>JAZKJV010010870.1:1052500-1149397 GCA_037367405.1 Ottelia alismoides
CATCCTCCATAATATCAACTAAGGTGGATGCTATAATATCATGTCCTGGACCAACATATTAGACCACCTAGATCAATATGTTAATAAATGTGTTTATATTCTGATTAAGTCAACAAATTATTTTTACTATTATTTTACTTGGAGTAAGTATTTGATAGATCTCTTATTCATAACTCAGAGTTGACATCTTGAGCTCCTTTCCTTAGCAAACATATGTAAAAATTGGTGCGATACACTTTTTAGCATTTGTTCATGCATGTTTAATATTGCATTATTAGCATAAAATTACACAAAAATACTTAAAAATTAGAAAACCAAAAAATGAGCAGGCAATCAACTATGCCATGCATCGTGCTATCATTTGTCCTCCTTCGACCATTTTGCTAATCAGAAGTCATCGATGACACATGTCAACATGACCTTTAATTGATATTCCTTAACAATTGGTGTTATGTAGCTGGTCCAGCTCTTCCATGTCGGTCGACATATTTGACTTTGGTCAACTATGTCCCCCACTTATAGCATGTGGTTTCATGTCCTATTTCACATCTTCGACACAATCATGCCGGCCATCTTTCTCATGCTCCAACTCCACCGTTATAAACATGCTCCATGATCACCTGTACAGAATGACCTTCTACCACCCTCGCCATTGAATCACCTGGAACCTGCCTCTCCGTTATCATCGTTAGGTTGCATGCTCAAGATCTGGCAATGAGTAACACTTCCTCTTGTCTGCATATTTCCATTAGAAACCCTCAAGAATATAGAACTCAAAACACATCACAAACTATTGGACATGCGAGCCCACAACGAGCCATTATGCAATAAATATTATTGCAAATATCATTCCCTAATCTGAAATGAAGAATGATTAATTTTCATAATAGGTAGCTTAGTGCAACTAGGATTGTGTATCAGTGTCATCTTAATGATCATACAAATGTTGATTAAGTTATTGGATTATAGAGGCTACAGCTGGGATGAATATCTAAATAGTTAGATTGAGGACTCATCGAGCACTATAAATGATTATTAAGAGACGATCTCCATCCTGAGAAGGAGATGACAATCCTTTCTCCAAAGGCTGATACCTAACCGACCTTTTGATACAGGTCCTCTGCATAGGAATAGAGATTCGGAGGTGTTAGATAAGTTAGTTCAAAGAGTTGACTTAATGAGATCGAGATAACCAAAGACCTATATCGTATGCTGTCACGATATAGGCATGCATCCTCTGACCAGATATAGATGTGTTAATATATGTCTGAGTATGTACATTTGGCATAGCAATAGGATGATGACCTAACCATGGTCTATACACGGACACGCTGGTGTGCATGCAAGGGCATATGAGTAATACAATCTCTCAAAGAGATCATAGAGGTTCATTACTGAACCGAAAAACATGAGCTCACTCATGAGATATTGGAAAGGATCAAATTCTGTGCACGGTCATCTCACTTTGGAAGCTTGATCGAATTTGTAGGTTTGATATATACTTTTGGAAAGTATATGATCAACATCTGAGTATGATATATGCTTTTAGAAAGTATCTAATCGATACCAACTACCAATAGTCAAATGAGAAATTTAATGATAAAATCCTGAAGAAGAAAATCTAAATAGATCTAAAACTTCGGGATTATTCTAGGTCTTCCAGTATGCAGGATATACATGTATTAGGAATGCCTGAGGGTGATGTGATCATAAATGATTGTATAACCATGACGCTTCCATTCCTAGGGAGCGATGAAAAGGGGTCTGGATTTTAGTGACTCTTCTCAGTAGAGAAGTGATCTGATCTTGGTCCAAATTTTGGACATTGATCTAATGTGATTCAAATGCAATGATTAGATTTGCGATCTTGATTTAATCAAGCATCTATGAGAGATCTGTAAGATCTGGATTTGAGATGTGATCTCAATACCCAAGTCAATATACGCGGAACAATATACTCACCTTGTCCTTATCTTCAAGTATCTATGGAGAAAGCGTATTATCCTTGAAAGAGTTCATGGATAATTTCACTGTTGATATATGTATCCAAGCATTGAGAAAAATGGATAATTAAATGTTTTTAATTATCATGAATAATATGAATTTGATTCATATTATAAGAAGAGTTATTTCATATAATTAAGTATGATTTAGTTATCAACGATGTGAATGATGTGAAAGTGGTTCATATTATTTGAGCACATGATAATATAGATCCAAGATGATTAAATGTGATTTAATTATCATAGATATGAATAATGCAGATAGCACTATTTATATTAATCATATATACTAAATGTGATTTATAATATATAAGAGAGCCTACTGTGATTTATATTTGTTAATTAATTATTGATGTGAATTGGATTCACATTGGATGATTATTTGAAAATAAATACATTTTATTTTGATTGTAATGTGATTCACAAATTATGCAAGATGATCAGTAGTCTCCACGAAGTGCTTCAACGTTTACACGTTCACCACAAATGAGTCTGCACCAGATGACACATATAGATATGCTTCCATTATTGTGCACCATTCTGACTATGTAAGGTCCTTCCCACTTGTTTTCTAATTTGCCATAAAAAAATCTCAATCGTGCTTTGAACAACCATACTTTCATACTAGGGACAAAGATCTTGCGACGAATATGCCCGTCGTGCCACCTCTTCACTTAATCCATATAAATGAGGGTTTTATCATATGCTTGATTTCGAATCTCAACTATCTCATTCAGATATGTTTCCTTATAGTTCCTACTCTCTGCATATCTAGTGAAATATATTTGATATTCCATTCAGATTTATGCATGATCTCTATGGGAAAATGTCATGGCTTCTCATAAACCAGCATGAAAGGAGAAGTATCTAAGGGAGTCTTATATGGAGTACGATATGCCCAAAGAACATGGTCTTGAAGTTGTGACCAATTCTTCCTATCCTATCATACTAATTTTTGAAGAATTGATTTCACCTCCCTATTTGAGGCTTTGAGCATGTCGTTTTTCTTTGGATGGTAAGGAGAAGCTACTCTGTGATCAATGCCATAACTCTTCACTGCCTTTTTCACATCCTTATTAATAAAACAGTTACTCCCATCAGAAATGAGAATACATGGAATATCGAACCTTGAAATAATGTGTTCCCTCATGAATTGTCTTACTATCAGCGGTTCATACGGGAATAGCATCCACCCATCTACTAACATAATCTACAGTCAGAAGAATGTACTCAAAGACACTACTCGAAGGAAACGACCTCATAAAATATATGCCCCATGCATCAGTTATCTCACAAATAATAAATGGTCATATTGGCATTACAACTCTGATACTGATTGTCCCTCCTACTCTCTGACAATCTGGGCAACTCTTCACAAATGTGCATGCATTTCTAGTGTTGGCCACAAAATCCACTCTGGAGTACTTTCTACATTGTCCTCTTCCCTGAATGATGTACCGCACCTCTAAAGAAAAGGCATAAAATATAAAAAAATATTATTTATTAAATTATTGAATAAAAAATTAATGATCTAATAATTAATTATATTATTTTTATTTTTATTATATTTATTTTTCATAAAATATACATTTTTTAAAAAAATAAATTATATCATGATTTAGATAAATTAATTATGCATTTTTTCTTTTTATACCTAACTAAATAAAACTATTTATTATTTATTATATGATAAATAATGTATTTCAATTCTGGCCACAATGGTCCAGACACATGTCAGTACCACTGCCTTTTTCCCCAAGAAGTTGTTGGCCCTTTCTGTTCTGACCAGCCAACTTTACCAAACTCTCTAGGTTCCATTTCATTACCATCATTCCAAACCCCCCATTCTATCAATCTAACCACAAGCTTACATACCTATCATTCAATCTGGTCTATCTTTCATCTAATCATTCTATGAAAATTCATCAACTCCATCAGTTCCAACCAACTTCTCTTAACTACCATTTCTAGTAGCTGACGACCTAACTTCCCACCGTGCTCTGCCTCATCCTGGTGGTGATACTACCAGAGGGTCATTCTGTGTGGAAGGAGGGTCGATGGAGGAAGGTTCCAGGGTACCTCCTTGTCTTGCATCGCTGCCTCGAGCAATGTCCAGCTCTTATGAACATCATCGTCCCTTCGAGCAAGAAACTGAAGGTCATATACTTTGTCTCCTAGATGATCTACTCCATTCAATTTCATTGAATTTAGTTCCCTAATTAGTCACCTAATCACGTTATTACACTCCTCTAATAACCTACTTTTAATCTCATTCAAGATCCATCTTTTATTCGATCCAAATCTACCCCATTTTTGTTCTGATATACCCCTTTTTATTAGAACCATTTAGAACCGCAAGAACAACTGAATCTTCGATTGATTCCTCTCTTTAAATAAAGCATTAAATCCTTACTTGCAGGTATTAAAAGCATCTGGAGCATTTAATCTTCATTTTCAGCATCTCGAGCACTATGTTCATCGCCCATCGATCGATTGAGCTGCGGCGTTTGTTCTAGGAGTCCGAACCCTCGCCAGCCATCCTTCAGTCTTCGTCGTCGCCCTTATTCAACCATCTCTACGATGAATACCAATTCATCACTCTTTATTCTTTTATTTTAGCTACAAAACCTTTGCAAAACACATGGAGATATAAGTAAATAATAATAATTAGCATTCAACATGCATTGTGTAAAAATAAATAATTTGCATGTTTTTGTGCATAAATAAAAGAATAAAGAAACAAAAGAAAAAGAAGGAGATATTTAGAATAAATTTTGAGCGACCTAATCCCAAGGGAGGGCTCAGCATGGACCTGACCGCATAAAAACCCAAGTAGAGAGAGATAAGGAGGCTCATATGTGTACATATACCTGTAATTAAATAGAAATATTTTCCTCTAAAACAAAAATAAAAGTGGGTTTGTATTTATGTGTATATATTTGTAAATATAAAAATTAAAATAAAAATGAGAAAACTAAAAAGACATTAAAAATCCCTTCACCCTTGTAGATACACCATGTACATAAAATACTTTATCTATTTATGTATCCATGTAAATAATTAAATTAAAATCTCATAAAAATTGTACATATTCTATATTTCATAATGTAAATAAATAAAATAAAAAGAAAAAAAATACAAATCAATACCAACCTTGTATATATACCATGTACATACTTGTATAAATCTATTTATTTAACCCTTGTAAATAATTAATAAAAATAAAATAGAAATACCAAAATATTCCAAATTATATTATATAAATAAATAAAATATAAAATTGAAATAAAATGTACAAAAATAAATAATTAGAAATCAAAAAATTAAAAAAAATTAATATTGTATATACATATATATAAGATACTATAGTGTAAATACCTAATATTTATTTCAAAAAAATAAAAATAACAAAAAATAGTTTATAAATAAATAAACATTTTTTATGTTTTAACTTTTTCCAAAATCGGCCATTTTTCTATTTTATATTGAATTTCCAAATCTTTCTGACGTGGTCGCTTCCCATTGGTCCACGGGGGATGTTGACCCCCCGGTCGACTCCCACCCTGGACCACAGACCCGCGGCTCTGCGCCCGACCCGCCTTTTCTCCCATTTATTGTGTCACTTTCCGATCACCAAAACCTCAAACCCCGGGCTCCGATTGATCAGCACACATCCGAGACCTTCGCCCGGGGTGGGTTCTCGGGGTCCGCCCTCCGATTTACTCGTCCGACACCCATCTAGCCGGACCCCTAGCCATACTTAATCCCAGCTCCGCAGCGCATTTCACTCCATCTTTGGCTCTGCATTTTCCATCCCAGGACCTCCATTGCCTTCGCCTGAGTAACAGCGAGCTGAGGGTAGTGTTGCAGTGAGGAGGGGGTGTCCAACCATCGATCCGGCAGCTCTTCGCCACCGTGCGCCGCCCCTTGAGTAGCGCTCGAGCCTCGGGCATCGACGGCCCTCGAGGCAAGGACCTAGAGCTTCAGCATCTCAACCACAGTGGATCTCAACCATCTGGTAAGCCTAGTTTCCCTTAGTTTTCGCTAATTTCAAGTTACGCCCAATTTCATCTTTCGCCTCCGACCATCGATTCCGGCCACATCGTTTACCCATCTCGTCGATTAACCTGACCATCACCTTCGCCTTACTTCCTATCACGTTCTTCGCCCCTTTGTCCAACCCAGTTTGCCAGGGAGCTGGGGGTCTAACTCCTTTGTTGTTGCATCGCCGGAGTTCATTCGCCCCGATGCACTGTTCACCCACCTCGCCTCTAACCGGGTCGAGGCACTTTGCCCTCGACCCAGGAGCTTGTTGCACTGCTTTTCAGGTTGGAAGGACCCCATCTGGGGGTCTTCACGTTCGAGCACCGGAGCTCCAGGCCCCTGCAGTCGCCGAAGCGTCTCCGACGTCTCTAGCCTCATCGGAGGCATCCACGAGCTGCGCGACGTCACGGCGGAGCTCTTTCGCACCTTAGTTGCAACTGAGGAGGCACCCAACGCGAGCATTGGGCCGGCGAGTATCGCCGGCGACCTGTTCTTGGCGCATCCTCCAAAGTCGTCCATCCAGCCTCGCCGCTCCAGATGCGATCTCAGCCCCTGATTTGAGGAGCAGCAGCACCCGTTCGATCATTGGAGGCTAGATTTGGACCGTCAGTTCAGCGAGGGTTAGCCACAGCACACCGTAGATGTCTGATCTCCCACGTGGCGAGCCTTCCATCGTTCGATCATCGCCGAGGTCCTCCGTTGAGGAGAAGCCCCCTTGCAGCCGTTGGATACACCACGTGGCCTCTCCTCAACCATCCGATCCGAGCGGGTTTTCTTCGAGGAGGCGTCACTGCTCCAGACCGCACGATCATCCACGTGGCGCGCATCCAGCCCTCCGCTTAAATAAAGGGTAAATTTCCTGTAGGCCCTTTAGTTTTTAGTTGTTACTTTTAGTCCTGTAAATGTTTTATCACGTTGTTTTTATTTGGTTAATATTGCATCGAGGACCTTCTGGTTTTAGATATTTGCATTATAGTCCCTGTGTGTATTGTGCACGTGCTTCGACACGTGATTTAGTGGACCTTTTGCATTTTATACCGTGTGTTCCTTGCGTGTTGATGATTGGTATTTTATAAATAAGAAGTGCATTTCAGTCCTTTCAGGCATGGACAGCGTGCCTAGCACGTGTGTCGTTGGGAAATTTGCAACTAAGGGCATGTCGTTTTCTGCCGTGTTATCTATTGGCCCTAGGACTATGTTTTTCTTGCAGATAGGTCCTTGTACACTGTTTGGTTGTTTTGGATTTTAATAAAATAGCAAACTTAATCCAAATCGAGTGAAAATTGGATATGTGGCTCCTGCCACTGTGTAAAATTTTTCCTAATTTTTGGATACATTTTTGATCCGTTTTATTATTTTTAAAAATTCAAAAACCTCTATTTTTCTGTCTGTTAGTATTTAAAATTCACAAAAAATATAGAAACTTCTTTAAAAATTACAAAAAAATTAGATTTTGTTTATTTTAGTGTGCTTGATTTTCTGGCCAATTTTGGTCATTTTTAGATTTATACAAACCATAAAAATTTAAAAACCCCCTAAAAACCCATAAAATTTCTAATAATTAATAGAAAATCCCAAAAATAATAAACTCTTGCTATGATTGTTCCTTTTTGTTTATATTTTTCAAGAAAAATACTTCCAGCTATTTTAGGACCATTATATATTTTATTTTAGTCCTCCAAGCCTGATTGGACAGCCTTCTTCTGATTTTGACTTGTTTTATTTTTAGAAAACTCCAAAAAAATCAGAAAATTATAAAAAAATTCACCAAAAACAGTAAAAAATATAAAAACTCTAAAAATATTTTTGTTTGAATTTTTAGATCCTTTTTAGAGTAATTAAATAATTGTTGTTTGTGCTTGTTATCATTGTTTTCTTATTTCCTTCATATTTAAAAATCCTCAAAAAATATAAAAATATTAAAAATCCATCAAAAATAATTTATTTTTATTTTTAATTGTTTTAGACTACTTCTTAGGCCGTAAGGCCATCTCGTACTCCTCGAGTTCGACCCTGGGAGCTATACCAGGTCAATCCCATAGCTAGGACTGCTAGCTGGCTTTCTCGTGTTTTATCTTTATTTGGTGGTCCGAATAATTTTTCTTGTTGAGCTTTGAGTCCCTAGTGACTGAGGTCACAACGACCGTATTGATTTATCTACCTTAGTCGTTCGGGCGGCTCATCAGAATGGCGCCGTTGCCGGGGAGCACGGTTTAGTAGTCATATTTTTCCACGGCTTTCTTTTTTGCGGCTTTCTGTATAGATTTTTGTATATATTTTTCGTATATATTTTTCTAACTTGTTTACAATAATCTGGTCTGATCACACTCTTCTTGTTTTCTTGCGAGGGCCCAAGGACCGAGGCGGCGACTTTCGAGGAGCCGACGCAACCGCAGCATTCAGAGGCGGCTCCCTTCTGCACGGAGCCGTAGGAGAGTGCGAGGAGGCAGCAGAGTATGGGTGTAGATAGGATTAGCTTAGAGTATATTAGTTTTGATTTCCTGCTCATTAGAACTATTGTTGTAATAATACAAGGACAGGACTTAGACTTTTGAGATTCTCGGGGTCTGTTTCACCGAGCACCAGTGTGCTCGGGGGACCCCTAGGTTTTTCGCGGCTTTTATCGCGGCTTTTACCGTATTTCCTGCCTTTCTGATTCTCACGATTTTGAGCCCCTAGCCTTAGTATTTTTTCTTGACTGTGACGTAATAAATAGGATCCAAACACCCTAATAAATCTTCCTGTACCTATACATTGATAATTGGACCAACAATAAAAAGATTAATAAAATAGTCGGTCCACTACCTTCGAGCCTACGCGCCGCGAACCCACCCCGTCAAGCGCTACTCCTGAACTCGATTTGTCGAGAAGAGGAGGGGTGGGTCTAGACCGGACTCTTGGATTGGAGGCTAGTGGTCGACTAGCCGTTCTTTCGAGTAGAACTGCTTGCTTAGGGCTCGGATTTCTGCTTGCATCATTTAGGTAGTTTTATTTCAGTCTTTAAATTCTGTGCGGATCATATTGCATGTAGACTGCTGGAGTCAGGTATGCCTTCTATCTCGTGCATGCATCATTGATTTTCGCGCATCAGCTTTTTCGTCTTCTCCCCCTGTTTTGGATTAAAATAACCAGGAGAACCGAAAAAATCGTTAGGTGTTTGCTTTTTATTGAAAAATATATAAAAATTTGAACTATAAAATTGGGACTGGTTAACTCTATTGACCCTAAAAGACACTCACCGAAAATTTATCTTGGGTAGAGCAACCCCCTCCTTGTCTGGTTTGCTTGCGCGAGAGAGTGACCCGCACACTAGGTAGAGTCATATCCAATATTTTTCTCGACTGATTACCAGCTCTTTCTGTACGGGACAGTCGGTTGAGAAAATATCGGATTACCCAACAGGTCACGTTAATCGCTCTGCTATCCTGACTTATCACCTAATAAAATTGACAAGATAACTGACCGAGCCTTTACGGTCTTCAGCTCGCGTTGCATAGTTGAATCGGGGGTTTGTTTGTGATCATTATTGTTACCAGATCTCATCCTCCCAACTCGTCAGATCATGATGATGGGAAGGAGGTCTCTTAGGCAGCCTTTGGCTGCACCGCTTTTCAGCACTCCAACCCATTCATTTAGGTCGGTTCGTGAGAGCTCAGACCCGCTCTCCGAACCCGAGTTCGACTCCGCCCTGTTCCCCCTCGACCACCCTTCTACCATTCCTGAGAGGCCAGTGCCAGATGAGAGACTACAGTTAGATGATTTATCGACACCTGAGTTTGGGTCTTTTGCCTTTGCAGAGACCATGGTCGGCAGCAGCGACAACCGCACCACAGGTCCCCGAGGAGAGCAGACTTTTGTCCTGGACTAGGGTGCGATCAACTCCACCCTGATCGTGTCCCTAGACTCAGTTCAACAGCAGTTGAGGGATCAGGGGGCATTCATGATTGAGATGAGGCGCGAGATGGAGCAGATGAGAGCCGATCGCGAGCAGCGCGGCCCAGGGGACAGACCCGACGATGCAGCAGCAGCCGCAGCCGCAGCAGCAGCAGCCGCTGCAGCAGCAGGAGCAGAGCCACTGAGACCGATGCGGGAGTTGCACAACCCTGGATCGACTTTTACGTACCGTTGGGTAGTACTTCTAGCTATCATGGGGGACGTCAAGTTCCCCCCGAACACACTTCAGCTTCTACCCCGGTTCCATGGGTTGGCTACTGAGGAGCCCCATCTCCACCTTCAGGAGTTTGAGATGATATGCAGTACTGTCCACGACCGTCAGGTGGACCAGGATACCATCCGCATTATTGCCTTCCCCTTCTCACTAGCAGACAGAGTAGCCACCTGGCTGAAGCATCTTGGGAGATTTGTATATACCTGGGAGCAGCTCCGTACCGAGTACTTGAACAAGTACTATCCTCTCGGGCGGACGAATGCAATGAGGGCCCTGATCAGCAACTTCTCCATGCTCCCCAACGAGCAGTTTCACGAGGCATGGGAGAGGTTTAGAGAGCTTATAGATAGATACCCGCACCACGACATCTCGAAGCCGAACCTTGTTCAGAGCTTCTTTTGCGGGTTGACACCAGAGCTGCAGGGCCTGGTGAACGCTTCTTGTGGGGGGTCCTACTTCGCCAAGGACCATGATCAGGTCTGGGCCATCTACAAGCAGATGGCGCAGACTCTGAGTGACCTGAAGACACAACTCATGTGTCTCCAGGAGGCACAGACGGCTTCCCAGCCCCGTCTTCAGGCATGAGGCGATCCGAGTAGCAGCAGCAGTTCGTTCCAGCACTCCAGCCACCAGCAGCCTAGACAGGTTCACCTTGTACAGGCGGAGCCGTACCAGCAGCCGCAGCCCACTTACCAGTCGCCACCATCTCCAGACACGTAGATGGTGGTATACCAGCCGGATCAGCCTCTGGCAGTACTCCCGCCAGCCCCTTACGTGTCAGAGCTATTGATGGATGTCAACGGGATTTAGTACGACCGACCCCAGCCCGGTATCCGACGAGACCATCCTGGATTCCGTTGGTCGGCCGGAGGTTCCAGCTCCCAGCAGCAGCCATCAGGACAGGGTGGCCAGTACATCCATCAGAGGGATCACCAACAGCAGCAGCCCCCAGTGTACCACCAGCAGCAGTAGTCACAGCAGTATGGTCCTCGTCCCCATCAACAGGGACAGTTGTAGAGGCGAGAGCAGCCTTAGCAACAGCAGTATCATCCCCAGCAGTACCCCTATCACCCACAGCTCCAGCAGCAGCAGCGTCATTACTAGGGAGGCCACCCGTCAGGCTCTGAGAGCTCCGCCTTGGATGACATAGCCCGCCTCCTTACCGATCAGCAGGCTACTTTCCGATGGGAGATGGACGAGTTCCGTCAGGAGATGCAGGAGTTAGTGAGAGGGAAGGCCGCCATACCTGCCCAGATCAAGCCCAACCCGAACAACCTGAAGAGGAAGTCTGAGCAGGTAGATTTCACAGAGTATGCCACTCCTAGTGATACATTTGGTGATTTGTCTGCATATCTGTTTGATACTGATTTTGTCACACTTAGGAGCGGTAGGACGCCAGCAGGCGGCGCCTCGTCTGAGCGACGTTCCCAGGCCACTTCTAGAGCGCCAGGCGAGGAGGAGAGCGGTGTTGATGATGCTAGAGATGATGACGGTGGTACTGATGCCACCATGGATGTTGATCCCACAGACGGTATTGAGGCCGTCACTTCACCAGCCAGAGGAGGTGGTACTGATGCCACCATTATTGCCGATCCAGAAAGCGATGCTGATACCGCAAGACATGCCGAGGGTGGTGCTGATGCCACCATTTCTACTTCTACTAGTCCTGTAGTCTTTCCATCTGTTCTTGTATCTCAGGACTTATCTGGCAATAAAGGAAAGGGTTTATTTTATTCTGATCCACTTATGGTGCATGATGATGTATGTGTGGATTCTGCCGTGCTTGAGTAGCCTAGACCCTCTCCTAGTCCTTCATCTGAGAAGGACCCTGTGATCCCCTTCCCTAGAGCACTCCACATGGGAAAGGGGAAGAAAATCGAAAATCCAAAAAAGAGACAGCAGGAAGAGTTCAGCCAACAGATGATAGACCGCTTCCACATTCAGCTGACTCTTCAAGAGGCCTTGCAGCACATCCCTCTTCTCCAGAGATCACTCAGAGACAGGACTACAGTTAGGAGGAAGAGGAGGAACCACCAGTCAGAGATCCATGTGCTGACCAGAGCCACTTCCGTCTGCCGGCCAAGAGGCCAGATTCCGGAGCCCCTTATTTCAGATGCCATATCAGAGAGCAGAGGTTCGACCGCACTCTATTAGACAGCAGTTCTTTGATCAACCTACTTCCGGCAACCCTTCTCGACCGCTTCGAGTTGGGCACTCTACGACAGAGCAAGACAGTCCTTCAGTTTGCTGATGGATCTGTCAAGAGGACGAAGGGGTTGCTGAAGGACATTGTCGTCACGATTCAGGGCATGCAATTCCACGTGGACTTCGTAGTGTAGGACATGGAGATCCCTGAGTCGTTGACCGATACCCCCATCATTCTAGGTCACCCGTTCTTGGCCTCAGCCAAGGCAGTGACCGACCATGATAGCGGGAAGGTATACTTTCGCGTCGAGGGCGAGAGTGTACAAATAGAGACGGTCGAGGACATCAGAGTTAGAGATTCAGATTGCTTAGAGACTACTTCCGATTCAGAGCAGGTGACAGAGTCAGGGCGAGACATCCACCAGGACTACGATTTTGTGATCACAGATGACGAGGCAGTTTGGGCAGATCCCGACGCATAGGCCATCCTCTCACCTTCAGATACCGCTGATGCAGAGACGACAGCAGAAGATAGCTTGGAGAGCGCACTCCTGGTCCAGGATACTTTTCAGTCGGCAGATTCAGTTCGAGACCGCGAGACAGATTTGTTTTGTGATGACGGTGGTACTGAGGCCACCATAGATGATATAGATCCCTCGGAGTCAGATTTTGATTGGGCAGAGTTTGATGAGTATATACCATATCTTACTTCTTCTGAGCCTACAGCCAGGGTGGAGGTAGATACCGAGCGGAGCAGAGATAGTCCAGTAGAGTAG
The DNA here is from genome assembly GCA_037367405.1 of Ottelia alismoides. NCBI lineage: Eukaryota > Viridiplantae > Streptophyta > Magnoliopsida > Alismatales > Hydrocharitaceae > Ottelia > Ottelia alismoides. The sequence continues at coordinate 1,065,637 of JAZKJV010010870.1, forward strand.
CGTTCTCCAGATCCCGATTGCGAGAGAGAGTTCTCATTTTCCCCAGCAGATTTGGCCGCATACACTCAGATTCTTTAGAAGCCAGATTTGTCAGTACCGACTTGTCCAGAGATGAAGCCACTACCAGCGTCATTGAAGTATAGGTTCCTTGCGGGTGAGCATGAGATGTACCCAGTCATCATCTCCGCAGAGTTGACTGGAGAGCAAGAATTCCGTCTGATGGGGGTTCTTGAAAAGAACCGCAAGGCGATAGGATGGAGCGTAGCAGATCTCCAGGGGATCAGTCCGGCTCTGTGCTCTCACCACATCTATCTTGAGGATGAGGCGAAGCCGTCGCGTGAGTTCCAGCGACGGCTGAACCCGAATCTGAGAGAGGTTGTCATGAAGGAGATCTCGAAGTGGTGGAGCGCCGATTTTATCTACCCCATCTCCGACTCCAAGTGGGTCAGTCCGTTACATGTGGTGCCCAAGAAGACGGTCATCACTACAGTGGTTACGGAGTCCGGAGAGGAGATTGCTACCTGGGTACTCACTTCTTGGCGGGTTTGCGTGGATTACAGACGACTCAACCAGGCCACCAAGAAGGATCATTTCCCCTGCCCTTTATAGATCATATCATTGAGAGACTGGCAGGGAAGAGCCACTACTATTTTCCGGATGGGTACTCCGGCTACAATCAGGTGGCCATTGTGCCCGAGGACCAGGACAAGACTACCTTCACCTGTCCCTTCGACACATACGCCTTCAGACACATGCCATTTGGGCTCTGCAATGCCCCTGCGGCTTTTCATAGATGCATGTTGTCTATCTTTTCGGACATGGTGGGGGAGTGCTTGGAGGTATTCATGGATGATTTCTCGGTCTACGGCGACGGATTCGACTCCTGTCTTGACTGTCTAGACCGAGTCCTTCAGCGATGCATAGAGGTTCTCCTGTTATTATCTTAGGAGAAGAGTCACTTCATGGTGACTCAAGGGATGGTACTTGGCCACATCATCTCCAACAGGGGCATGGAGGTTGATCCGACCAAGGTAGATGTCATTAGCAAACTCAATCCACTGTCCAACTTACAACACTTACGGTCTTTTCTGGGGCACGTTGGTTTCTACCTGCTTTTCATTCGTGATTTCAGTAGGGTTGCCCGACCGTTGACTGATCTGTTAACGAAAGACACCGAATTCCTTGTCGATGACAAGTGCCTTTCGTCGTTTGAGACTCTCAAGAGATGTGTGATAGAGGCTCCTGTCCTTCAGCCACCTGATTGGTCTCTCCCATTTGAGATCATGACAGACGCCTCCGATTTTGCCGTGGGGGCCGTGCTAGGACAGAGGAGGGATGGAGTCCCATTTGCTATTCACTACGCTAGTCGTACATTGGATGCCGCGTAGCGGAACTACACAGTCACTGAGAAGGAGATGCTAGCCATAGTTTTTGCCCTAGATAAGTTCAGATCGTACATTATCAGATCTAGAGTGACCATCTTTACTGATCATACCGCCATCAGGTACCTCATGGCAAAGAAGGATGCCAAAGCTAGATTGACCAGATGGATCCTTCTACTCCAGGAGTTTGACATAGAGATTAAGGATAAGCCTGGAGTCAAGAATGTAGTGGCGGATCATCTCTCCCGATTGGAGTATCTTGAGGATTCTGAGCAGATTGACCCTATTTGTAAGACCTTCCCAGACGAGGCGATCCTTGCTATCGCCTCGCTCCCATGGTATGCCGATATTGTGAACTATTTTGTCGCCAAGAAAGTTCCACAAGATTGGCCCAGGTAGAAACTTGAGACCTTCCTCGTGAAGGCCAAGTTTTACCATTGGGAGGATCCCATCGTTTACCATGAGGGAGGGGATAGTATCTGGCGTAGGTGCATTCCTCAGGAGGAGCACCACAGCGTCCTTACTTACTGCCACAAGCTGGAGGCAGGAGGACATCACTCAGGGAGGAGAACGGCATAGATAGTGCTCCAATCCGGCCTATGGTGGCCTACTCTCTTTAAGGACTCTGATGAGTTCGTGAAGAGATATACTGGCTGTCAGAGGATGGGCACTTGTGGACAGCGTGATATGATGCCGATGCAGCCCATACACTTCTGTGAGGTTTTTGATGCATGGGGAATCGATTTCATGGGTCCATTCCCTAAGAGTCCGGGATTTGAGTACATTCTGTTGGCCGTTGATTATGTGAGTCGTTGGGTTGAGGCCATCCCCGCCCGAACTGCAGATGCTAGGACTGTTTGCAGATTTTTGAGGAAGAATATCAATTCACGGTTCGGGGTGCCTAGAGTGTTGATATCAGACGGGGGGTCTCATTTCGTCAACGACAAGGTAAATGCCCTTACTAGCGAGTTCAGCATAGACCATCGAGTTTCCACTCCATACCACCCTCAAACGAATGGTCTTGCTGAAGTGTCGAACAGGGAGATCAAGGCTATATTGCAGAAATTCATTCGCCCTGACCAAAAGGATTGGTCACATCTTTTGGGCTCGGTCTTATGGGCATATCGGACGTCTTTCAAGACTCCTTTGGGTACATCTCCCTTTCACCTCGTTTATGGCAAGCCGTGCCATTTACCTGTTGAGCTGAGACATAGGTCACTTTGGGCAGTCACTGATATACTTTTGGATCCAGATAGTGTAGGAGACCAGAGGAGGGCAGAGTTAGCAGCCCTGGGGGAGCTTCGTGACACAGCCTTTTCAAACAGCCTACATTATAAGGAGAGAGTGAAGGAGTGGCATGATTCTCATATCAGCCACAAGTAGTTTGAGCCAGGACAAAGAGTATGGTTGTTTGATGCTAGGCTTAGATTATTCCCATGGAAGCTACAGAGCAAATGGAAGGGACCATATTTGGTGAGAAAGGTACACGACAATGGAAGTATTGACATATCTGAGTTGTCTTCTGAGAGTACCTTTCGAGTGAACGGCCAGCGGCTCAAGCCATATCTAGATCATGAGCCGCGGGTCGTTGATGTTGCCCCGATTCACTTTGCGTGAGATGTGGTCTCTTGACTCACATCTATTGCATCTCACGCCTGATTATCATTGTTCTTCCGACTTGTATAGATCCAGTTGTCCATATCACTCTATTCTTTAAGTCCCACATCCCTTTTCTCATCTTATGATTATGCTATACTTAGGGTGTACTTTACCCTAAGTATAGGGGGATGTAGGACTCTCGGATATTCTTTTGATTCTTTCTACCCCTGTTTTGCTGCCTATACTTAGGGATATTTCACCCTAAGTATAGGGGGGCTAGACTCTGTACATTCTTCACTCAGTTTTCCCTTTGTGTACAGCCTGCTATACTTAGGATTATTTGATCCTAAGTATATGGGGAAAACACCGAGTTCTCCTCATTCTATTCTTTGATCCATCTTTGTATATAGAATTCCTTTTAACTTCCCTATACTAAGCATGAGTTATGTCTTCTTCATCGCTCTTGATCACTCTGAGGACATCGTTCGAGCTAAGTATAAGGGGGTGTGTATATATTTCATATATACTTTAGCCATAACTCGTACTTTGTGTGAGTGTGTGAATAAATAAAAATGGCTAAAAACCAAAAAATCCATAAAATTTTAAAAAAAATTCTCCCTTGCATATAAAATTCCTCTTCATATACCTATGTATTTATACAAAATTATTTTTGTACAAATGATTGTAAAATGATTTGTGTGAAAAGATTGTAAATATGTGCATATCAAAATTATGTATATAGTACAAAATTTTTCCAAAATGTTTTGAAAACAAAAAGTTTGCAAAAACCTTGTAAATGTTTGTAAATATTTTGCAAAACTTGCATTCATGCATGCATCTATGATTTCAAAACATTCTTCAAAAATTTTGCACGATTGTAAATATTTATAAATTGCACATTTGTCAATAGCATCTTTGTAAATATTTGTATAGTTTTTCCTGGATTATAGTTGACATTTAAACTAGCCTGGAATTAAATTGGACAATGGAGCTTGATTAAGATCTTAATCCACCTAATCATAAGAGAAACCTTATAGGGCTTAGGGTTATGGCTTTTCAGGTCCATGGTGACTTAATTCTTTGAGTCCACTAGGCTATGAGCATATGTCATCTTGATGAGACTAAGTAGAGCACTTAACAACACACGCATGACTCTCAGAGACAATGGCTTAACTTGCACCAACACTTTACACATAGCTCTCCACGGATGAGGTGGTGAGGAGGCAGTTTCCTTTGGCTTGGGGTAGCATATGAGGGTAGTACTTCTAGGCGAAACCTCTCTTCTTCTTCTTCTAGTGAAGGAAGTGCACCTCAACTTGGTCTGGTGGTTATGAAGTCTAAAGACAGAAGCTGTGGGTTGCAATAAAGCTTCAAAAGAGGGATAGTCTACTGGCTCAAGAGGAAAAACTCCTTGTATATATGCTGCACCATGTAGATATGTTGTACAGTTGCACATGAAAAAATGTGCAAAAATAAAAGAACTCCAAAAAAGTGGTGGGTCGGATTGAAAATTTAATAATCCCACCGGAGTGTATATAGTCAAATAAAGCAAAAGCTTATGGTATACATGTTTCATCTCATGAAGCTTGCAGCGGGAGACTCAGCTACACTGGTTAGAGCTCCCAAGGATACATGACTACACTGGTCATGGTCCATTCTCTTCTTCCCCCTCTTCTTAAGCCGGTTGCACTTGAACTTAGAAGGGAATACCCCACTTCTCGAGGAAAGAGTTGCTAGACCGAGGCATTAGAGTTACCAGGTTGGCGGAGGTTGTTTCTTTGTTACTTCTGAGGTGGGGAGCTACATATCACTTACACCGTACAAGGAAAGATTCATGGTCATTAGAGTTTGTGTATGTAGACTTGTTCTGATCTGGTTTATTGAGAAGTCTTGCCCATAGATTGGTGGAAATTGGAGGCTGTTAGGTTTTAAGCTTAAGTCCAAATAAGGTTCCGACACATTAATAATCCAAAGATCTGATCGAGCTCCATATTTCAATTTAATAAAGGCAAGTTTAATTATCAGCATTAATCCATGCATTTTCTCCTCTTTTTCTTTTTCTCTTTCTTTTTCACTTCTTTTTCAAATAAGTGTTTTCTAGGGGACTAGCAAAGTTAAGTATAGGGGGTGATGAATACCCATTCATCACTCTTTATTTTTTATTTTAGCTACAAAACCTTTGCAAAACACATGTAGATATATGCAAATAATAATTAGCATTCAGCATGCATTGTGTAAAAATAAATAATTAGCATGTTTTTGTGCATAAATAAAAGAATAAAGAAACAAAAGAAAAAGAGGGAGATATTTAGAATAAATATTGAGCGACCTAATCCCAAGGGAGGGCTCAGCATGGGCCTGACCGCATAAAAACCCAAGTAGAGAGAGATAAGGAGGCTCATGTATGTACATATACCTGTAATTAAATAAAAATATTTTCCTCTAAAATAAAAATAAAAGTGGGTTTGTATTTATGTGTATATATTTCTAAATATAAAAATTAAAATAAAAATGAGAAAACTAAAAAGACATTAAAAATCCCTTCACCCATGTAGATACACCATGTACATAAAACACTTTATCTATTTATGTATCCATGTAAATAATTAAATTAAAATCTCATAAAATTGTACTATTCTATATTTCATAATGTAAATAAATAAAATAAAAAGAAACAAAAATACAAATCAAAACCAACCTCGTATATATACCATGTACATACTTGTATAAATCTATTTATTTAACCCTTGTAAATAATTAATAAAAATAAATAAAAATACCAAAATATTCCAAATTTTATTATATAAATAAATAAAATATAAAATTGGAATAAAATGTACAAAAATAAATAATTAAAAATCAAAAAAATAAAAAAAAAATTAATATTGTATATACCTATATATAAGATACTATAGTGTAAATACCTAATTTTTATTTCAAAAAAATAAATAAAAATCACAAAAAATAGTTTATAAATAAATAAACATTTTTTATGTTTTAACTTTTTCCAAAATCGGCCATTTTCTATTTTATATTGAATTTCCAAATCTTTCTGACGTGGCCGCTTCCCATTGATCCACGGGGGATGTTGACCCCCCGGTCAACCCCCCCCCCCCTGGACCAAAGACCCGCGGATCTGCGCCCGACCCGCCTTTTCTCCCATTTATTGCGTCACGATCCGATCACCAAAACCTCAAACCCCGGGCTCCGATTGATCAGCACACATCCGAGACCTTCGCCTGGGGTGGGTTCACGAGGTCCGCGCTCCGATTTCCTCGCCCGACACCCATCTAGCCGGACCCCTAGCCATACTTAATCCCAGCTCCGCCGCGCATTTCACTCCATCTTTGGCTCCGCATTTTCCATCCCAGGACCTCCATTTCCTTCGCCTGAGTGACAACGAGCTGAGGGTAGTGTTGCAGTGAGGAGGGGGTGTCCAGCCATCGATCCGTCAGCTCTTCGCCGCCGTGCACCGCCCCTTGAGTAGCGCTCGAGCCTCGAGCATCGATGGCCCTCGAGGCAAGGACCTAGAGCTTCAGCAGCTCAACCACAGTCGATCTCAGCCATCTGGTAAGCCAAGTTTCCCTTAGTTTTCGCTAATTTCAAGTTACGCCCAATTTCATCTTTCGCCTCCGACCATCGATTCCGGCTACATCGTTTACCCATCTCGTTGATTAACCCGACCATCACCTTCGCCTTACTTCCCGTCACGTTCTTCGCCCCTTCATCCAACCCAGTTCACCAAGGAACTGGGGGTCGAACTCCTTCGCCGTCGCATCGCCGGAGTTCATTCGCCCCGACGCATCGTTCACCCACCTCGCCTCTAACCAGGTCGAGGCACTTTGCCCTCGACCCAGGAGCTCGTTGCACTGCTTTTCAGTTTGGAAGGACCCCATCTAGGGGTCTTCACGTTCGAGCACCGGAGCTCTAGTACCCTGCAGTCGCCGGAGCGTCTCCGACGTCTCCAGCCTCATCGGAGGCATCCACGAGCTGCGCGACGTCACGACGGAGCTCTTTCGCACCTTAGTTGCAGCTGAGGAGGCACCCATCGTGAGCATTGGGCCAACGAGTATCGTCGGCGACCTGTTCTTGGCGCATCCTCTAGAGTCGTCCATCCAGCCTCGCCGCTCCAGATGCGATCTCAGCCCTTGATTTGAGGTGCAGCAGCACCCGTTCGATCATTGGAGGATGGATTTGGACCGTCAGATCATCGAGGGTTAGCCACAACACACTGTAGACGTCCGATCTCCCACGTGGTGAGCCTTCCACCGTTCGATCATCGCCGAGGTCCTTCGTTGAGGAGAAGCCCACTTGCAGCTGTTGGATACACCATGTGGCCACTCCTCAGCCATCTGATCTGAGCGGGTTTTCTTCGAGGAGGTGTCACTAATCCAGACCGCACGGTCATCCACGTGGCGCGCATCTAGCCCTCCGCTTAAATAAAGGGTAAATTTCTTGTAGGCCCTTTAGTTTTTAGTTGTTACTTTTTAGTCCTGTAAATGTTTTGTCACGTTGTTTTTATTTGGTAAATATTGCATCGAGGACCTTCTGGTTTTAGATATTTGCATTATAGTCCCTGTGTGTATTGTACACGTGCTTTTACACGTGATTTAATGGACCTTTTGCATTTTAAACCATGTGTTCCTTGCGTGTTGATGATTGGTATTTTATAAATAAGAATTGCATTTCAGTCCTTCCAGGCCTGGACCACGTGCCTAGCGCGTGTGTCGTTGGGAAATTTGCAACTAAGGGCCTGGCGTTTTCTGCCGTGTTATCTATTGGCCCCAGGACTATGTTTTTCTTGCAGATAGGTCCTAGTGCACTGTTTGGTTGTTTTAGATTTTAATAAAATAGCAAACTTAATCCAAATCAAGTGAAAATTGGAAACGAGGCTCCTGCCACTGTGTAAAATTTTCCCTAATTTTTGCATACATTTTTTATCCGTTTTCTTATTTTTAAAATTCAAAAACCTCTATTTTTCTTCCTGTTCATATTTAAAATTCACAAAAAAATATTAAAACTTCTTTAAAAATTACAAAAAAATTAGATTTTGTTTATATTGGTGTGCTTGATTTACTGGCCAATTTTGGTCATTTTTAGATTTATACAAACCATAAAAATTGAAAAACCCCTAAAAATCCATAAAAAATCTAATAATTAATAGAAAATCCCAAAAATAATAAACTCTTGTTCTGATTGTTCCTTTTTGTTTATAATTTTTAAGAAAAATACCTCCAGGCTATTTTAGGACCATTATATATTTTATTTTGGTCCTCCAAGCCTGACTGGACAACCTTCTTCTGATTTTGACTTGTTTCATTTTTAGAAAACTCCATAAAAATCAGAAAATTATCAAAAATTCATCAAAAACAGTAAAAAATATAAAATTTCTAAAAATATTTTTGTTTGAATTTTTGAGCGTTTTTAGAGTAATTAAATAATTGTTGTTTGTACTTGTTTTCATTGTTTTCTTATTTCCTTCATATTTAAAAATCCCAAAAAAATATAAAAATATTAAAAATCCACCAAAAATAATTTTTTTTAATTGTTTTAGACTAATTCTAGGCCGCGAGGCCATCTCGTGCTCCTTGAGTTCGACCCTGGGAGCTATACCAGGTCAATCCCATAACTAGGACTGCTAGTTGGCTTTCTCGTGTTTTATCTTTATTTGGTGGTCCGAATATTTTTTCTTGTTGAGCTTTGAGTCCCTAGTGACTGAGGTCACAACGATCGTATTGATTTATCTACCTTAGTCGTTCGGGCGGCTCATCACTCCACGACCTCCCCTCCATCGCAGTAGAGCTCGAACGGGGAGGAGCCCCCTTCTGCCCCTGCAAGTTGTCACTCGAGCATCGTCGATCGTCGCTAGAAGACTCGCTCCCGTAGATCTGTTTTGGTGAAGAGCGCATCAAGAACAAACAAAGCATTGTTAGCCTCCACATGTCCTCAGTGGATGGTCCAGATTCACTACCACATAAATGTTTTTTTTGGACATTTTGAAACGTCGGCTATAATTGATGTTAATGTCTGCAAATGTGTATGCCAATGTTAAAAAACATCTAAAATTTTTGTCGGGTCTGCCTCGTCGGTAGAGGTTTTTGTAGAAGTTTATCAAGAACATCGATAAATGTTTATATCCGCTGACGTTAACAAAACGTCAAGTAAAATATCACTAGGTAGACATTTTAAAAAAACGTCCATATACAAATGATATTCACAGACTAATATACGTTGGCTTAGACTACCATGAGAGACGTTTTTAAATCACGTTTTAACGTCATTAATAAACGTCCCTATAGGCTTAATTGAGGGCATATAAACATCAATTAATTGATTATTCGAATTTGTATCCAACCTAATGTTTTTAACATCAACATATGGATTATTTGACCAACATACATTGCCAATCTCTCTAGGAATCCAAGATCACAAAGTACATGCATAAGCAAACAACAACTCTATTTCATTCTAAATAATATTTTCCAAAATGCAAACATTGTTAAACTCCAAAAATTCAAATGTTTCAATAGTTGAAGTAGAGCTTCTAGAAAGCAAAATCACATTGATACATTCCCAAAAAAAGAAGAAATTTCTTGATAAATGATAGACTTCATTCACGAATCCTCTTCTGTTTCTGCATCAGGATCAACATCTCCATCCTTCCTCACAAATCTTGACCTTGCTTGATAAGCATATGTATCTGCTAAATAAAGATGAAAATGAAGTAAGGAGAACATGAAAATTTAAGGAAAAATACAAGTAGTAGAAATAAATAAATATGTTAGTTGAATACCATAAAATGTTGGTTGAGAAGGCAACGATGGGGTTCCACTAGATAACGGGTAATTTGTAAAGTATGCAATCACTCCCGCTGTTACTTGATCATGAAACTCTTCTTTTCTCTTCTCCTTTGCAGCCTTCAATTTTGAGTCTATCTCATGCTGCATTTCCTCACGAAGTTCTTGGAGAAGTTCATCATGAATTTCTTGGCAAATTTCTTCCCTTCTTTTCTCATTCTCATCCTCCATTTTTTTATCGGAGCTCTACCAATTTCATGTCATTCAACCTCAGAACTAGATGTTGACCTACAACGACCTCTTCCTTTAGGTACATGTCCATATCCCCTACTAATGAGACAATCCGATCGTCCTTCATTGCCCAGTACACCATTAACTATTTTAGCATCAGTAATGCATCTTCCCTCAACATCAGCCTCAATATGCATTTCCTTCATTCTGATCTATAAAATAAAATATTGTTACTTTTTAAGGTAAAGTATCTAATAGGTAAAAGAAGATATTATTATAAAGCATCAATGCAACTTACATATGCCTGCCTTGCTTGAGGTGTTGACCAATACCCATGTCGTCCTATAAGAGGGTCTAGTGATGTCATTCCCTGCTTATCAACACTGAACTTGGTCCTTAAGAATAATAGTATCTCCCCACATGATTGACCCTCAAGTTCATTATGAGACTAACACATGTAGAATAGGTTTCATTAAGTTAAATAGAAAATCTAAAGCTAAATGAATATAATTAGATTGCTCTTACAATCTCATTCTTCATGACAGCATATGATTCAGAACCAGTAGTTGAAAGGTTCTTGACAAGTGTAATACGTGTATCCCTATCCGTTTTACATTTATCCTAAAACAATCAAAATTAATAACTGGTCATTAAATAAATAAATATTATTGAACATGCTTACTTGATGTTTTGGTTGTTTCAATATTTCAACCATTGTAATCCAGTGCTCAATTGACACATTTGATGGCCTCGCTGCATCTCCAACTTTCTCCCATTCCTTTTTCAAGTTATGTCGATGCTCCTTAAGGTGTTTTGCTAAACGACGGTTCACTGCTTCCTTGACCCTCACATCCGAATCAAACCCGTCGATATCAATGAAGGTCTATTAAAAAAATATTTATTGGTCCAAAAATATTATATAATTCTAAAGAATAACAGTTATACCTTGATTCTTTCATGCACTGATCGAAGTTCTGCATCTGTTAGAGTTCTAAAATCTGTTACTAGTGGAACATCCTCTCTTGCAGCTATACCACAAATTAATTGTAGAGCACTAGCTTGCTTGGCATCTAATGGTCTTCCTTCATCTAAATCGATTATTACATTAGGTCTATGCCCTGTTGCCATTGCATGCTTCACTAGTGTTACTCTTCTCGATTTTCCCCTACGACGCACTATATGTAATTTATCACAACTGGTTATATAGATGTTTCAAACCGTAAATTAATAATAATAATAATAAAACAGATACCTGCTATTTTGGAAGTAGAGGGTATTTCTTGCGGGTCCAATGGAGCAGTACTCTGCGTCTGTTCCAACAGGTTGCTTCGATTCCTATGTGTTGGAGCATTATGCTCGGATACATGTGGAGGTCTTGGTTGGGAGTCCACTGGAGCACTACTTCGTGCATGTCTTCGTATGGTATTTGATGTTGTTCTTGGAAAGGAAATCGATTCCAAACAGTTGCCAAGAGTCCCATGAGATTGCTTTTGATGTTCAAATATCTGTGGCAGTGTTGGTTGCACGTGAGGTTGACTTCTTTGTAATTTGTAAATTGCTGAATCAGGTTGACTACTTTCACCATCCGCTTTCCGCTTATTCTTATCAATTGTAAATGGTCCAACCATACACATAATAAACTCGAATATCTGCAAGAAATATATGTCCAACATCTTTACATTAGACCCAATAAAAAATGATGTGATCACGATGTATCCATCAAGACAATTAAATTTTTTTATTATTATGATGTGATCACGATGCGATCATGATCACGACAAGAATATATAGAATGCTGAGAGAATGTGAATGGTCCAACTATATATATATATATATAATAAACCCAAATATTTGCAAGGAATGCCTGTCCAAAATCTTTGCATTAGATATAAGAAAAAATTGATGGAAGAAGTATGCATTAAAGTTAAAAAATTTGAAAAAAGTGATCATTGTATCAGTGCTTTGAATTGTTTTAAATAGGAATCAAGAAAATGACAATCTGACACTATCATTGTTTGAAGTATGTATATATAAAGATAGAGGTGAAGATTTGTATCAATGTTCACCTTGATACATGTTTATTGATCGAGTCTCCCCCTTAAGTTCCAATTTCTTTATCAATGTAGTATTAAATGAAAGATTCATATATAATTCTAATAGAAGGAATACAATTACACCACATCAAAATTGTGATCCTAAATAATAAAAGAGTGCTAGTCCTAAATAATAAAAGAGTGCTAATCCTAATGATGACAGGCCCGATCACTAGGGTATAAGGTACAGAAATAGGGTCGTTGCGACCCGAGCAATCAGACCATGTCTATCAAGAAATATCGAACCACTAATAGAAATAAAATCAATCCAACACTCAAATAGCGGTCCTGCTATGAGATTTACCTGGTATAGCACCCAGGGTCGAACACAAGGAGCACGGTTTGGCTAAAAAGCCTACGAAGTAGTCAAAAATCAGAGAGAAAGGGAAAACATTTTTAGTGGTTTTTAATCGTTTTTAAATTTTTTTGGATTTTTAATATGTAAAGAAAATAAGGAAAAACAACCACAAGCAGGCCTTAACAATTTATTTAATGCACTAAAAGGCAAGCAAAAATTCAGGAAAAAATATTTTTATGTGTTTTATGTTTTTCTGTGTTTTTGGTGAATTTTTGAGATTTTTCTGATATGTATTTTATTTTCTAAAAATCAAACAGTAAGAAAAACAAGGGGTACTGTCCAGCCAAGCCTAAAGTCCTTAAATAAAATACCTAAGGACCTTAAAAAGACCTGGAGGTAATTTTCCTGTAAAATAGGAACAACAAGGAAAATTCGGGTACCAAAATTATTGTTTTTGGGTTTTTAATGTATTTATTGGAATATTTATGGGTTTTTGAGGGTTTTTAAGTTTTTAAGGTTTTTCAGTTATGAAAAATAGCCAAAATTGGCTAGAAAATCAAGGAACACAAAATGAACAGTACCTAATTTTTATAGAATTTTTAGGGGGGTTTTTATATTTTTTTGTGATTTTTAGAACTGAACAGTGCCAAAAATAGATGTTTTTGAATTTTTAAAAATAGCAAATAAGATCAGAAATGTCCTCAAAAATCTACAAAAATCCTACACCATGGCAGGAGCCATGTGTCAAATTTTCGTTGGATTTGGAGGTGATTTGATATTTTATTCAAAAATGACAAGAGGGCAATGTGCACAGGGACCAAAGTGCAAATACCCAAAGCTCTGAGGGTCCTGGTGCAAAATACCCAGCAAATCACGCGTGAGGCGTGTGCCTGGGGCACTCAGGGACCTTTTGGTAAGAAAAACAAGTCCCGAGGACCTTCTGGTAACTCGTACCAAAAAGTCCAGGGGCTGTCTTGCAAATAACTCACTAATAGGCGCACATGCGAAATTTAAAACACTCACAGGGGCATATATGAAAATACTAAAATGTTTTCATTCATTAACGAACAACCAGAACTACAGGGCTAAAGTTGCAATTACACCAAACATACACGTGACGAAGCACGTGGCTCACACATACAGGGGCATAAGTGCAAATACTGAAAAATACGAGGTCCAATGTGCAAATAACCCAACGTAAATAAAAGACGCAAAATATTTACAGGACTGAAACGTAAAGCATAAACTAAGAGGGGGCCTACGGTAATTTACCCCTTTATTACGTCGACGGCTGGATGATGGACGCGTGGCTGATCTAACGGTCCTGGACGTCGGGCGCCTCTCTCCTTCCGCACGTGGCCTGATCGACGTCTCACAGGAGGGCACGTGGAAGATCTGACGGCCTCGGGTGCTGGTGCCTCTCTCTCTGCGCTAACGGTCCAGATCGTCACTCTGACTGATCAAGCGGTGGCTGCTCCTCGATGGATGGATGGTCACGATGGAAACTGGAGCGCTGAGGGCGATCGGACGGCTGGCGAGGACCCTCGAAGAACAGGTGGCCGGCGAGTTTCGCCGGCCTCGTGCGAGCACGGTGGTCCTCCTCAGCTGCCTCTGAAGGTCGGAACAGGTCCGCAATGAAGTCCCGCGGCTGGTGGGGGTCTCCGATGGCCCAGTCGAGCCCTGGAGGGGCTCCGGCGAGGTCGGCGGAGGGAAGCTGCTGGCCCGAGTGTCGGGAGGCCTCAGATGGCCTCCTCTGGTCCTGCAAAATAGGTCAGAAGCTTCGCGGGTCGAAGGCAAAATGCCTCGACCCAGTTAGGTGGTGTGGAGGTGGTCTGTGCGTCGGGGTGAGCGAGCTCCGGCGAGCGACGGACGGTGGAGCTCGAACCCCAGCTCCTGTGCGAGCTGGGTTGAACGAAGGGGCGGAGAAGGTGCGTGGAGGAAAGGCGATGGTGAACGTGGGTTCCGATGATCAAAAGAGTACACGAGATAGCCGGAATCGACGGAACTCGGCGGAGCTACGATTTGGGGCAACCAAGAAATTAAGCTAAATAAGAAAGCTAGAAGGTTACCTGGGTGGCGAAGTAGACTAGGCTGGAGCTGAGGTAGCTCCCGGTCGTGGCCTCGAAGGTCGTCTGGTCCTGAGGCTCGAGCTCCTGCACAGGGCAGAGCACGGCGGCGCGCAGTCGCCGGATCAGTGGTCCGGTCACCCCCTCCTCGCTGCAACACGGGCAATCGAGAGCTGTCACCTCAGGGACTGTTGTGGAGGTCACGGGATGAAGGGTGGAGAGCCAAAGATGCCGGAATTTGGTGGCGGAGCTCGAGATTTATATGGGTGCCGACCCGACTAGGGTTGGTCGGGTAGGGCAGCATGAAGCGCGGATCCCGAGGCAAGGGCTCCGGCGAGCATGTCGGATGCAAGGAGAAGAAGTAGGACCCGGGGTTTGCGGAGATGGCGAGCGGATCGAGCGCGGAAAAAGGGAAGAAATCGGGTCGGGCGCGAGATCCGCGGGAGAGGACGGTCCGCGGAGGGAGTTGACCGGAGGTCAACATCTCCGTGGACCAATCAGAAGCTGCCACGTGGAAAAGATTTGAAGCTCAAAAATAAGGCAGCAAATGGCCGATTTTGCAAAAACTTTCAACATGAAATATTTTTATTTTATTTTTTTCTATTTTTTGGTGATTTTTAATTAATTTTTGGAAATAAAAATAAGCTATATACGTAATATGTACCATATAGGTATATGTACATAATTAGGGTTTTTGATTTTTAATTTTTAATTATTATTTTTATACAATTTTATCCTTATTTTATATTTTATTTATTTATAGAATAAAATGAGGGATAAAAGGGTATTTTTATTTTGTTTTTATTATTTATATACATAGATGAAATAAATAGTTATGTACAACTATATACATGGCATTTGTACACTATATTTTTGTAATTTTAATTTTGTTATTTTTATTTGATTTTTGTTTTGATTCTTTTTGTTTTATTTACTTACAATATATAGCATAGGATACTTACAAAAAATTTAGAAAATGATTTTATTTATTTACAAGGTTAACTAAATAAAGAGGCATGGTCTATGTGCATGATGAAATGGTATTTTTAGTCTTTTTGATTTTTACCTTTTTGTTTTGTTTTTATCTTTTATAACTATGTACAAATATTCACAGATGTATTTTTGGTGAGGAAAATATTTTGTTATTTTATTTACAAAATTATTTACACATGAGCTCCTATCTCCCTCTACTGTGGCTTTTATGCGGTCAGGCCCATGCTGAGCCCTCCCTTGGGTTAGGTTGCTCAATATTTATTCTAAATATTTCCCTCTTTTTCTTTTCGATCTTTATTCTTTTATTTTTGCACAAAAACATGCTAATTACAAGAATTTACACAATGCATGCTTTTGGTAATTATTTGTATTTACACATATCTACATGTATTTGCAAAGGTTTTTGTAGCTAAAATATAAGAATAAAGAGTGATGAATGGGTATTCATCACCCCCCTATACTTAACTTTGCTAGTCCCTTAGCAAACACTTATTTGAAAAGAAGTGAAAAAGAGAGAAAAAGAAAAAGAAAAAGAGGATGTACATGGATCAAGGTTGATTTATTAAACTTTCCTTCATTAAATTGAAATATGGAGCTCGATCAGATCTTTGGATTATTAATGTGTCGGAACCTTATTTAGACTTAAGCTTAAAACTCAACAGCCTCTAAGTTCCACCAATCCATGGGCAAGACTCCTCAATAAACCAGATCAGAACAAGTCTACATACACAAACTCTAATGACTATGAGTCTTTCCATGCAGTGTAAGTGATATTTGGCTCCCCACCTCAGATGTAACAAAGAAACAACCTCCCTCAACCTGATAACTCTAATGCCTCGGTCTAGCAACTCTTTCCTCGAGAAGCGGGGTATTCCCTTCTAAGTTCAAGTGCAACCGGCTCAAGAAGAGGGGGAAGAAGTATAGACTTTTGGAAGCTTAGCCAGTGTAGCTAAGTCTCCCGCTGCAAGCTTCATGAGATGTAACATGGATACCATAAGCTTTTGCTTTATTTGACTATATACACTCCGATGGGGTTATTAAATTTTCAATCCGACCCACCACTTTTTTGGAGTTCTTTTTTGCATTTTTGCATTTTTTTCAAGGACTTCTATACAGCATATCTACATGGTGCAGCATATATACAAGAAATTTCCTCTTAAGCCAGTAGACTATCCCTCTTTTGAAGCTTTATTGCAACCCACAGCTTCTGTCTTTAGCCTTCATCACCACTAGACCAAGTTGAGGTGCACTTCCTTCACTAGAAGAAGAAGAGAGGTTCCGCCTAGAAGTACTACCCTCATATGCTACCCCAAGCCAAAGGAAACTGCCTCCTCACCACCTCATCTGTGGAGAGCCATGTGTAAAGTGCAGGTGCAAGTCAAGCCATTGTCTCTAAGAGTCATGCGTGTGTTGTTAAGTGCTCTACTTAGGCTCATCAAGATGACATATGCTCATAGCCTAGTGGACTCAAAGAATTAAGTCCTTATGGACCTGAAAAGCCTTAACCCTAAGTCATATAAGGTTCCTCTTAAAGTTAAGTGGATTAAGATCTTATTCAAGCTCCATTTCTCAATTTAATTCCAGGCTTAGTTTAAATGTCAACTCTCATCCAGGAAAAATTATATACATATATGTACACAAGATGCTGTTTACAAATATTTTACAATCATGCAAAATTTTTGAAAAATGTTTTGAAATCATGGATGATGATGATGCATGAAGTGCAAGTTTTGCAAAAAGATATTTACAAACATTTACACAAGATTTTTGCAAACTTTTGATTTTCAAAACATTTTGGAAAAATTTTGTACTATGTACATAATTTTGATACAAAAATATTTACACAAACTTTACACCAAAGATTTTTGAAATCATTTTACAAAAATACTTTGTACACTAGCTATGTATGTGCAAGATAAAAGAAGTTTATGTACATGAAAAAAAATTTAATTTTTGTGATTTTTAGCCATTTTATTTATTAACACACTCACACAAAGTACGAGTTATGGCTAAAGTATATATGAAATATATACACACCCCCCCTATACTTAGCTCGAACGATGTCCTCAGAGTGATCAAGAGCGATGAAGAAGACATAACTCGTGCTTAGTAAAAGGGAAGTGAAAAGGAATGGCTAAGTACAGGAACGAATAAATGAATAGAATGAGAGGAACTCGGTGGTTTCCCCCTATACTTAGGATTAACTAATCCTAAGTATAGCAAGCTGTACATGAAGGGAAATCCGAGTGAAGAAGATACAGAGTCTGCCCCCCCTATACTTAGGGTAAAATATCCCTAAGTATAGGCAGCAAAACAAGAGCAGCAAAACAAGGCGAAAGGGAGATGTGCCCAATGGAGTCTTGAAAGACGTCCTATATGCCCACAAGACCGAGTCCAAAAGTTGTGACCAATTCTATCGGTCAGGGCGGACGACTTTCTGCAAAATATTCTTGATCTCCCTATTCGACACCTCAGCTAGACCATTCGTCTGTGGATGGTAGGGTGTAGCAACACGATGGTCTATACTGAACTCGCTAGCAAGGGCCTTCACCTGGTCGTTGATGAAATGAGACCCCCCATCAGAAATCAGAACTCGTGGAACCCCGAACCGCGTGATGATATGCTTCCTCAAAAATCTGCAAACTGTCCTCGCATCAGCGGCTCGGGCGGGGATAGCCTCCACCCAACGACTAACATAATCAACGGCCAACAGAATGTACTCAAATCCCTGACTCTTAGGGAATGGACCCATGAAATCGATGCCTCATGCGTCAAAAACCTCACAGAAGTGAATGGGCTGCATCGGCATCATATCACGCTGTCCACAAGTGCCCATCCTCTGACAGTCAGTACACCTCTTCACGAACTCATCAGAGTCCTTGAAGAGGGTAGGCCACCACAAGCCGGATTGGAGCACTTTCTGTGCCGTTCTCCTCCCAGAATGATGTCCTCCTGCCTCAAACTTGTGGCAGTAAGTGAGGACGCTATGGTGTTCCTCCTGAGGAATACACCGACGCCAGACGCTATCCCCTCCTTCGTGGTAAAGGATGGGATCCTCCCAGTGGTAGTACTTGGCCCTCGCAAGGAAGGTCTCAAGCCTCTGCCTGGGCCAATCTTGTGGGACTTTCCCTGCAACGAGAAAGTTCACAAAATCGGCATACCACGGGAGTGAGGCGATAGCAAGGATCGCCTCATCTGGGAAGGTATCGCGAATAGGATCAATCTGCTCAGAATCCTCAGGCTGCTCTAATCGGGAAAGATGATCCGCCACCACATTCTTGACTCCAGGCTTATCCTTGATCTCAATGTCGAACTCCTGGAGTAGAAGGATCCATCTAGTCAGTCTGGCCTTGGCATCCTTCTTTGCCATGAGGTACCTGATGGCGGTGTGATCTGTAAACAAAGTCACTCTAGATCCAATGATATACGATCTGAACTTATCTAGGGAAAACACTACTGCTAGCATCTCCTTCTCTGTGACCGTATAATTCCGCTGGGCGGAATCCAATGTGCGGCTAGCATAGTGTATGGCAAACGGAACTCCATCCCTCCTCTGTCCCAGCACTGCCCCCACGGCAAAATCGGAGGCGTCCGTCATGATCTCGAATGGGAGAGACCAATCAGGCGGCTGGAGAACAGGAGCCTCAATAACATGCTGCTGGAGAGTCGCAAAGGACGAGAGACACTTGTCATCGACAAGGAACTCGGTGTCTTTCGTCAAGAGGTCAGTCAACGGTCGGGCAATCTTGCTGAAATCCTGAATAAATCTCCTATAAAATCCAACGTGCCCCAGGAATGACCGTAGCTGCCTGATGAATACCCATTCATCACTCTTTATTCTTATATTTTAGCTACAAAAACCTATGCAAATGCATGTAGATAGGTGTAAATAGGAATAATTAGCAAAAGCATGCATCTTGTAAAAACATATAATTAGCATGTTTTTGTGCAAAAATAAAAGAATAAAGATGAAAAAGAAAAAGAGGGAAATATTTAGAGTAAATATTGAGCAACCTAACCCAAGGGAGGGCTCAGCATGGGCCTGACCGCATAAAAGCCACAGTAGAGGGAGATAGGAGCTCATGTGTAAATATTTATGTAAATAAATAAAATTATATTTTCCTCAACAAAAAATAGGCTTGTACACATTTTGTATATATTTAGAAGCTTTTAAAAACAAAATAAAAATTTAAAAATCAAAAATGCAAAAATATCCCTCCACCATGTGCATAAACCATCATCCCTTATTTATTTAACCCTATAAATAAATGTATTTATGTTCAAAACTTTTTGTGAACATTCTATGGTATATTTTGTAAATAAAATAAATAACAAGAAACACAACAAAAATCAAATAAAAATAACAAAAATTAAAATTACAAAAACATATTGTACATATGCCATGTACATAGTTGTATATATCTATTTATTTCACCTATGTGTATAAATAATAAAAATAAAATAAAAATATCCTTTTATTCCTCATTTTATTCTATAAATAAATAAAATATAAAATGGGAATAAAAATTGTATAAAAATAATAATTAAAAATCAAAAATCAAAAGCCTCCTTATTGTATATATACCTATATAATGTAAATACCTCATTTTTATTTCCAAAAATTAATTAAAAATCACCAAAAAATAGAAAAAAAATAAAAGAAAAATATTTCATGTTTTGGATTTTTGCAAAATCGGGCATTTTCTGCCTTATTTTTTGAGCTCCAAATCCTCTCCACGTGGCAGCTTCTGGTTGGTCCACGAAGATGTTGACCTCCGGTCAACTCCCTCCGCGGACCGCCTTCTCCTGCGGATCTTGCGCCCGACCCGGTTTCGCCTCTTTTTCCGCGCTTGATCCGCGCGCCTCCTCCGCAAACCCCGGGTCCTATCGATTCCTGGTACATCCGACATGACCGCCGGGGTATTCGCATTGGGATCCGCGCTTCTCGCAGCCCTACCCGACCAGCCCTAGTCGGGTCGGCACTCACGTATATAGCCGAGCTCCGCCGCTCATTTTCGCCATCTTTGGCTCGCCACTCTCATTCCCGTGACCTCCATTGCAATCTCCGAGGTGACAGCTCGCGATTGCCTTTGTCGCAGTGAGGAGGGGGTGCCCGGACCATCGATCCAGAGACTTCGCGCCGCCGTGCTCCGCCACTTAGCAGGAGCTCGAGCCTCAGGCAGTGACAACCTTTGAGGCGACGACCAGGAGCTAGCTAAGCTCCAGCACAGTCTTCCACTCCACCCAGGTAGCACTCTAGCTCGCCTATTTAGCTTAATTTGTAGTTTCGCCCAAATCGAAGCTCCGACGTAATCCTTTGATTCCGGCTATATCGTACATCTTCTCGATCATCGGAACACTCAGTCACCTCCGCCATCCCTCGACGCACCTTCTCCGCCCCTTCACTCAACCCAGCTCGCACAGGAGCTGGGGTTCGAGCTCCACCGTCCTCCGCTCGCCGGAGCTCGCTCGTCCCGACCCACAGCTCACCCTCACGCCGCTTCTTCGGGTCGAGGCACTTTGCCCTCGACCCGCGAAGCTTCTGGTATACTTTGCAGGTCAAGAGGAGGCCATCTGAGGCCCCCTCACTTCCAGGCCAAGAGCTTCTCGCCGCCGGCCTCGCCGGAGCCCCTCCAGGGCTCGGCTGGGCCATCGGAGGCCACCACCAGCTGCGGGACGTCATCGCCGATCTTCTCCGATCCTTGGAGGCAGCTGAGGAGGACCCTAGCAAGCACACGAGGCCGGCGAACCTCGCCGGCCACCTGTTCTTCGAAGGTCCTCGAGCACCGTCCGATCAGTCCCGCCTTCCAGTTCGCATCGTGACCGTTCATCCACGAAGGAGCAGTTATCGTCCGATCCGCTCGAGGGTTGATCTGGACCGTCAGAACAGAGAGAGGGAACCACCAGCACCCACCAGCCGTTCGATCTTCCACATGGCCCCCCTCTGCACCGTCGATCAGGCCCACGTGCGGAAGAAGAAAAGCGCCCGACGTCCGAGACCGTTGGATCATCTACGTGGCGCGCATCCAGCCATCGACGTAATAAAGGGGTAAATTACCTTAGGCCCCCTCTTAGTTTCTGTTTTACGTGTCAGTCCTGTAAATATTGTAGGAGTTTTATTTACGTAGGGTAAATTGCACATTGGACCTCGCGCTTGTTTATATTTGCATTTATGCCCCTGTATGTGTGATCCACGTGCTTCGCCACGTGCTTTGTCTGGGTTATTTGCAACTATTATCCTATAGTTCTGGTTGGTTCATGAATGATTAGAAACTTTTTGGTAATTGCTTTTATGCCCCTGTGAACATTTTATTTGCACATGTGCGCCTTTTAGTGGGTTAATTGCATAACCGTCCCTGGACTTTTTGGTACGAGTTACCAAAAGGTCCTAGGACTTGGTTTTTATTACCAGAAGGTCCCTGAGTGCCCCAGGCACGTGCCACGTGCATGATTTGCTGGGCAAATTGCACCTGGACCCCCAGATTTACGGGAATTTGCACTTAAGTCCCTGTGCACTATGCCCTCTTTTTGATTTTGAATAAAATATCAAACCACCTCGAAATTCAATGAAAATTTGACATATGGCTCCTGCCATGTTGTTGGATTTTTGAGAATTTTCGAGGACACTTTTGATTTTATTTGGTATTTTTAAAAATTCAAAAACTCTCATTTTAGCTACTGTTTAGATTTAAAAATTCCAAAAAAATATAAAAACACCCCCAAAAATTCTAAAAAAATTAGGTTCTGTTTCTTGTGTGTTGTTTGAATTTCTAGCCAAGTTTGGCTATTTTTCATTGCTTAAAAACCCTAAAAATTCAAAAACACCTAAACACTGATAAAAATTATAATAAATAATCTAAAAATCCAAAAACAATAATTTTGGTACCCCAATTTTCCTTGTGTTCTCTAGTATACAGGAAAATTACCTCCAGGCCCTATTGAGATCCTTAGATATTTTATCTTTGGATTTTGGACCTGGCTGGACAGTACCTTGTCTTTTTAGCACTGTTTGATTTTTAGAAATTAAAATAAATATCAGAAAAATCCCAAAAATTCACCAAAAACATAAAAAAATATAAAACACACAAAAATATTTTTGTCTGAATTTTTGCTTGCTTTTTGATGCTTTAAATAAATTGATAAAGTGTGATTGTTTTTAGTCTTTCTCATTTTCTTCACATATTAAAAATCCCAAAAAAAAATTTAAAAACAATTAAAAACCACTAAAAATGTTTTCCCTTGTTCTTTGAGTCTTCGACTACTTCGTAGGCCTCTGGCCAACCCGTGCTCCTTGTGTTCGACCCTGGGTGCTATACCAGGTTAATCTCCTAGCAGGGCCGCTTTGTTTTGATTTTACATATTTTTTGAGTGGTTCATCATTTTTCTTGATCGACTGAGTCTGAGTGATTGAGGTCGCAACGACCTATATTTCTGTACCTTTACCTTAGTCATTCGAGCGGGTCGTCAGAATGGCGCCATTGCCGGGGAGCACGGCTTAGTAGTCACTTTTAGATTTTTCCGCGGCTTTTTGAGTTTCGCGGCTTTTTTGTATAGATTTGTTGCATATATTTTTCTCATATTTCTGCTAATAATTTCTGGACTGACCACTTTTCTCTCTGTTTCTTGCGAGGGCCCGAGGAGCGAGGGCGGCATTCCTAGGAGCGCCGGTGCACCCGAGCGAAGCGGAGGCGGCTCGTTTCTTCATCGAGCAGCAGGAGAGAGCGAGAGAGAGAGAGCTGAGTGGGTGAGGATAGTTTAGGAATATTCTATTATTGTTGTAATAATACAGGACTCAGAGACTCAGAACTGTGCTTGACACTTAGCGGGTCTGTTTCGCCGAGCACCGGTGTGCTCGGGGGACCCTTAGGAGTTTTTTGCGGTTTTTCGCGGCTTTCTTTTACTTTTTTACTGCCTTTCCGGTGTTTACGCGGTTTTTGATCGAGCCCCTAGATTTAGGAATTTCTGGTCCTTGTGACGTAATTAGTAGGATCCACACACTTAATTGCTTATCTGTTCCTATAGATCATTAATTGGACCTACTAAAAATAAATAATAAAAATAACTTAGTTGCTTTCCTGAGAACCTACGCGCCGCGAGCCTGCCCCGCAAGCGCTACTCCTGAACTCGACCTGTCGAGAAGAGGAGGGGTGGGCCAAGACCGGACTCTTTGGATCGAGGGGGAGCGACTAAGTTAGACGGTTCTGCGCTAGAAGTTGCTCATCTAGGACTCAGTTTTTCCCGCTTGCATCATTTAGGTAGTTTATTTCCTGTCTTTAAATTCTGCGCGGATCATATTGCATGTAGAGTGCTGGAGTCAGGTATGCCTTCCTTACTTTGCATGCATCATTGATTTCATCGCGCATCGGCTTTTTCGTCTTCTCCCCCCTGTTTTCGGACTAAATAATCAGGAGAACCGAAAAATTCGTTAGGCCTTTTGTTTGCTCTGAAAAATATTAAAAAGAAAAACAATAAAATCGGGACTGCTAATCATACTTGATCTTAAAAACCGCTCGCCCTAAAAACTTTGTCTTGGGGAGAGCAACCCCCTCATTGTATTGTTTGGATGCGCGAGAGAGTGACCCGCACCCTAGGTAGAGCCTCCCGATGCTAGACCCGACCGATTACCGACTCTTCCGTGCGGGCCAGTCGGTTGGGATAGCATCGGATATCCTAACAGGTCACGTAAGCGCTCTGATATTTTGTGTGTTCACCAAAATAAAATAGACAAGATAATTTGACCGAACTTTCACGGTCTTCAGCTCGCGTTGCGTTGGTGAACCGGGGGTTTGTTTTTGATCATAGTTGATTCCAGATCTCATCCGCACTACTCGCCAGATCAAGATGATGGGTAGACGGTCTCTTAGGCAGCCTCTGGCTGCACCGCTTTCGGGCACGTCTACCCGATCATCTAGGTTGGCCCAAGAGAGCCGAGACTAGCTCTCCGAGCCCGAGTACGATTCCGCCCTGTTCCCCCTCGACCCCCTTTCTTTCGGCACTGAGAGACATGAGCCCGAGGAGAGATTATCAGATTTGTCAGCACCTGAGTTGGGCTCATTTGATTTTGCAGACGTCGCTATGGCAGCCAGATCAGACGATCACTCCAGAGGTCCACAGGGAGACCAGCATGTTGTACTTGACCAGGGAGCGATCAACTCCACCCTGATCGCATCGCTCGAGACAGTTCAGCAGCAGTTACGCGATCAGGGGGCATTCATGATAGAGATGAGGCGAGAGTTGGAGAGGCTCAGAGCAGAGCGAGGCCAGCAGAGCGAGCCTGAGGAGATACTGAGCGAGCCTGAGGAGATGCCGGATGCAGAGGCCGCAGCCGCAGCAACCGCAGCAGCAGCAGCCGCCGCCGCGGCAGCCGCAGCAGCCGCCGCGACAGGAGGACCACCACGACCGATGCGGGAGTTGCACAACCCCGGATCGACTCTGATGCATCACTGGGTGGTAGTGCCAGCTATCGTGGGGGACTTCAAGTTCCCCCGAACACCTTGCAGTTACTGCCCCGTTTCCACGGACTTGCTACTGAGGAGCCCCATCTCCACCTCCAGGAGTTTCTGATGATCTGCAACACTGTCCACGATCGCCACGTGGACCAGGATACGATCCGGATGATAGCCTTCCCGTTTTCACTGGTAGATAGAGCAGCCACCTGGCTGAAGCATTTAGGGAAGTTTGTCTACACCTGGGAGCAGCTCCGCACCGAGTACTTGAAAAAGTACTATCCACTCGGGCGGACGAATGCAGCGAGGGCCCTGATCAGCAACTTCTCCATGTTCCCCAACGAGCAGTTCCACGAGGCTTGGGAGAGGTTTCGAGAGCTCCTAGACAGATGCCCGCACCACGACATATCCAAGCCGAACCTAGTTCAGAGCTTTTTCAGCGGGTTGACGCCAGAGCTTCAGGGTCTGGTGAACGCTTCTTGCGGCGGGTCCTACTTTGCCAAGGACCATGAGCAGGTCTGGGCCATCTACGAGGAGATGTCCGAGAACTATATGGTGATGTCTCAGACCAGGCTCTATACTCAGAAGACCCAGCCACATCAGCCAGGATCCGTGCAGTACCAGCGGATAGCATGGGTAGATGCAGGTCCATCCAGTTTGTCCGCAGTCGCAGCAGCACAGGCAGAGTCATCCGCTGCGGACATGGGTATCATCAGCGAGAAGTTGGACCGCATGGAGCTGATAGAGAAGAAGCAGTGCCAGAGCATCACTCAGATGGAACAGATGGCACAGGTTCTGAGCGACATGAAGACCCAGCTCATGTGTCTCCAGGAGACACAGACGGCTTCACAGCCCCGTCTTCTGTCGCGAGGCGATACCGGCGGCAGCAGCAGCTCGTCCCAGCGCTCCAGCTCTTCACAGCAGCCTAGACAGGTTCACCTTGTACAGGCGGAGCCGTACCAGCAGCCGCAGCCTACCTACCAGTCACCACCATCTCCAGAGATGCAGATGGTGGTCTACCAGCCGGATCAGCCTCTGGCAGTACTGCCACCAGACCCCTTCGATGCAGAGCCGTTGATGGATGTCAACGGGATTTGGTATGACCGCCCCCAGCCTGGGATCCAACGAGACCATCCCGGATTCAGGTGGGGGAGTGGTGGTGCCCAGCCCCAGCCGCAGCCGTCAGGACAGGGAGGGCAGTACTCCCAGCAGAGAGATCAGCACCAGCCGCAGCAGCAGCCCCCAGCGTATCAGCAGCAGTCATCCTACGGTCCTCGTCCCTATCAGCAGCAGGGACAGTCTTGGAGACGTGAGCAGCAGGCTCACCAGGGATACCAGCAGCAGCCTCCATCCTACCCCTCTTACCCACCACAGCAGTTCCAGCAGCCTCACCCACAGAGAGGCCACCCGTCGGGCTCCCACGAGAGCCCCGCCTTGGATGACATCGCCCGCCTCCTCACGGACCTGCAGACCACATTCAGACGGGAGATGGACGAGTTCCACCAGGAGATGCGGGACCTGGTGAGAGGGAAGGCCACCATACCAGCCCAGATTGAGCCGAATCCGAATAGTCTTAAGAGGAAATCTGAGCAGGTAGTACATACTGAGTTAGCCACTCCTAGTGATCCTTTTGATGATACTTCTTCGGATCTATTTGATGCTGATTTTGTCACACTTAGGAGCGGTAGGACCCCAGCAGGCGGCGGCGCCTCATCTGAACTTCACCACGAGGACACTCCAGAGGCGCCACATGAGGAGGAGGAGAGCGGTACTGATGCCGCTCCAGATGATGATGGTGGCACTGAGGCCACCAAGGATGTTGATCCCACCGGCGGTACTGAGGCCGCCGCTTCACTAGTTCGAGGAGGTGGTACTGATGCCACCCATTCAGCCGAGCCAGCCAGCGGTACTGATGCCGCACGACGTCTACCTGCAGCAGCAGCAGAGCAGCCAGCCCGTGGTGGTACTGAGGCCACCGGTGTGTGTACAGAGAGAGATGTTGTTTTTCATCGCACTCATGTATCTCGGAACTCTGCTATGAATAAAGGAAAAGGTTTACTTTCTTTTGTTCCCACTGTGGTGCATGATGTATGTGTGGATCCGGTCCATGAACCGTCTAGACCTTTTCCTAGTCCTTCATCTGAGAAGGACCCAGTGATCCCCTTCCTTAGAGCCCTTCAGATGGGGAAGGGGAAGAAAAAAGATGATCCAAAAAAGAGAGAGCTTGAGGAGTTCAGCCAGAGCATGATTGATAGGTTCCACATCCAGCTGACCCTCCAGGAGGCTTTGCAGCACATCCCCCTTCTCCAGCGTTCTTTGAGAGATAGGACTACAGTCAGGAGGAGGAGAAGGAACCACACTTCGGAGATACATGTGCTGACGAAAGTCACGTGTTTTGCGATCCAGAACCGACTGCCAGCCAAGAGGCCAGATTCAGGGGCCCCGTATGTCAGATGCCAGATTAGTGAGCAGAGGTTCGACCGTACTCTTTTAGATAGCGGATCGTCGATCAACCTTCTTCTGGCAGCCCTTCTCGACCGCTTCGAGTTGGGCACTCTTCGACAGAGCAGGACAGTCCTTCAGTTCGCTGATCGATCTGTCAAGAGGCCGAAGGGGTTATTACGAGACGTTATCGTCACGATTCAGGGCCTGAAATTCCCCGTGGACTTCGTAGTGTTGGACATGGAGATCCCTGAGTCAGTGACCGATACCCCCATCATCCTTGGTCGTCCGTTCTTGGCCACAGCCAAGGCGGTGACTGATCATGATAGTGGGAAGGTGTACTTTCGCGTCGAGGGCGAGAGTATACAAATAGAGACGGTCGAGGACTACAGACCCAGACTCAGAGCCCGCTCCGATGCGAGTACCGATTCAGAGCAGCTGACAGACGCAGAGCCAGACATCCACCAGGATTGTGATTTTGTGATCACAGATGATGAGGCAGCTTGGGCAGATCTTGAGACACAGACCACCCTCTCACTTTCAGATACAGTTGATGCAGAGACGATAGCAGAGGAGAGTCTGGAGAGCCACAGACCTGGTTCAGGATACCACAGAGGCAGCAGAGCCGGTCCTTGATCGCAACACGATGTTCAGTGATGGTGGTGCTGAGGCCACCTTGTTTTCCGGTGGTACTGATGCCACCGCGATTGATGTAGATCCCTCGGATTCAGAGTCTGATTGGGCCGATTGCTATGACCAGATGCCAGACCTGAGTTCACATGAGCCTACAGATGAGGAGGAGGTAGATGCAGAGCCGAGCAGAGACAGTGCAGTTGAGCAGCCTTCTCCCGATCCAGTTTGCGAGAGTACGCTTTCACTTTCCCAGGCAGATTTGGCAGAGTTAGCAGCTTTCACTCAGTTTCTTCCGCAGCCTGATTTGCCAGCACCCAGCATTCCAGAGCGAAAGCCGCTCCCTACTTCGCTGAAGTATCGATTCCTTGCGGGCGATCCAGAGATGTACCCAGTCATCATCTCCGCCGAGTTGACTGGAGAGCAAGAATCCCGTCTGATGGGGGTTCTTGAAAAGAACCGCAAGGCGATCGGATGGAGCGTAGCGGATCTCCATGGGATTAGTCCAGCAGTGTGCTCCCACCATATCTACCTTGAGGAAGGGGCGAAGCCGTCGCGTGAGTTCCAGCGGCGACTGAACCCCAACCTGAGAGAGGTCGTGATGAAAGAAATATCAAAATGGTGGAGTGCAGATTTTATTTATCCCATTTCCGACTCCAAGTGGGTCAGCCCCTTGCATGTGGTGCCCAAGAAGACGGGCATCACGACTGTGATCAGTGAGTCGGGAGAGGAGATCGCTACACGAGTACCCACCTCTTGGAGGGTTTGCGTTGACTACAGGAGACTCAACCAAGCCACCAAGAAGGACCATTTCCCCCTGCCTTTTATTGACCAGATCATTGAGAGACTGGCAGGGAAGAGCCATTATTGCTTCCTGGATGGGTACTCGGGCTACAACCAAGTGGCCATCGCTCCTGAGGATCAGGAGAAGACCACCTTTACCTGTCCCTTCGGCACATATGCTTTTCGACGCATGCCATTTGGGCTATGCAACGCCCCTGCGACTTTTCAGAGGTGCATGTTGTCGATCTTTTCGGACATGGTAGGGGAGTGTTTGGAGGTCTTCATGGACGATTTCTCGGTCTACGGCGACGGATTCGATTCTTGTCTTGACTGCCTAGACCGGGTACTCCAGCGATGTATCGAGTTTCATTTGGTTCTGTCATGGGAGAAGAGTCACTTCATGGTGACTCAAGGGACGGTGCTTGGCCACATCATCTCCAACAGGGGCATGGAGGTTGATCCGGCCAAGGTTGATGTCATTAGAAAACTCACACCGCCGTCCAATTTGAGGCAGCTACGGTCATTCCTGGGGCACGTTGGATTTTATAGGAGGTTCATTCAGGATTTCAGCAAGATTGCCCGACCGTTGACTGACCTCTTGACGAAAGACACCGAGTTCCTTGTCGATGACAAGTGTCTCTCGTCCTTTGCGACTCTCCAGCAGCATGTTATTGAGGCTCCTGTTCTCCAGCCGCCTGATTGGTCTCTCCCATTCGAGATCATGACGGATGCCTCCGATTTTGCCGTAGGGGCAGTGCTGGGACAGAGGAGGGATGGAGTTCCATTTGCCATACACTACGCTAGCCGCACATTGGATTCCGCCCAGCGGAATTATACGGTCACAGAGAAGGAGATGCTAGCCGTAGTGTTTGCCCTAGATAAGTTCAGATCGTATATCATTGGATCTAGAGTGACTTTGTTTACAGATCACACCGCCATCAGGTACCTCATGGCAAAGAAGGATGCCAAGGCCAGACTGACTAGATGGATCCTTCTACTCCAGGAGTTCGACATTGAGATCAAGGACAAGCCTGGAGTCAAGAATGTGGTGGCGGATCATCTTTCCCGATTAGAGCAGCCTGAGGATTATGAGCAGATTGATCCGATTCGAGATACCTTCCCGGATGAGGCGATCCTTGCTATTGCCTCACTCCCGTGGTATGTCGATATTGTGAACTTTCTCGTTGCAGGGAAAGTCCCACAAGATTGGCCCAGACAGAGGCTTGAGACCTTCCTTGCGAGGGCCAAGTCCTACCACTGGGAGGATCCCATCCTTTACCACGAAGGAGGGGATAGCGTCTGGCGTCGGTGTATTCCTCAGGAGGAACACCATAGCGTCCTCACTTACTGCCACAAGTTTGAGGCAGGAGGACATCATTCTGGGAGGAGAACGACACAGAAAGTTCTCCAATCCGGCTTGTGGTGGCCTACCCTCTTCAAGGACTCTGATGAGTTCGTGAAGAGGTGTACTGACTGTCAGAGGATGGGCACTTGTGGACAGCGTGATATGATGCCGATGCAGCCCATTCACTTCTGTGAGGTTTTGACGCATGGGGCATCGATTTCATGGGTCCATTCCCTAAGAGTCAGGGATTTGAGTACATTCTGTTGGCCGTTGATTATGTGAGTCGTTGGGTGGAGGCTATCCCCGCCCGAGCCGCTGATGCGAGGACAGTTTGTAGATTTTTGAGGAAGCACATCATCACGCGGTTCGGGGTTCCACGAGTTCTTATTTCTGATGGGGGGTCTCATTTCATCAACGACCAGGTGAAGGCCCTTGCTAGCGAGTTCAGTATAGACCATCGTGTTGCCACACCTTACCATCCACAGACGAATGGTCTAGCTGAGGTGTCGAATAGGGAGATCAAGACTATTTTGCAGAAAGTCGTCCGCCCTGACCGAAAGAATTGGTCACAGCTTTTGGACTCGGTCTTGTGGGCATATAGGACGTCTTTCAAGACTCCATTGGGTACATCTCCCTTTCGCCTCGTATATGGCAAGCCGTGCCATTTACCTGTTGAGCTGAGGCACAAGTCACTTTGGGCAGTTACAGACATTCTTATGGATCCAGATGGTATGGGAGACCAGAGGAGGGCAGAGTTAGCTGCCCTGGAGGAGCTTAGAGATGCAGCTTTCTCAAGCAGCCTACATTATAAGGAGAAAGTCAAGGAGTGGCATGATTCTCATATCAGCCACAAACATTTTGAGATTGGACAGAGAGTATGGCTGTTTGATGCGAGGCTACGATTATTTCCAGGGAAGCTACAGAGCAAATGGAAGGGACCTTTTCTCGTCAGAAAGGTGCACGACAATGGTAGTATTGATATATCCGAGTTGTCTTCTGAGATCACCTTTCGAGTGAACGGCCAGCGGCTCAAGCCATTTCTAGATCATGAGCCGCGGGACGTTATTGTTGCCCCTATTCATTTTGCGTGAGATGTGGTCTCTTGACTCACATCTTTTGCATCTCACGCCTGATTTTCACTGTTCCTCCGCCTGTATAGATCCAGTTGTCCATATCATTCTATTCTTCAGTCCCACATCCCTTTTCTTATCTGATGATTATGCTATACTTAGGGTGTACTTTACCCTAAGTATAGGGGGGATGTCGGACCTACGAGTATTCTTTTCATTCGGTTTGCTCTTGTTTTGCTGCCTATACTTAGGGATATTTTACCCTAAGTATAGGGGGAGCAGACTCTGTATCTTCTTCACTCGGATTTCCCTTCATGTACAGCTTGCTATACTTAGGATTAGTTAATCCTAAGTATAGGGGGAAACCACCGAGTTCCTCTCATTCTATTCATTTATTCGTTCCTATACATAGCCATTCCTTTTCACTTCCCTTTTACTAAGCACGAGTTATGTCTTCTTCATCGCTCTTGATCACTCTGAGGACATCGTTCGAGCTAAGTATAGGGGGGGTGTGTATATATTTCATATATACTTTAGCCATAACTCGTACTTTGTGTGAGTGTGTTAATAAATAAAATGGCTAAAAATCACAAAAAATTTAAAATTTTTTTCATGTACATAAATCTCTTGTATCCTTGCACATACATAGCTAGTGTGCAAAGTATTTTTGTAAAAATGATTTCAGAAATCTTTTGTATAAAGTTTGTGTAAATATTTTTGTATCAAAATTATGTATATAGTACAAAATTTTTCCAAAATGTTTTGAAAATCAAGAGTTGCAAAAATCTTGTGTAAATATTGTAAATACCTTTTTGCAAAACTTGCACTTCATGCATCATCATCATCCATGATTTCAAAACATTTTCCAAAAATTTTGCATGATTGTAAATATTTGTAAATAGCATCTTGTGTACATATATGTATATAATTTTTCCTGGATAAGAGTTGACATTTAAACTAAGCCTGGAATTAAATTGAGAAATGGAGCTTGAATAAGATCTTAATCCACCTAACTTTAAGAGGAACCTTATAGGACTTAGGTTTAAGGCTTTTCAGGTCCATAAGGACTTAATTCTTTGAGTCCACTAGGCTATGAGCATATGTCATCTTGATGAGCTTAAGTAGAACACTTAACAACACACGCATGACTCTTAGAGACAATGGCTTGACTTGCACCTGCACTTTACACATGGCTCTCCACGGATGAGGTGGTGAGGAGGCAGTTTCCTTTGGCTTGGGGTAGCATATGAGGGTAGTACTTCTAGGCGGAACCTCTCTTCTTCTTCTAGTGAAGGAAGTGCACCTCAACTTGGTCTAGTGGTGATGAAGGCTAAAGACAGAAGCTGTGGGTTGCAATAAAGCTTCAAAAGAGGGATAGTCTACTGGCTCAAGAGGAAATTTCTTGTATATGCTGCACCATGTAGATATGCTGTACAGAAGTCTTTGAAAAAAAATGCAAAAATGCAAAAGAACTCCAAAAAAAAGTGGTGGGTCGGATTGAAAATTTAATAACCCCACCGGAGTGTATATAGTCAAATAAAGCAAAGCTTATGGTATCCATGTTACATCTCATGAAGCTTGCAGCGGGAGACTTAGCTACACTGGCTGAGCTTCCAAAACTCTATACTTCTACCCCCTCTTCTTGAGCCGGTTGCACTTGAACTTAGAAGGGAATACCCCGCTTCTCGAGGAAAGAGTTGCTAGACCGAGGCATTAGAGTTACCAGGTTGAGGGAGGTTGTTTCTTTGTTACTTCTGAGGTGGGGAGCCAACTATCACTTACACTGCATGGAAAGACTCATGGTCATTAGAGTTGGTGTATGTAGACTTGTTCTGATCTGGTTTATTAAGGAGTCTTGTCCATAGATTGGTGGAACTTAGAGACTGTTGGGTTTTAAACTTAAGTCCAAATAAGGTTCCGACACATTAATAATCCAAAGATCTGATCGAGCTCCATATTTCAATTTAATGAAGGAAAGTTTAATAATTCAACTTTGATCCATGTACATCCTCTTTTTCTTTTTCTTTCTCTTTCTTTTTCACTTCTTTTTCAAATAAGTGTTTGCTAAGGGACTAGCAAAGTTAAGTATAGGGGGGTGATGAATACCCATTCATCACTCTTTATTCTTATATTTTAGCTACAAAAACCTTTGCAAATACATGTAGACATGTGTAAATATCAATAATTACCAAAAGCATGCATGTTTGTAAATACCTATAATTAGCATGTTTTTGTGCACAAATAAAAGAATAAAGATGAAAAAGAAAAAGAGGGAAATATTTAGAATAAATATTGAGCAACCTAACCCAAGGGAGGGCTCAGCATGGGCCTGACCGCATAAAAGCCACAGTAGAGAGAGATAGGAGCTCATGTGTAGATATCTATGTAAATACATAAAATCATATTTTCCTCAACCAAAAATATTCTTGTAAATATTTGTATATATTTAGAAACTATTAAAAACAAAGTAAAAATTTAAAAATCAAAAATCCAAAAATGCCCTTTTCACCATGTGCATAGACCATCATCCTTTATTTATTTAACCTTGTAAATAAATGTATTTATTTTCTAAACTTTTTGTAAATATTCTATGTTACATTTTGTGAATAAATGAAATAAAAATAATCAAAACAAAAATCAAATAAAAATAACAAAATTAAAAATACAAAACTACATTATACATATACCTATGTATAGCTATATATTGTAAATATCTTATTTCTAAAAATTAATTAAAAATCACCAAAAAATAGAGAAAAATAAAATAAATATTTTTCATGTTTTACGTTTTTAAAAATTCGGTCATTATATGGCCCAAAAAATCAAATAAAAATTCATTGATTGGCGGGCTCTGATTGGCCCACGGGGGATTGTTGACCCCGGTCAACTTCCCCCCCAGGACAACCAGAGCCGGGTCTGCTACGCCCGACCCATGTTCGCGGATTTTTCTTTTGCAGACCCGAATCCTCTTCGCCCCAACTCCGGGTCCGGAATGCTCACGTCATATCCGAGAGTCCCGCCGGAGCCTTTGCCTTGGGATCCGCGCATCAGCTCGCCCTACCCGATCGATTCTTGTCGGACCCCCCATAGTATATAGCCTGAGCTCCGCCGCATTCATTTCTCATCTTTGGCTCGCCACTCTCATTCTCGTGACCTCCATAGCAATCACCGAGGTGACAGCTCGCGTTTGCCCTTGTCGCAGTGAGGAGGAGGTGACCGGACCACTGATCCGGCAGCTTTGCGCCGCCGTGCTCCGCCGCGTGCAGGAGCTCGAGCCTCAGGCCTTGACGCCCTTCGAGGCGACGACCAGGAGCTAGCCAAGCTCCAGCATAGTCTTCCACTCCGCCCAGGTAACCCTTTAGCCTTTCCATCTAGCGTAATTTTTAGTTTCCCCCAATTCGTACCTCCGACTTATTCCTTTGATTCCGGCCATATCGTGTATCTTCTCGATCATCGGAACGCACTATCACCTTCGCCATTCCCTCACGCACATTCTCCGACCCTTGGAGGCAGCTGAGGAGGACCCTAGCACGCGTACGAGGCCGGCGAACTTCGCCGGCCACCTGTTCTTCGAGAGTCCTCCATCGCCGTCAGATCAGCCCCAGCTCCTCAGTTCGCATCACGACCGTCCATCCATCGAGGAGCAGATACCGTCGATCATCCTGCGGGTAGATCTGGACCGTTAGCGCAGAGGAGAGAGGCACCAGCGCCGCCAGCCGTCAGATCCTCCACGTGTCTCGCCCTGCTCCGTCGATCGGCCCACGTGCGGAAGAGAAGAGAGGCGCCACTCACCAGGACCGTCCGATCATCTACGTGGCGTCCATCCAGCCATCGACGTAATAAGGGGTAATTTATCTTAGGCCCCCTCGTAGTTTGTGTTTTTAATTCCAGTCCTGTAAATATTTTATGCATTTTATTTACGTAGGGATAATTGCACATTGGACCTCATCTTTTAGCTTATTTGCATTTATGCCCCTGTTTGTGTGAGCCACGTGCGTCGTCACGTGTGTATTTGGTGCATTTGCAACTTTAGCCCTGTAGTTCTGGTTGTTAATGAATGAATGAAATATTTTTGATAATTGCATCTATGCCCCTGTGAGCATTTTATTTCCGCATGTGCGTCTTTTAGTGGGTTATTTGCATAACAACCCCTGGACTTTTTGGTACGAGTTACCAAAAGGTCCTTGGACTTGTTTTTCTTACATATAGGTCCCTGAGTGCCCCAGGCACGCGCCTCGCGCGTGATTTCGTGGGAATTTTGCACCAGGACCCCCAGAACTTTGGGTATTTGCACATTGGTCCTTGTGTACAGTGCCCCCTTTTGGATTTTGAATAAAATATCAAATCACCTCCAAATTCGATGAAAATGTGACACATGGCTCCTGCCATGTTGTAGAATTTTTGAGAATTTTAGAGGACATTTTTGAGTTTATTTGTTATTTTTAAAAATTCAAAACATTTACTTTTGGCACTGTTTCATTTGAAAAATCACAAAAAAATATAAAAACACCCCCAAAAATTCTATAAAAAGTAGGTGTTGTTTCTGTTGTGTTTCTTGATTTTCTAGCCAATTTTGGTTATTTTTCATTGAGTAAAAACCCTAAAAATTCAAAACACCTAAAAACTCCTAAAAATCATATTAAATAATCTAAAACCCAAAAACAATAATTTTGGTGCTCAAATTTTCCTTGTTTTCTCTAGCATACAGGAAAATTACCTCCAGGCCCTCTTGAGATACTTAAATATTTTATTTTTGGATTTTGGGCCTGGCTGGACAGTACCTTGCCTTTTTCGCACTGTTTGATTTTTAGAAAATAAAATACACCTTATAAAAATCCCAAAAATTCACCAAAAACACTTAAAAACCTAAAAAACATAAAAATAATTTTTCTTGAATTTTTGCTTGATTTTTGGTGTGTTAAATAAATTTCTCAAGTGTGCTTGTTTATATTTTCTTTTATTTTCTTCACTTTTAAAAATCCAAAAAAATATAAAAATCATTAAAAACCACTAAAAATATTTTGTCTTTATTTTATTTCATTTCGACTACTTCGTAGGCCTCTGGCCAACCCGTGCTCCTTGTGTTCGACCCTGGGAGCTATACCAGGTTAATCCCATAGCTAGGACCGCACTTCGTGTTTTGATCTCTGATTTATTTCGCGGTTCGATATTTTTCTTGATAAACCCATCCTCTGAGATCCGGGTCGCAACGACCCTTGTTTCATTACCTTCATCCGGGTCTTGAGGGTTCTTTCGGGGTTATCAGCACGGCCTCTCTCATCTCCCTCTCAATGATTCAGGTTCTAGAAAACCGACTAAGAAAGTTTCCTTCAACACACCGGAGAAGGAATTTTCTGAGGAGTCCTCATCTGACCCGGACAAGGTAATTTATATGAGTGAGCTCAGTTCGGTTGTTCTCAAGCCTTATCTAAGCAAGCAGCCGTGTGTCGATCCTCGTTGGACGATCCCTATACCTCACTATTATTCATCTGAGAACGATTCCGACAGCGACACATATGTATATTATCCACCTCCTCGCGTCCGCAAGAAGGTTCGTCACAAACCTTCTTAATCCTTGTATATTCTCACTCTTTCTTGTATATACTTTCTCTCCTTACCTCCCCAGTGATCCGAATCACTCGCCCCGGCTCATCTCATTTCATTTTATGACTATACTTAGGATAACCAGATCCTAAGTATAGGGGGAGAGTGACCCGCATCTATTGACTGTACATCCTCCAGATCACATCGGTTCTCATACTCACTCTTGTCCTATACTTAGGCTGACCGGAGCCTAAGTATAGGGGGGAACGATGCTCGCAGTGTATATACTCATCCATTTCCCCTCTTAGCCTCGTTCTCCCCATTTTTGATCTTCTTCAGGCCGTCAGAGCCTAAGTATAGGGGGGCGGAGCGACTTCATATGATTTTTGTAATTTTAGCTCTCCTACGCTTAGCCCAAGCTACGTCGTTTTAGTCGCTTTTCGTGCTCTGAGGACATAGCACACGCTAAGTATAGGGGGCGTGTATATATTACATATATACTTTACCCATAGCTTGTACTTTCGCGTATTTTTGCGTATTTTTGTATATATTATGCAATAATTACGGGGTGGGTAAAAACTGAAATTTTTTTCTGTACTATATGTTGAATACTTGTAAAAAAGTTGTAAAATTATGGTAAAACATACTCATGTAAAATTTGTTATAAAATAAGATGTAAACCCAAAAAAATGTGTGTTGTATACTATGTATATTATCTGTAAATTAAAAACTTGTTGTAAATAATAAAATTTGTTGATACCAAATATATGTTGAAAATAAGGCTTCTTATTTACTCTTGCATATCATCCTTGCATTTAAAAAAAAGAGTCTTGCATTTCATTCATAGCATGTCATCTGCACCTCATCTGCATATCTTGCATATGCAAGGTGAAAAGCTAGTGGGTTCTGAACCGAGTTATGAGTAGATATTGAGGATGGGACTTGATTTGACCTTAATCCACCTAATTTCAGAAGAAACCTCATAGGAACCGGAGTTAAGATTTTTCAGGTCAAGTGACTTAATTCTTTGAGTCCGCAAGTCTATGTTCACGTGTCATCTTGATTAGTCTAAGTAGAATATCTCGTGCACACGCATGATTCTTTTAGACAATGACCTAACTTGGACAAAGCACAATGCACGTAGCTCTTCATTGATGAGGTGTTGAGGAAGTAGAATCCTTTAGCTTGGAGTAGCACACGGGTGGAAACATCCGTCCTCCTCTAGGGAGGTAGTGCATCTCAACCTAGTCTGGTGGTGTTGAAGTCTAAGGACAGGATGCTGTGGGTTGCAATAATGCTTCAAAAGAGGGATAGTCTACTGGCTCAAGAGGAAAAACTCCTGATGTACATGCTGCACCTTGTATATAGTTCCAAAAAAGAAAAAAAAAGAAAAAAAAGAAAAAAAATGCAAGAACTCCAAAAAAATAGACAGGCCAAAAAAATATATTGCCTGTCGGAGTATGTATATTAGCAAGAAGTCTGCAGCTGGATGACTTGACTACACTGGTCAGGCATCCCGGGACAGGTAGCTACACTGGCTACCGTCCATTCTTTTCTCTACCCCCTCCTCTTGAGCTGGTCGCACTTGAACTTAGAAGGGAATACCCCGCTTCTCGAGGAAAGAGTTATTGGACCGGGTTATTTGAGTTACCTTGTTAGAGGAGGCTGGTTCTGAGCCATTTCTGATGTGGAGAGCTATTTTACACTTACACAGTACAAGTAAGAATCATAGTCATCAGAAAATTTGCGTTTGAGGATTTGTTCTGACCTGACTGTTGAGGCGTCTTGAATAGAAGACTTGTGGAACTTGAAGTCTGTTAGGTCTTAAGTTCAGATCCCAATAAGTTCCGCCACACAATTAATCCAAAGGTCGAGTCAAGCTCCATTTTCAACTTTGGTTCATGACCTTGGTATGGAACCCAATCTCATTTCACTTCTGCATTTCATTTTAGTTGCTCGGGGACGAGCAAGGTTTAAGTATAGGGGGTTGATGAATCTGCGATTCATCACTCTAAAAGTTGAAAATAGATCTTTGTTCCTGATTAATTAGATGCATATTTCTACTTATATCGCGTAATTAGCATTCATGCATACATTGATAACATCTGCATTTTAGCATTCATATTTGCATTAAATAAGAAGCCAAATTCACTTGTAAATATTCACCTGTATATTAGATAAAATACCTTATTTGTATATATTTTATATTAACTCTGAATCTAATAAAACCAACTCCATAATGTATATACTACTAACATTAATTAAAGAAAAATATCAAAAATACTAACTTGTAAAATTGATCAATAAAACCCCAAGCCAAGTTTGAAACCATGAACCTTAAAGTGCACATATCTCTCTCATACAGCCTCCAAATTAGGTCTACTCACTTTTAAAGTAATATACATTCAGAGACCTTCGAAACAAGACCAATTTTATTAAAATCGGAGCTCGTATGCAAAACTTGAATTTTGGGCCCCTTTTGTATATTGTACATAATGACCGTTTTACCCCTGTATTTTATCCTTTTATTTTTCTTCATTATTAAAAATCCAAAAAATTAGATTAAGTTGTAAATATTCTTTTCATATTTTATCTAATTTTATTTTAATTTTCCTCATTTAAAAATGACAAAAAAAATTATAAAAGATAAAATGCGATATTTTTATATCTATAAGGTACCACCCAAAAATACATTTTTGTACAGATGATTTCCTTTGATTTTCGACCCTTCACAAAGTTGTAGATCTCGTCGAGATGAGCAACTTTCATGTTGACCACTTTTGATTTAATCCCTTTTGTTATTTCTTTTTTATTTTCTTTGCATTTAATCTTTGAATTTTCTAGGAGCGACATGTGGCAGCTCCTGGAGCCGCCACATGTCATCCCAATTTTTTATTTTCGGAATTTTTTTTATTATTTTCGGATTTTAATATTTTCATTATTATTATTTTAATTATTATTATTATTTTTAGTAGTCTACTTATTTTACTTATATTATATTATACTATTTTCCCCTTTTTACCCCTTCTTTTCTTACTCCCTACTCCAAATCACCACTAACTCCACCATCCCTCCATCTTTTCCACCTCTTTTCTAACTTCTCCCTTCCTATTTATATTCCCGTCTCCTCCTCCAGTATTCTTCATCCACCGATCTTGAGAGAGAGAGCCCCGGCCCTCGTATCGTTCTTGGTGACAGCACGGTCAAGACGATCTGAGCGATGACGAGCTTGGCCATCTTCGGCCTTGGTGAGATCCAAGGAGACTCACAACTTCTTGTTGCAGCTTCCAAATCCGCTGCCAAGCTTCGAAGACCGCCATCTCCCGAGGCCACAACCGAAAGCTGCATTCCGTGGCTCCACTTTCGGCGAACCACATGTAAGTATCCCTCAATTTTTCCTTATCATTTTTTTATCTAACATTTTCATTGTTGTCATTCCACATCATAAAAAAATCAACACATCACCACCATTATCATCTATCATTTTCGTCACCACCATCACAATCCACCTCTAAAACACACATAAAAAACCACACATCATCTATCATTACCATCACCATCACCAAACCATAGCTTTCATTTTTACTTCTGTTTGCTTGCTATTTACAAAGAAAAAAGTACAACAAAAAAATTTTGCAAAAAAAGTCAAATACAAAAAAAAAATAAAATTGCAGAACAGGTTGCGCCACCGCCGCCTCAGCCACGAGCCCGATCTCCATCCGCGCAGCCGTGCGGAACCCCCAGCTCCGTGCCATGGCCGCCGCTCTCCCAGCGGCGGCACACTCTCCCAGTCGGCCGCTGAGCGGCCCCAGGCCAGCCGCAGCCGCGACCCCCTGCCATCACCTTCCAGCGCGTACGGCACCGCCTCGCCGTAGCTCCGCCGCACAACCACCGCGCGTCGCCCCCCTCTCCACCGTGCGCCGCCTCCCCGCGCACAGCCCTCACCGCACGCCGCATCTGCCGCCCCTCTGCACCGACGCGCGCCCAGCGCTCCACGTCGCCCCGTGCGCCACGTCAAGTCGACCTCGCCGCCGCCGTCGTCGCGAGCCCTAGCCGTCAAGTCCCCCCCCCTTTGCCCTAGCCGTGTCCTGCATGGGAAAGAAGAATAGAAGGTGCATTTTTTTTATTTTGAGAAAATTACATTTGTGTTCTAGCATGTTTTATTATTTGCAAAAGTGCCCTTAAGCACAATTGTCAGTTTTATTTCAATTTCTGTATTGCAAAACGACCCTGATTTTGATTGATAATTTGGACCTCAAAATAGCATCATCTTTTTAATGAAAAATAGCACGTTGTAGAGAAACTAAATCTTTATCTTCTGGCTATTTATTTGTATTTTTGTGAGCATCCATTTATTTATTAAAAATCAGAGAGTAAATCAGTGATATTTTGCTCATTATTGTTCTGAAATTCGTACATAGTCATTTATTCATCAAAAAATTGTGAAAAAATTGTGGATGATGCCTCTAAGTGTTCTTTAATTACTGTCCAAATTTCATCCAATTAGGAGTTGTCTTGTGCCTAAAATAAATTGTAGAGTGATTTCTGTGATTGACTTTTAATTAATTCCACGAATAACATTTTTGAGAAATTTCAAAGCTCCTGGATTCCTTATTAAAATATCTATCTGAGATAAATAGGCCTTCCGATGATTTGATTTCGTGGATTAATTAGGAATTAAAGACCCGCAGTCGCTCTGTTTTCAGTAAAATATTTATAAAACAATCAAAAAGTGTCAGAAAATTCCAAAAAAATTAGCTTAGCTTAATTTCATCATGTTTAACTTTCAGTAAATTTTTCATAATTTTTGCATGTCATTTGCATGAAAAATTGCATAAAAACCCCAAAAAATTTTGTATTTTCCATTTGTGCATTTTTAAAACTAAAAATTCCAAAAAAATCCATTTTGCATTAATCATTGAAATAGGTTTATAAGAAAA
This sequence comes from Ottelia alismoides, assembly GCA_037367405.1. Taxonomy (NCBI): domain Eukaryota; kingdom Viridiplantae; phylum Streptophyta; class Magnoliopsida; order Alismatales; family Hydrocharitaceae; genus Ottelia; species Ottelia alismoides. The sequence continues at coordinate 1,107,296 of JAZKJV010010870.1, forward strand.
TACAACTTGGTCATTTTGGATTAATTTCATATTAAAATTAAATTTGGCTAATTTGTTGATTTTCTTAATAACCTAGTTCATTCATATTCTGCATTTGGCATTTTTTATGGCATAAAAAATCACAAAAAAATTCCACTTAGAAAACCGTAATCTAATCCATCTAACTTGATCTCGGATTGTTCCTTTGCCTCCTTGAGGTCGACCCTGGGGCTTGCCCAGGCTAAATAAACATAAAACCGTGCGTTAATTCATTCGACGATTTATTCGATTTGTGCGGTTATTTTTGATCGATGCGGATCTATCCGACTGCAACGAAATAGTCAATCCTACGACATTAAAAAGGGTAGGTCATCTGTGTCCATCCTCTAACCCTCTCTCTGCTTGATCTCCTCTCTCTCGACCTGACCTCCTCTCTCAGCACTAGCCTCTCCTCCTCCCTCCATCCTTGACCTTCCCACTCCTCCTTTCTCTTCCATATCATCCTCTACTCCATCCCCATCCTTCTCCATTTTGGAAAAGAATTAGAGGAGACTTGACCCTTGCGGAGAAGCTCTTTCTCTTATATCTCCGGCCATCAATGACCTTCTCCCCCATCTCATCATCTTGTTACTTAGGTATATGTCTTATCATTTGATTTTCTTATGTAATAGTTTAATTTGTTTTTTGATTTTCAATGAGTATATATGTGATGAATCTCCATTTCAGAACGTTTATTCTTTCATTTTGGCCTTAAATCCCTAGATAAATCCATGTACATATCACTAATTTGTCAAAATAAACACACTTTAATTTCTAGAAAATGTTATATGAAATACTATATATTTATCATAATTAATTCAAAAATCAAAGATAAAAGGAAGAAAAGAAAAAAATGAGACACCATAGGTGTTGAGTAACCCTAGTCCCCGAGAACCAATCATTATGATGACTTTGTCGATAAGGAATAAAGTAGGGGAGATATGACAAAAGCAATTTACAAAGATACATAAAAACCATATGTAAAATCCTAATTTTAATTCAACTATAATTATTTTTTGGGACCCATTTTAATTTTTATTAAATATACATCAAATTGATAAACTTTGTACATGATAGTTGTAGATAAAAATGTATAAAAAATGCAAAATTTACTTCACATTAAAATATTACACATTGTACATTCTACACTCAGAATGAAATCCCAGAACCCAAATTTCACGTACCTATATCTCCTCCTTATGAACTCAAAATGAACTAATACATAAATTTTTATTAGCTATTTAATGATGGTGGTTTCATTCAGTTTGGAGTTAAGATGCAAAAGTTAGGTTTTAGACCCTTATTGTCTAATGTACATGAATAAAATATTCATTTTATTTATTCTTTAAATTTTTTAATATTTATATTTTTATAATGTTGTAAATATTATTTACAACATATATATATATATAGATAATTAAAATAAACTAAAACCATGAAGAATACAATAAAATAAAATACTATACTTAAGTACATAAATGAATTACACATACACACACATATAATTAATACTTCTATTTATTTAAGTATACATACTAATTCAAAAAAAACAATAAAAATATATTTATGTACATGAAAATAAGTTATAAATGTATAAAACATGAGTACAAAATAATAAAATTTAAAATACAAATAAAAATAAAATATACAATACATAGGTAAATAATATACATACGATTATACATGTAAATATCAACTCCTAGTATATAACATTGTGTGTGTATATATAAATTAAACAACTATAGAAAATTAGAAACATTTCTTATTGTGTAACCTAAAACTAATAAATTCATTTATTGTTATTTATCGATTTTACAATTCATTTCTTATTTCCTTTTTGGTTGGTCCATGTGGACCAACCGAAATGTCTTAATTGTTGACCTGGGTCCACCGTACGTCTGACCTAGGCCACCCTTGTCAAACTCACGGGGCATCTTCCTTCTTTAATTTCGCATGATTTGTCCCACTCCCTTTACCCCTCGAGATCTCCACCTCTATAGTCCCCACTTCTGTCCTCTTCGTCGACCTCACCGTTTCCTCTAACTCCCGCTCCTCTTCACGCAATCAACCTTCAAAAATCACCCATCCATTGCCTATAAATATTGTGTTTCGGAACCTTTTTGCCGATTTGATCCCACTGAGCCAAACTTAGCCCTCAGATCGCTTTCTGGAGGTCTTGTTGGTGACAGGAGTAAGGCTCCACGATCTGCAGCGAGGAGCTGCGACACATGAGGTGCATCTAGCCACCATCGACGAGCTCGACAGAGGTCCTTCCCCATGGGTACCCAGCCCAGTTGAGGCCTGTTCGCTTTGCATCATAAGCATATTTTATTCCCTGATTTAGTAGTTAATCGTGTAATCTAGAAGGACCCCTAATTCGACCCAGATCTCGAGCTCTAGGTCAAATCCACGTACCTCCAATTGTCTTACATTACACTCTTCATCCCTTATCGCTCCCCTACCCTTTCTTCGTAAGATCCACCTCGTTTCCAACCCTGATCCATCACGGATTAGGGAATCAAGCTCTTCCTCACAAGCCATCGCTGGAGCTCTTAAAATTCCATCCATTCCTAGCTTCCACCTTCAACCATCGGTCGAGGAGATAGCCCCCGAGCCAGTATTTTTTTTGGTGCAGTATCGAGACTTGGAGATACACATGAAGACAATTAATTCACCTAGAGTAGCTCTTGGTGACTTGGAGCAAGAACGAGCCCCGGATCGACCCTTGACGCATCTGGGCCCTATCAGACATTCCCTACATGAGCGGAGGACCTCCAATGATGCTTGGCCGCCTTCTATTCAAAGAACGGTGGGTAGAGGACCAAGATATCCATGATTGAAGATGCTCCAGAGGGTGCTCTTTGGATGTCCTTCCAACCCCCTTGAACATCATCGGATCAAGAACAAGGGCTCATGTCTAATCATGGCCCTTGGATTAGAACGAAGCGCTGCAAGATTTGAGTCACACGATCTTCTACGTGGCAGCACGACAACGATGGGATCCTTCAGTGTTTAAGGGGTAATTTACAAAGAACTCCTCCACCCATTTTGTAATAATTAATTAGTGTTGTAAAATTTTTATTACATTCAAAAAGTAGAGGACAAATTGTATGTATGCCTTGGACCTATTCTAAAATTGTAGTTTAGTCCCTTGCCATGTTACCTCATGTGGCGGACCACGTGCATGGGAATTTTACATGTAAACCCCTCCAGGTTATTACAATTAGAGTTTCATATTTAAATTTTGTATATTAGTTCAAAAATTTTGCTTTTTTCACATTACCCCTTGCATTTATTTTTACTTGCAAAAAGTCCCATGCTAGTCTAAGTATTTTTGTGTTTGATTGCATAATTTTGATAAATATCTCATGTGTTCCAAAATCATGAAAAATAGGATTATGTGCCTGTTTGCATGCACTTTCATGCTACATAATTACTTTTACATTTCACACAATTTTTCTATTTATTAAAAATAAACAAGTGCAGGGGTATTCCCTGTTAACCTTAAAAAATCCAAAAATTTATAAAATCATATTGAAAAATTCCAAAAAAAATATTTCTTATTATAGTATTTAGTACTCCCAGACAAAATATCTCTGAAAATACAAAAAGAAAATCATAAAAAATTAAAATATCCAAAATCCTTATAAAAATGAAAATTCTTCAAAAATTCCAAAAATATTTCTTTCTATTTTGTATTTTTATTTATACATATCAGTATATATTAAAATTATTTATTAGAATTTTTGAACTTATTTAATTTTTTTTAAATTGAAAAATAACTCGGCCTAATTATCAAGTCCATGAATTTGTATATTTTGGAATTTAAAAATTCCTAAAATTTAGAAAAATCTCCATAAAGTCATAAAAATGGTAGAAAATTATAAAAATCTCAAAAACATTTTATTTTGCAAAATTTGATTATTTATAGCTATATTTATAATTACATTGTCTTATATTGTATTATATATCCATATATAGTTATATATAATATATATTGTTATTAATTACTATAAATACTTTATAACTTATTTTAAACCTTAAAAATTAATAGAGGAAAGGGAAGCTACATCATTATGTATCTAACCTTAGCTACATCGGGGGCATTTTCGTCTCTTATTTTTATTTTTTTTCGAAAATACCATGATGGATTTTCATAACTATATCCCTCTAATATGTCATTCAAATTTTGTTAGAAACAAATATTCCTACGACATTCATCTAGAACAGGTAAAATACAACAAATCTATGGCCGTTAAAAAATGACTGTTTGAATAGAGGCCGTAGGGGGTCTTTGTTTCTTACGAAATTTGAATGACATGTTAGAGAGATATAGTTATGAAAATTCATCATTGTAATTTCAAAAAAATAAAAAAATAGAGATGAAAATGCCTCCGATATAGCTAAGGTTAGCTACATCATTTTGTAGCTTCCCTTTCCTCAAATTAATATAATAAAATTAAAGTTAATTTTTTTTAAAAATAAATATAAATAAAAAGATAATAAAAAATGCAAAAAATATACATCTATACCTATATTATTTATTATTTATTTATAAATAATATTTTGTGCCACCACGTATTTTCCCCTAAGTTCGACCCCTACCTGCTTGTCCACTTTACACATTTTTCGTAGGGTATAACAAATTTTGATTCACACATGATTATTCTTGTTTATTCTACTTAGTGTGAGTTGATTATTGAGCTGCCAATTGGGTTTTGAGTTCAGTCACACAACGCCAGCTAATTATGTGAGATTAGCGAGATCGGTCTCGAGCTGCTTTCTGGTTGTTTCAAATGGCATCGTTGCCGTGGAGCAACGAAGTGTAGCAGATTTTGTTGTATATATCTTGTTTATTATTTCTTTCTTATTTTTGTTATTTATCTCTGATCTTGTTGATCTTTCTTGCGAGGGACTGCTTGGCGACGACTATCTCTTAGGAGGTGGACACAATCGAGTCAAGTGGAGGTTGGCCTTCACTTGTGAGCCTACTAGGATAGAGCAGGAGAGAGGAGCATGGAAGAGGGAGAAGAGCAATTCGACCTTAGCTTTTATTTTGTTTTATGAGAGAGAGTTTCATTTTTATTCCTAAATTAATTTGTAATTAATTTAGACACCGTCACACTTGGCGAGGATTAGTGCCTTGGTGTCTGTTCACTTGGGGGCCTCGTCACAATTTTTCATGATTTTGCACCTTTGTTATAATTTGTTTCATGCATTTTGAGTTTTTCGCATTTGTTTCATTTGTTTTGTAGAATCCGGTAGACATTAGGATTTCTTGCTCGGTAAAATAGGTCCAAAACACATAATAGAATCATGCTCCTATAGTTCTTTATGTCCGAACTTAGTCAAATTTCATTGTTGATTATATGGACTTGAGATCGAGGGACACGAGAAGATCCATACAAAGCTTGCAGGACCGTTGTGATGGGCACCGAGGAGCTTCCAAAACCAAACTTTTGGATCTCATTCATGGATAATTAGCATTTGGTTCTTCACGATAAAGAGCAATTCTTGTTTAGGGTGATTTCTACCATTTGCATATCATCATATAGTATAGGTTATATATTCTATTTTGCATCCCGCATGGAGAGAGTAGGGAAACATCGTAAGTAATTCTAACTTTGCATGCATTATTAGTCATTAGGAGAGATTTCCATCTTAGTGACAATTTGCATTTCTTTTCCACCTACTCCCTCTATTTCTGCACACATTAGGATTAAAAGGAAAATACAAAAAGTCATTAGGTGGATTGCTTTAAAAAATACTAAAAAATTAAAAATCCAAAAGTAAACCCAGAAGACTGCTAATAGAACTTTGATCTTAATTAGAATTAGTAATGGAAGTCATTATTTTGGGTTAATAAAGCCCTCATTGCTTTTAGGCACATTCCAAATTGAGAGAGGTGCGGCCCATAAGGATTAGAGCCCAAATCCTGATCTGTGGCACCATGATTATCACCTGGACAGTGAAGTATTGTCGCTTCTATAGTATGTGACTGAGTAGGGCCTTGTCAATGACAGTGTTTCCTCCTTGTGTGGAACACTGACTTGGTATGAAGTACTGAGCTTAGGCCATGCCCTCACAGGTGTGTCTGTCTCATTAGCATGCGTCCGAGTACCTCGCTTGTGAGGGAAGCAGTGGTTTCACCTATTAGCTTCCTCTCTCTTTTCTTTGGCTGAGTAACCCTCCATAAACGATATCAAGGACCTTTTAGTATATATATCACATGTTAGAAAGGAGGTAGAAGAAGTATGGAGAATTTTCCTGGAAGTACACACACTCCTATAGGGTTAGCGCTCATAAGGACTTGTTATAATATCTTGCCTGCAAAACAAAAATAAAATTGAAAGGATAAAAATAGTCGAACTCTTATGCCTTCACCGGTGTTGAGTTGGTGAACCCACAATTGTTTAGTATTTGTTTGATTTTAGTTAAGTTCAAAGATCAATCCCGCACATTTCGTGCCCTTTTTCTTTCCTTCGTTTTATTCCTCAGTTGACTCCTGCTCACTTTAAGCCTTCTACTATTTTGCATTCTTTCTATTTCTCGTTGATGACCATATCTTTCATCCAAACTCAATCTGTCTCTTCAACTTCGCGATGGCAGCCCATGGATGACTTAGTCAAGACTCTGCCGACACCAACATCAAATCTATGCGCCCACCTTCTCCATTAATTCATGGCGATTCCCGAGAACCTAGTTCGGACTTCGCAAATCGATCTCCAACCTCCCTGCCTTCTTCAATAATTCAGGATTACTATTGTCCCGAACTTTGCCCATTTAATATGGCAATTGATTTCATTCCTTACACATTTCCATCGTCAATGAATTTCTTGGTTGACCTTAATACATAACTATTCACTACATCTAGTGCTTCTATTCAGACTGATTGTGGCATCATTCCCTGTGCATATCACGAGACCCATCTGGAGCCAGAAATTCTCTCAGATTCTGATTTAGAGAAAGATACAGAGATGGCTCCCATCGATAAAGGGAAGGAACGCAAGAATACCGTGCAGTTAGAGCAGGGACAGCTAGACCAGAACGTCGTGATTGCCCAGCTTCTCGCCTTCATCATGCAATCATCGATTAGGCATTGGCCCATATCACCTTCCAAGACATGACTAATGACTTGAGGAGAAGGAGAGACAATCCAGGAGGAGGAGAGAAGAAGAAGAGAGAACAGATGGAGGCTTTGGATGCCCAACATATGAACCCAAAGGAGAGCGACCCATGACAACTCTTAAGGACATTTACAACCCTAGATCCAAGCAAGTCACTGAGTGGATCCAAATTCCAGCGATCCACGTAGATTTCGAGTTGAAGTCCGAACTCCTGGCACTCCTACCCTGCTTCCATGACAATGCAAATGAAGAACCTTATATACATTTGCAACAATTCGGGCGCATTTGTGGTACAACTCACTTCCCTAACATACTGTTAGGAGTAGTCAAGATGATGACATTTCTATTCAGTCTTCAAGACAAAGCACTTCACTGGATCAACCACTTTGGGAAGGTCGTCATTACATGGGAAGAACTTAAGTTCGCCTTTATGCATAAATTCTATCCTCTTGGGCAATTTAACCAGATATGTGCCCATATAGCAAGTGTCACCCAAGACATTCATGAATCCATCCATGAAGCTTGGGAGAGGTTTACAGATTTGCATAGAATGTCCCCATCATGACATTCCTAGGACCATCCTGGTCAAACATTTCTTTGGGGGACTGACAGTTGAAATTAGAAGATCGCAGATGTCGTCTAGCATATCTTCGAGGAAATGGCTGAAGGAGAGGCCTCCCTATCTTCATATTGTGCATATCAGCGCCAACTCCACAATCTCCAGAAGCCAATGCACATGGAATCTTCTCACGAGCTGGATAGGGACGAGAGCTCCAAGCTGAGCATCATTGGGAACCACATGTCCAAGGTGGATATCACAGAGAAACGATCACATGACCTTGAGAAACTTTCTATGATCGAATAGATGATACAATATCTAGACAAGATGGACTAGATTACCAAGAAGCTAGAGCTGCTAGTCAGTACAATCAGTTGTTGCAATTCCGTGTCTGCATCAACTACCACTTTCATTGAGTCAAAAGAGCCAACTTCTCCACAACCTCCTCAATAGAGTCAACCCTGTCCATTAATCCAACATGTTTATTACGCACATACCATAGAACTGACATCTCCGCAACATCCACAACAATAGTTGGTACTCTACCAGCCTGAGCTCCGGATCTTTCTATATCAATGCTCTCTTCCACCACCTCTCATTCAAGAGGTGAATGATGTATAGAACAACGATGCATAACTATCCTATTCTGGCAGACAACAGCAAGCCAACAATTAGGAAATCGCTAGTTCCCTCAATAGCAAGGAGGGAGATTTGTCCAGAATCAGCCTCAGCACCACCAGCAGAAGTCTCCTCCATACAAGGGAAATTGGAGACAGAACCAGTACTCGATTATTCCTTACCAGAACCAACCTCCTTAGCACTAGCAGCATTACCATCCTTCTCCTCAATACTATAATCAGTATTCCCACTCACAACCTCCACACCATTCCCAGTATCAACGTGGTCAGCACGTTGAACCATCTAAGGCTGCTTTTTTGAACCCACCTTGGATTTCCTGGATCAACTAATGAAAAGCCTAGAAGAGATGAGCCAAAAGATTGATGACCTCACTACGGCCAAAACTCCAATTCTGGCTTAGGTGGAGGCCAACCCCAATAATTTTAGGAAGAAATAGCACGCCGTCTATGATGTTTTCTCTAGTCTAATAGAGTCAAATGTGCATGATTTGTTTTTATCTAATGTTGTCACTCGTAGGAGTGGCAGGACCTTGCATTCGATTGCCACCATGAATGGAAAGAATAAAGCTTCACCTGGCGAGTCACCATTCTCTTATGCATCAGCCAATCCTGCATCGGTGTCGAATGAGGAAGAAGAAGACAAAAGACAAGCAACAACAAGAAAACACTAAAAAATCAGCAAAATCAAAAAGTACAAAAAGAAAGTAGTAGTAGTAACTAAAGCACCACCTTGCCAACCACCGAGGAGACCGCACATGCAGCCACCATGATGGCAGCCGATGGAGCCCCTCCTGCAGATTTTGGATGCCCACCTTTTTTGGATGACCGTGCTAATTTTAGTCATCCATTTGTACAACCTGATGTGGTTACAAATTTTGATGTAAATAAGAACACTATTTCTACTTATACTTTTGGTTTTGTAAATATTCCATGTCCAAATGCTTTGAGAACAACCAAAAAATAAAAAATTTTAAAAGTGCTTTTTATGACCATTATGTGGTCGAGATTATTCAGAATCTTGCACTTGAGATGCTCCTACTCAAAGCGATCAAATACATGCCAAACATCAAGAAAGGGATGAAACAAGCATGTACTTCGAAGAGACACCATACAGAACTTGTGAAAGAAATGTCAAGCATATTTTGACTGCGACAACTGTATATGCAATCATCCTTCTCCCGATGAAAAAGAAGGATACGAGAGCTCCTCTAATTAGATGTCAAATGTTCGATCAGAAATTTGATTAAATACTCCCTGATAGCGAGATCGTTAATAAACCTAATGCCTACTTCACTACTCAAAGAATTTGGGTTGGGATCACTTAAATCCACAAGAATGATTCTGCAATTCGTAGACACTTCCATCAAGCATCCCTGAGGAATTTTGGAGGATGTCCTCGTCACCCTACATGGAATGCAGTTCCCTATGGACTTCGTAGTGCTCAACTTGGACACCTCAACTCCTCTTATGTATACGTCGATAATACTTAGAGGATCGTTCCTTCGAACAACCAAAGCAGTGGTGGACTATGGCATCGGGAAGATCACCTTTTGTTCTAGAAGCGACAAGGTGCCTTTTAAGATGACACGTGCTAAAAACTTCAACGTTTGCATCAGAGGAGAGCGAGCCAGCAGAGTAGCAAATAGAAAACTGTAAATACAAATATGTTTGTGGATGATATAGAGACCCACAAATTCCTCTCCACAGAAGAAAGAGTAGACAACACAGTCGAGTTCCCATATATCCTTGATGATGATATTTTTGCTGACTTGCCTGAAGAATGCATCTTTGGCAACTTGTCCCTGGCAGGGTACGAGGAAATCATTGAATTTTTTTGTGAACAAGATCCTGTGATAGAAGAATTCTATGCAACATTGAATACAAACCCTACAAAGCCAATGGTGGACACCATACAGTTGAAAGCTTCATTACCGTTACCTTACACAGTAGCAAAAGTAACCATCGAACAAAATCAGACCCCACCTGAGCTTAAGCCACTTCCGGCAAACATGAAACATGCCTTCCTTGTAGGTACACATAACATGTTTCCTGTGTTCATCAATTCTCAATTGACACGTGAACAAGAATCTCGTTTACTTGAGGTTCTAGAGAGAAACCGCAAGGCAACAAGTTGGAAGATTTCAGATCTCCATGTGATAAACCCCTCGTTGTGCTTGCATTACATAAACCTTGAAGAAGACAGCAAGCCATCCTAATAACTTCAGCGAAGATTGACTCCAAATCTCTAGGAGGTTGTTATGAATGAAACCATGAAATGGTGGGATGTGAGATTCATATATCCCATCCCGACTCAAAATGGGTGAGTCCCTTTCATGTTGTGCTAAAAAAGTTAGGGGATCACCATGGTCAAGAATGACAAAGGAGATGAGATCACAATCAGAGTAGCAACATCTTGACGCATCTGTGTGGACTAGAAACAAAATACCGTATTTTAGTATTTTAACTACTATACAGAACAATATACACGTACCCCTATTAAGTATTTTAAATACTATACATTCTATCATATACATAATAAATAAAATCCAAAATATAAAAATATAATAAAATACATATAAATACTATATTTTATACTATATAAAGTATTAAATAAATTATGAAAAAAATATATTTTAGCATTAAATAAATCACTAAAACATTAAAAAATCTAACAAACATTAAAATCATAAAAATATCAAAACACTTTAAAAATATCTAATAAAAAACACCTGAAGTATCTTTTACCATATTTTACCTATAAACCTAATCAAATAAAAATTGAATAATAAAACCAATAAAAAAATACAAAATTCATTAAAACTTGTAAAAATCATAACTAATTAAATAAGAATCACATAAAAATGTACACCATATCATTTTAAAGAAAATTTCACATGCTTCCTGATAAAATAAAATTACTTTTGTACTAATTTAAATCTAAAAAAATTTCTCACAATTTTAATAAAAACAACATATTCTCATATTAAAAATAAACTAAAAGTTATAAACATATTAAAAACCTATTAAAAATTAATAAAAATAAAAAATAAAATAAACATAAAAATAATAAAATAAAAATTTAAAATACAAAATATTTTCTATAATAAAAAGAAATCATAAATACTTAAGAATTACAAAAATAATATAAAATTCATAAAAATTAAATAAAATCCAGAAAAATTCTTAAAATAAATAAAAGAATAGAAAATTATAATAAACCTTAGTATCTATAGTTTAACCCTAATTTCCAACAGTTTGTCTCCCTGAGTTCGACACTCCCATAATTTCACTATACATCAAAGTTTATTAGTCTAAATAAAATAAATAAAAAGATTAACTAAAAATTAATCTTTTTTGATAAAATCCACCTGCTCAATACAAAGACCGCGATTTATTCTGTCTCTTTTATAGGATTCAGTTATCTTTCGACTAGGTGTGGTTTTTCAGCCATGTCAGCTTCATTGACCTAGGTCAACTGACCCTCCCGCTCTCACGACCCGCTTTTGCTCGCGTCGACCTGATTTTCACTGGATCGATCCGCCCTCCAATAATCTCGAGTCTGATGTCCGATTGGAACTTAGGGATCCGAGATCCATGCCCACATTCCGTTCCCTCGATCTTAACTGATTTTCACGCACATTCTTCCGATCACTCTAGACCCTCTAGTTTTCCTATTTAATCCTGCTCCAGTTATTCCTTTACTTTCTGATACATCTTCGTCGATGTTTTCCACCCCCACTACTCCAACATCGTGATAAGACTCTAGGACACTCATCTGAGGGAGGAATTGCTATGATTTGGGCGAGATCTAGCTCATGGCTGGAGTTCTCCACCACAATCAGCCTCAACAACCTCCAGTAGTTGTCGTGAGACAACGACCTTCGCTAGACCACTGTCGCTCATCGCTTTTTCATTCCGCATCACCTAGTAGTCCCCATATCTAGTAATCTTTTTCATTTCTTAGATTCATAACTAGTTGCATAGAGCCTCTTCCAGGTCTCTGATCTTCTCGATCGAAGATCTGTTTCAGTTAATTTCGTGCCCAATCAGATCACCTACGCCTTCTGATCATATTCCATTTCTCCATATCCTCTTCGAAACTCCATCCAGTCTACATCTGACCCTATATGGAAGCGATCCTCCTCCTTTACCGTCATCCAAGGATCTCTACCTTCCCCTCCCTATTTTTCTTCAATTTTGTGCCAATAACATACAACTGAGGGTGATGATCCTTTGAGTCATCTCAAATTCTTTACAAAAGTGAAGGCACCTTACATGGGAGCTTCAAATTCACCTCCATGCATTGCACAAAGGAAAGGAGTCCCAGATCTCTTCTCATCGAAATCTAGAGATCCTAATCATATCTAATTAGCGCAGAATCATTGTAGGAATCAGGCGAGCTACTCAGAGCTTAGATATTAGCTTATATGTGTGAGATCGTAACATTTAAACCTCATTGGACGATCCTTCTTCCCAGTTATTCGAATGATCTCAAGAACTATCAAATCTGGAGAGTTGGCACCAGATTAGATTGTGATCATCAAAGCACGCCCAAATCTCTTATGTTAAATTTGATCTAGATCCAATCAGAGTCACATGCCGCCCTCCAGTCTCAACATGTGACAAGCACGCTCCCTAGGTATATTGCAGCTTTTCCCTTGTAATTTCCTTTATTTCATTTTACTTCATAACTTGTAAATAACAGTATAAAATATCTGCTTTCAGTCCATGTTGTTTCTTTGAATTACTTTTTAGTCCATGTCTTTTGTATGTACATGGTTGTTCATGTGATTTCTATGGATTTTTGCAAAATTTATCCTTATTTTTCATGTGTTAATAAAATTGCAGAAGTTTTCGAGTAATTACATTTTGGTCATTCATTTCCATATTAATTGATGCTTTATATATTTCTTTAAGTAAATAACATCTTTGCTTTAAAAAACACATAAAATTATTTTTTTTCCATATTTTTAATAATTCAAAAACTCATAAAAACACATTTGCAAATAAAAATTCATAAAAATATAAAAATTGTTTTAAAATTCAAAAACATTAATGTATGTGTATTTTGATTTTTTTAACTCATGTATTAATTTTGTTTGAAAATTATTCTTAAAAACCAAAAAAATCACAAATTATAGAAAAATCTTAAAAAATTTGTATAAAATCATTGGAGAATCAAAAAATTATATAATATATATTGTTTGAAAGCTTGAAATATTCCTTTTTCTATATTTCCAGTAATTTTGATTCCATTTTCTATTTTAAAATCTAAATATTTGCTTGATTTCTATTTATTTTATTTCCCATCTTCAATTAATTTGAAATCCTAAAAAATCTAACACTTTTTGAAAAAACACAAAAACATTAAAAAATATAAAAATCACAAAGTATTTTCATTTGATTTCCCTGGATATTTTTACTATACTTGAAAAATAAAAATATTGATTATTTCTTTTATTTTCATTTATCTTTATTCTTTTTGTTTTTTAAAAAAGTAAAATTATAAAAATTCACGATAATAAAAATCATTAATAGTGGAAAATTCAATGACATAAAAAATATGAAAAATAAAAAACTCCAAAAAATTAAAAGGGTAAAAATATATAAAAATCAAGTAGTTCACTTAGAGTTTCCTTCTTTCCTTCTTTGATTTCTCTTTGATTTTAATAACCCTTTCTTAATAACAGTTGCCTCCTTGTGTTCAACCATGGGAGCTATACCAGGTTAATAACTAAATAACAAAATGCATATTTTTTTCTTTTATTTGGATTCAATAACTGTTTGATTGATTCGAGTTTCATTTTGGGTAACAGCAACACTTCACATTTTCTTCATTAAATAAAAATAATTAAAACCCATAGTGAAGATTCTAAACATTAGGCTCAACCATTCAAGCAAACACCTTTGATTTCACCAACTTCACATATCAAGACCAATACGTGCTGGTCATTTATCTTTTCTATTTTTAGTGATCATCCAAAATTATAGTACGTTATGCAAGGTTTGATGATGGGTTTTGGGCATTATCATAGGGATGTGACCTCTTAGCATGAGAACACATCATGCGTCATCATGTGTACAATGTTAGGGTTTGTTCTCCCATAATTCAAGGTGAAATTTTACTCCTTTTTATTAAGTTCAACTTGCATTATCAGTCCCAATTTTTTCTTAAGTTGCACAGAATATAATATGAGCACAAGCCAAGGATCCATCGTCTAATGGTCAGTCCCAATTTCATTTAAATCCTTAATGATAAATAAAGGTAGAGAAATTGATACAAAATTGATGTATAAGAGAAAATAATGATGCATGCATGAGAGAAAAACTTACAGTGCCTCTAACATTCTCTGTGCAAATGCAAGACTAAATTTTTAAATCTAACATCAAATGCATGAAAGTCAAGAGAACCTTGATGACACAAAATCCCGAGCGACTAAGGTAGAAGGTACAGAAAAATAGGTCGTTGCGACCTCAGCCACTCAGAATGTGTCAATCAAGAAAAATGAACCACTCTAACAAGATCAAATCAAGAAAATCACGAAAAGCGGTCCTGCTATATATTTAACCTGGTATAGCACCCAGGGTCGAACTCAAGGAGCACGGATTGGTTAAGAAGCCTACGAAGTAGTCAAAAAATCAGAGAAAAAGGGAAAACATTTTTTTGTGGTTTTTAATTGTTTTTAAATTTTTTTGGAATTTTTAATATGTGAAGAAAATAAGAAAAGCAAAAACAAGCAAACTTTGACAATTTATTTAATGCATCAAAAATCAAGCAAAAATTCAGACAAAAATATTTTTATGTTTTTTATGTTTTTTAATGTTTTTGGTGAATTTTTGGAATTTTTATGGTGTGTATTATATTTTCTAAAAATCAAACAGTAACTAAAATGCAAGGTACTGTCCAGCCAGGCCCAAAATCCCTAGATAAAATATCTAAGGACCTAAAAAGGACCTGGAGGTATTTTTCCTGTAAACTAGGTAAAACAAGGAAAATTTGAGTAACAAAATTATTGTTTTTGGGTTTTTAGATTATTTATTATAATTTTTATGCGTTTTTAGGTGTTTTTGAATTTTTAGGGTTTTTAAGCAATGAAAAATAGCCAAAATTGGCTAGAAAATCAAGAAACACAAAAGAAACAGTTTAATTTCTGTGGAATTTTTGAGGGGGTTTTTATATTTTTTCGGGATTTTTAATTCTAGACAGTAGCTAAAATAGAGGTTTTTGAATTTTAAAAAAATAACAAATAAAATAAAAAATGTCCTCAAAAATTCTCAAAAATCCTACAACATGGCAGGAGCCATGTGTCAAATTTTCATCGAATTTGGAGGTGATTTGATATTTTATTCAAAAATCACACGAGGGCATTGTGCACATGGACTGAAGTGCAAATACCCGAAGTTCTGGGGGTCCAGGTGCAATTAACCCAGCAAGTCACGCGCGTGGCGCGTGCCTGGGGCACTCAGGGACCTTCTGGTAAGAAAAACAAGTCCGAGGACCTTTTGGTAACTCGTACCAAAAAGTCCAAGGGATGTATTGCAATTAACCCACAAAATAGGCGCACATGCGTAATTAAACACTCACAGAGGCATATATGCAATTACCAAAAAGTTTTCATTCATTAACAAACATCCAGAACTACAGGACTAATGTTGCAAATACACCAAATATACACGTGACGAAGCACGTGGCTCACACATACAGGGGCATAAGTGCAAATACTGAAAAGTACGAGGTCCAATGTGCAAATAACCCAACGTAAATAAAAGACGCAAAATATTTACAGGACTGAAACGTAAAGCATAAACTAAGAGGGGGCCTACGGTAATTTACCCCTTTATTACGTCGACGGCTGGATGATGGACGCGTGGCTGATCTAACGGTCCTGGACGACGGGCGCCTCTCTCCTTCCGCACGTGGGCCTGATCGACGTCAGTGGAGGAGACACGTGGAAGATCTGACGGCCTCGGGTGCTGGTGTCTCTCTCTCTGCGCTAACGGTCCAGATCGTCCCTCGGGCTGATCAAGCGGTGGCTGCAGCTCCAGAATAGAGGGGCGTGATTCGAACTGGGGAGCTGAGGGCGATCGGACGGTGCTCGAGGACTCTGGAAGAACAGTTGGCCGGCGAGCTTCGCCGGCCTCGTGCGAGCGCGGTGGACCTCCTCGGCTGCCTCTGGATATCGGAGAAGATTCGCGATGAAGTTCCGCAGCTGTTGGTGCCCTCCGATAGCCCAGCCGAGCCCTGGAGGGGCTCCGGCGAGGTCGGCGGAGGGAAGCTCCTGGCCTGGATGTAGGGAAGCCTCAGATGGCCTCCTCCGGACCTGCAAAGTGGGTCAGAAGCTTCGCGGGTCGAGGGCAAAGTGCCTCGACCCGATGAGGCGGCGTGAAGGTGGTCGATGCGTCGGGATGAGCGAGCTCCGGCGAGCGACGGACGGTGGAGCTCGAACCCCTGCTCCTGTGCGAGCTGGGTTGAACGAAGGGGCGGAGAAGGCGCGTGGAGGAAAGGCGATGGTGAACGTGGGTTCCGATGATCGAAAAGGTATGCGAGATGGCCGGAATCGACGGAACGCGGCGGAGCTACGATTTGGGAATAACTCGAAATTAAGCGAAATGGGAAAGCTAGAAGGTTACCTGGGCGGTGTGGTAGACTGTGCTGGAGCTGAGGTAGCTCCTGGTCGTGGCCTCGAAGGTCGTCTGGTCCTGAGGCTCAAGCTCCTGCACTGGGCGGAGCACGGCGGCGCGCAGTCGCCGGATCAGTGGTCCGGCCACCCCCTCCTCGCTGCGACACGGGCAATCGAGAGCTGTCACCTCAGGGACTGCGGTGGAGGTCACGGGATGAAGGGTGGAGAGCCAAAGATGCCTAAAGAATGCAGCGGAGCTCAGACTATATACCGTGGAGGATCCGGCAAGAATCGATCGGGTAGGGTAGCGTGAAGCGCGGATCCCAATGCAATCCCCCGGGCGATGATCTCGGATGCAAGAAGAAGGATTAGGACCCAGGATTTGCGCGAATGGCGGGCGGATCAGGCGGAGAAAAATCGGAGAAATCGGGTCGACAGCCCGATCCGCGAGAGAAGAGGGTCCGCGGGGGGAGTTGACCGGGGGGTCAACATCCCCCGTGGACCAATCAGGAGAGGCCACGCCATAAATAATTTAGAAATTCGAAATAAAATAGAAAATGACCGAATTATTAAAAACTCAAAACATAAAATATTTTTGTTTTAATTTTTTCTATTTTTTGTGATTTTTAATTAATTTTTCAAAATAAAAATAAGGTATTTACATAATAGGGCTATATATAGGTATGTGTACAATATGGGGTTTTTTTAATTTTTGATTTGTAATTAGTTATTTTTATACATTTTTATCCCTCTTTTATATTTTATTTATTTATAGAATAAAATGAGGAATAAAAGGATATTTTTATTTTATTTTTATTATTTATATACATAGGTGAAATAAATAGTTATGTACAACTATATACATGGCATATGTACAATATATTTTTGTAATTTTAGCTTTTGATATTTTTATTTGATTTTTTTGTTTTGTTTTGTTTCTTTTTGTTTATTTTATTTACAACATATAACATAAAATATTTACAAAAAGTTTTGGAAATAAATAAATTTATTTACAAGGTTAAATACATGTAGAAGCATGGTCTATATGCATGGTGAAAGGGCATTTTTTTTGAATTTTTGATTTTTAGATTTTTATTTTGTTTTTAATAGCTTCTAAATATATACAAAATATGTACAAGCATATTTTTGGGTGAGGAAAATATAATTTAATTTATTTACACATGAGCCCCTATCTCCCTCTACTTTGGCTTTTATGCGGTCAGGCCCATGCTGAGCCCTCCCTTGGGTTAGGTTGCTCAATATTTATTCTAAATATTTCCCTCTTTTTCTTTTTCATCTTTATTCTTTTATTTTTGCACAAAAACATGTTAATTATAAGTATTTACACAATGCATGCTTTTGGTAATTATTTGTATTTACATATATCTACATGCATTTGCAAAGGTTTTTGTAGCTAAAATAGAAGAATAAAGAGTGATGAATGGGTATTCATCACCCCCCTATACTTAGCTTTGCTAGTCCCTTAGCAAACACTTATTTGAAAAAGAAGTGAAAAAGAAAGAAAGAAAAAGAAAAAGAGGATGTACATGGATCAGGGTTGAATTATTAAATTTTCCTTCATTAAATTGAAATATGGAGCTCGATCAGATCTTTGGATTATTAATGTGTCGGAACCTTATTTAGACTTAAGCTTAAAACTCAACAGCCTCTAAGTTCCACTAATCCATGGGCAAGACTCCTCAATAAACCAGATCAGAACAAGTCTACATACACAAACTCTAATGACCATGAGTCTTTCCATGCAGTGTAAGTGATATTTGGCTCCCCACCTCAGAAGTAACAAAGAAACAACCTCCCTCAACCTGGTAACTCTAATGCCTCGGTCTAGCAACTCTTTCCTCGAGAAGCGGGGTATTCCCTTCTAAGTTCAAGTGCAACCGGCTCAAGAAGAGGGGGAAGAAGTATAGAGTTTTGGAAGCTTAGCCAGTGTAGCTAAGTCTCCCGCTGCAAGCTTCATGAGATGTAACATGGTTACCATAAGCTTTTGCTTTATTTGACTATATACACTCCGGTGGGGTTATTAAATTTTCAATCCGACCCACCACTTTTTTGGAGTTCTTTTTGCATTTTTGCATTTTTTTTCAAGGACTTCTGTACAACATATCTACATGGTGCAGCATATATACAAGAAATTTCCTCTTGAGCCAGTAGACTATCCCTCTTTTGAAGCTTTATTGCAACCCACGGCTTCTGTCTTTAGCCTTCATCACCACTAGACCAAGTTGAGGCGCACTTCCTTCACTAGAAGAAGAAGAGAGGTTCCGCCTAGAAGTACTACCCTCATATGCTACCCCAAGCCAAAGGAAACTGCCTCCTCACCACCTCATCCGTGGAGAGCCATGTGTAAAGTGCAGGTGCAAGTCAAGCCATTGTCTCTAAGAGTCATGCGTGTGTTGTTAAGTGTTCTACTTAGGCTCATCAAGATGACATATGCTCATAGCCTAGTGGACTCAAAGAATTAAGCCCTTATGGACCTGAAAAGCCTTAACCCTAAGTCCTATAAGGTTCCTCTTAAAGTTAGGTGGATTAAGATCTTATTCAAGCTCCATTTCTCAATTTAATTCCAGGCTTAGTTTAAATGTCAACTCTCATCCAGGAAAAACTATATACATATATGTACACAAGATGCTATTTACAAATATTTTACAATCATGCAAAATTTTTGAAAAATGTTTTGAAATCATGGATGATGATGATGCATGAAGTGCAAGTTTTGCAAAAAGATATTTACAAACCTTTACACAAGATTTTTGCAAACTTTTGATTTTCAAAACATTTTGGAAAAATTTTGTACTATTTACATAATTTTGATACAAAAATATTTACACAAACTTTACATAAAAGATTTTTGAAATCATTTTTACAAAAATACTTTGTACACTAGCTATGTATGTGCAAATAAAAGAAGTTTATGTACATGAAAATTTTTAAATTTTTGTGATTTTTAGCCATTTTATTTATTAACACACTCACACAAAGTACGAGTTATGGCTAAAGTATATATGAAATATATACACACACCCCCTATACTTAGCTCGAACGATGTCCTCAGAGTGATCAAGAGCGATGAAGAAGACATAACTCGTGCTTAGTAAAAGGGAAGTGAAAAGGAATGGCTAAGTACAAGAACGAATAAATGAATAGAATGAGAGGAACTCGGTGGTTTCCCCCTATACTTAGGATTAACTAATCCTAAGTATAGCAAGCTGTACGTGAAGGGAATTCCGAGTGAAGAAGATACAGAGTCTGCCCCCCCTATACTTAGGGTAAAATATCCCTAAGTATAGGCAGCAAAACAGGGACAGAAAGACACGAAGAAAATCACTAATAGATACAAGAAGGAGGACATCACTCCCCCTATACTTAAGGTGAAGAACCTTAAGTATAGGCAACAAAACAGAAGTGATGAAACAGACGAATGAACAACCCGGTGTTTCCACCCCCCTATACTTAGGATGAGCAATATCCTAAGTATAACAAAGATAATCCTACGCGAGACCTGGGGTGAGAACAAGAACGGAAGAAAGAAAGATCAAACAAGACGAAACACGTATATGCAAGAGAGTACAATGTTGAGGTGCCTCTCAACAAGCGCTAGATTTTACGCCCCTAGCTGGGCGCAAAGGTTAGGACAACGCAGTATCAAGGTTCAGGACGGCATCGGTAAGTCGAATGCCGTACTGTCGTCGCAGTCTCTGTGTGAGAACAACGACGAACTCAACAGTGTAAAGTAAGACACCCAGGTATGCAATCAGGCGGGTGTCTGCTACCGGCCAATGATATGAGCATAAGTAATCGGGATCCGGTAGCACAAAAGAAATCAGTGGCTCTGGATCAGAATGGAGTGAGAGTATAGAGCCGAAGAAATCAAACGTGGAGAAAGATGGATCAGTCATGGAATCCTCCACGTCAATCAGTGTCTCAAACAGGTGTGGACAATCAGGATCAGGAGACTCTCTAAGCAGAATGATATCCGATGCATGTAATAGAATCAGATCAGGCAAATCATCGAATATCTCCAAAATGGGCTCATCCTCGCGAGGGTCGTCGAGGTGAGAAGACTCAGAATCAGAGTGATCTAAAGACTCGGTTTCGTGTTCCGCCAGATCGGAAACACTCTCAGCAGGTGAAACCGAGTACTCATCATGCGCGTCATCCTCCCGCAGATAACCCTCGGGGAGAGATGCTAGATCAGAAGTGACTAGAAGAGGATCAGGATCTAGATGGTCATCTGCGCTGCTAGCAAGTATCCACTCAGTGCACCAGGCTGCATCATCATCGGAAGTGTAGCTCTCGACAATCTGGAAACAGGAGAAGGTACTAGTCAACATTGCGGAAGCTGGCAAAGTGTCTGTGACTGATCCTCGCTCTGCGGCTATGCTGGCTGTCAGTTGGTCCTCAGAAAGTGTATCTGTCTCAACAAAGTGGAGGAAAAAAGGCTCGAAGATGGGACTGTCTGTGTCTGTACTCTCAAAGTGGTGTCCCTCATCAAGCTGTGGCTGCTGAGCTGAGTCCTGGTGACTGTCTGCATCCAAGAAGTGTCTCTGCAGGAAGGAAACTGACTCCTCCGGGACTGGAATCTGAAGTGTCTGAATCAACGGCTGCAAAAGCTGGGGCTCCTCCGGCTCCTGGAGTATCAGAAGATCTGATATCCAAGACTCGTCAACAGGGAACTCTGGGGCCGACTCGAACTCCAACTAGAAGGCCAACGGGAACTCGAGTAGACTCTGGTTCTGAACCTCTGCTATCACAGTCATCTCCTCTGTCAGTGGTGCTGCATCATCCAAATCCTCGGGCTGGTGTGTAGAAGCTGGCTCACCATGTGAGGTGACACACCGCACTGGTACTGCATCGTCCTCATGTGTTGTGCCGACCAAAGCATCTCGTGAAGAAGAACTCTGTGAAAGTAGCCTCGAGATGGTATCCAGGAAGTGAATGTCTGAACTGCGGTGTGAACCGCCACATGTGGTAATCACCAGTGCAAGCTGCTCTGCGGTCATCCCCCGCATGGAGATCTCAATCAAATCTGTCGGTGGAAGTCCATGGTCTGGAAATCTCCTCAAGAGGTCAAGAAACCTCGGCCATGCCTCGTGCAATGGCTCCTGGGGGTCAACTGAGAAGTCAATGATCAAAGACCGCATGAAATCTGCTCTACGTGGGGGAAAGTATCTCTGTAGAAACTCTCGGCATAGCTCTCCCCACGTCGCAAATGTCCTCCCCAATCGTCGGTGCCATCTCATGGCTCTATTGTGAAGCGTGAAGGGGAAGGTCCTGCTCATCAGCTCCTCTGCAGTGACATCTGAATATCTCTGTGCTCTACAAAATTCCTCGAAAGCGGACAGGTGAAGATAAGGCTCCTCGTGCGCCTCTCCTGAAAATGTCGGCAGTCGCTGAATGTAATCCAAGTCCAAGACGAATGGGCCTAATGTAGAAGCTGACTGAGCTCCATGTGCTATCTGCTCCTCCATCCCTCTAGAATGGGATATATCTGCTGATCTCCACTGCTCTCTCGGGTCACTAACAGAGTGCGCTCTCAACTCAGCAACAACATCGTCCGGGTCTCGCATCTGCTCTGTCTGATATCCTCGGACGTCTCGCACAGCATGCCCAGAGTGATGAGATGAAAGGGAGGGAGGGAGCGGGAGGTTGGTCGGAGATCCGACCTCCCTGGAAGGTGGGCTGGAGTGATGGTCAGAGGATGGAGAAGAAGCCGTAAGAGTCGGCTCAAACTGAGAGGAATCCATCATCCATGGATCAAGGAGAAGAGAAATGAAGGGAGGTGAGGGAGGGGAATAGATGGAGGAGAAAGGATCGAAGGGATCTGGCAACCAAACAAGATGAACAAGCAAACCCCCAATTCACCTACGCATCACAGAGCTGAAGACCGAAGGGATCGGTCAATTATCTTGTCAATTTTATTTTAGGTGATCATCCAGTCTATCAGAGCGATTACGTGAGGTCAATAGGTATCCAGATCTTTCCCAACCGACTGTCCCGTACTGAAAGCCGGTAATCAGTCAAGAAAAGATTGGAGGCTCTATCCTAATTTGCGGATCACTCTCTCGCTCATCCAAACCAGACAAGGAGGGGGTTACTCTCCCCAAGACAGATTTTTCGTGAAGTGTCTTTTAGGTCAAGTATGATTAGCTGTCCCGATTTTATTGTTTTTGTTTTTAGATATTTTTCAATAAAAAGAAACGCCTAACGAATTTTTTGGTTCTCCTGATTATTTAATCCAAAACAGGGGGGAGAAGACGAAAAAGCCGATGCGCGAGAAATCAATGATGCATGCTGAGATTGAAATGCGTACCTTGTCTCCAGCACTCTACATGCAAGTGATCCGCGCAGAATTTAAAGGCAGAAAGAAAACTACCTATATGATGCAACGGGAAAAATCGAGTCCTAGACGAGCAATTTCTAGCGCAGAACCGTCTAACTCAGTCACTCGCCCTCGATCCAAAGAGTCCGGTCTAGACCCAGGGTGATCTGCAACAGGGGCGATCGCTTGCTGTCACTCTCGCGGTGCCTCTGGAGTTCACTGGGAAGAAAGGGAAGGTCCAAAGATAAGGGTCATCTGAGACCCTTCGCCATCCAGCCAGGAGACCCGGCTCCGCCGCCTTCGCTCGAGCTCCTCGGAGCTCGGTGTGCTCGTCGGAGACCACCAGCAGACGCGGGAGCCTTCCGCGATTCTTCTCCGACCTCCAGAAGGCTCTCCAGAGGACCCTAGCGCACGCACGAGCCCGGCGAATCTCGCCGGCGACCAGTTCTTCCAGGATTCTCCAGAACCGTCAGATCATCCTCTTCGCTCCAGATCTGATCTGAACCATTCATCTGCGGAGCACTGCCACCGTCCGATCATCCCGAGGGTCGATCTTGACCGCTCGCGCAGAGAGAGAGGCACCAGCTAGCCTCAACCGTCAGATTCGCCACGCGTCCTCCTCTCAGCCGTCGATTCACCAAGAGTATCTCCACCACGCTTCGTCACCGTCAGATCTGCCACGTGGAATACTTTCCACCGTTCGATCAGGCCAGCCCTTCCAGAGTTAAAGTCGCACCCGTTCTCCACCGTCCGATCAGCCACGTGGCGCACATCAAGCCGTTGATAATAATAAAAGGGGTAAATTCATCTTAGGCCCCTCTGTTTGTTTTATTTCATTTTAGTCCTGTAATTTTTAAATTAAGTTGTTTATTTTCTGGGATATTTGCATTAAGGACCTCGTACTTACTTTATTTGCACTTATACCCCTGTCTACGTGGACCACGTGCTTCGTCACGTGAACTTTATTGGGTTATTTGCAATATAAACCCTGTAGTTCTGGATGTTTCGGATTGGATAAAAAGTTTTCTTTATTTGCATTTATGCCCCTGTGCGTGATTTAATTCCCCATGTGCGATATTTTTTTGGGTTATTTGCAGATAAGCCCCTGGACTTTTGGTACTTGTTACCAATAAGCCCTCGGAACTTATTTTTCTTACATTTGGGTCCCTGAGTGCCCCAGACACGCGCCTCGCGCGTGATTTCTTGGGTATTTGCACCAGGACCCTCAGAACTTTGGGTATTTGCACTTTGGTCCCTGTGCACAGTGCCCCCTTTTGATTTTTAAATAAAATATCAAATCACCTCCAAATCCAACGAAAATTTGACACATGGCTCCTGCCATGGTGTAGGATTTTTGTAGATTTTTGAGGACATTTCTGAGTTGATTTATTATTTTTAAAAATTCAAAAACAGCTATTTTTGACACTGTTTCACTTGAAAAATCACAAAAAAAATATAAAAACTCCCCCAAAAATTCTATAAAAATTAGTTACTGTTTATCTTGTGTTGCTTGATTTTCTAGCCAATTTTGGCTATTTTTCATTGAGTAATAACCCTAAAAATCTAAAAACACCTCAAAACTCATAAAAATCACAATAAATAATTTAAAAACCCAAAAACAATAATTTTGGTACTCAAATTTTCCTTGCTTTATCTAGTTTACAGGAAAAATACCTCCAGGCCCTTCTAAGGTCTTTAGATATTTTATCTAGGGATTTTGGGCCTGGCTGGACAGTACCCCTTGCTTTTCGCACTGTTTGATTTTTAGGAAATAAAATAAACATCAGAAAAATCTCAAAAATTCACCAAAAATATAAAAAAAAATATAAAACACATAAACATATTTTTGTCTGAATTTTTGCTTTCTTTTTAATGCATTAAATAAATTGTTCAAGTTAATTGTTTGTGTGCTTTTCCTGTTTTCTTAATATTCCAAAAATCCTAAAAAAATATAAAAAAACCTTAAAAACACTAAAAAATACTCTCTCGGATTTCTGACTACATCGTAGGCCGCAAGGCCAATCTGTGCTCCTTGTGTTCGACCCTGGGTGCTATACCAGGTTAATCTCATAGCAGGACCGCTCTCTTTTGTGCTCGATTAGTTTTACATGTTCTGAGTGGTTGATTTTTCTTGATATACCTAGTCTGATTGATTGAGGTCGCAACGACCATTTCTTTACCTTTACCTTAATCATTCGGGCGGTTATCAGAATGGCGCCGTTGCCGGGGATCTTGGCTGGATGGCGAAGGGTCTCAGATGACCCTTGTCTTGACCTGAAAAACGAACCAGAAGACTCACGGGTCGAGGGCAAATTGCCTCGACCCGGTTAGGCGGCGTGAAGGTGCGTGGTGCGTCGGAATGGAGAGCTCCGGCGAAGGTGGTCGGCGGAGGAGCTCGATTCCCAGATCCTGTGCGATCTGGGTTGGGCGAATGGGTGAAGAAGATGCGGAGAGGTCTGGCGAAGATGATGGTCGGGTCGGAATGGCAGATGGGAGATCGGAAGTGGCTGGCGACGGCGGCGGAGCTACGCTACCAGTAAGCTAAAAATCGAAACCTACGCTAATCTACGGCCTAAGTGATCTACCTGGGTGGTCGGAGAGACTGGGGAAGAGCAGGGGGTGCTCCTGGTCGTAGCCTCAAGGGTCGTCTCGGCCCGAGGCTCGGTGCTCACGCTGGTGGCGGAGCAACGGCGGCGAAGAACGCCGGATCAGTGGTTTCACCTCCTCGCCTCGCTGCAACAGGGGCGATCGCTTGCTGTCACTCTCGCGGTGCCTCTGGAGTTCACTGGGAAGAAAGGGAAGGTCCAAAGATGAGGCGCGGAGGCGGCGGAGGTGGTTCTATATATAGCGGCAGTCGCGATTAGGGTTGAGAGGCGACGGCTATGGAAGGCGTGGATTTCCCGGCGAAGGATCTGGCGAGGATGTCGGATGATCGGCGAAGGATCCGGGCGCGGGGTTTGCGTGGGTGACAGGCTGGAGGCGCGTGGAGAAATTGGCGAAGGCGGGGCGGCGCGCGCTTTCTCAAAAAGGAAAGAGTCCGCGGGGGAGTTGATCGGGGTCAACAATCCCCCGTGGACCAATCAGGAGCTGCCACGTATTTGATTTTTTTGTTTATTTATTTTAAGGTAGAAAATGGCCGAATTAAGGAAAACTTAAAACATGAAATATTTTTCTTTTATTTTTTTCTATTTTTTGGTGATTTTTAATTAATTTTTGGAAATAAAAATGAGGTATTTACATTATATAGGTATATGTACAATATGGAGGCTTTTGATTTTTGATTTTTAATGATTATTTTTATACAATTTTTATTCCCCTTTTATATTTTATTTATTTATAGAATAAAATGAGGAATAAAAGGATATTTTTATTTTATTTTTATTTTATATACATAGGTGAAATAAATAGATATATACATTTATACACATGGTATATATATACAATGTATTTTTGTATTTTCAATTTTGTAATTTTTATTTGATTTTTGTTTTGTTTCTTTTTATTTATTATATTTACAATATGTCACATAGATTATTTACAAAGAGTTTAGAAAATGATTTTATTTATTTATAAGGTTAAATAAATAAGGGAGCATGGTTTATGTACATGGTGAAAGGGCATTTTTGAATTTTTGATTTTTAAATTTTTATTTTGTTTTTAATATTTTCTAAATATATACAAAATATGTACAAGCATATTTTTGGGTGAGGAAAATATAATTTTATTTATTTACAAAAATCTATACACATGAGCTCCTATCTCCCTCTACTTTGGCTTTTATGCGGTCAGGCCCATGCTGAGCCCTCCCTTGGGTTAGGTTGCTCAATATTTATTCTAAATATTTCCCTCTTTTTTTTTACTCTTTATTCTTTTATTTTTGCACAAAAACATGCTAATTACAGGTTTTTACACAATGCATGCTTTTGGTAATTATTTGTATTTACACATATCTACATGTATTTGCAAAGGTTTTTGTAGCTAAAATAGAAGAATAAAGAGTGATGAATGGGTATTCAGAATGGTCTAGCTGAGGTGTCGAATAGGGAGATCAAGAATATTTTGCAGAAAGTCGTCCGCCCTGACCGAAAGAATTGGTCACAGCTTTTGGACTCGGTCTTGTGGGCATATCGGACATCTTTCAAGACTCCATTGGGCACATCTCCCTTTCGTCTCGTTTATGGCAAGCCATGCCATCTACCTGTTGAGCTGAGGCACAAGTCACTCTGGGCAGTTACAGATATTCTTATGGATCCAGATGGTATAGGAGACCAGAGGAGGGCAGAGTTAGCCGCCTTGGAAGAGCTTAGAGATACAGCTTTCTCAAACAGCCTACATTATAAGGAGAAAGTGAAGGAGTGGCATGATTCTCATATCAGCCACAAGCATTTTGAGATTGGACAGAGAGTATGGTTGTTTGATGCAAGGCTACGTTTATTTCCAGGGAAGCTACAGAGCAAATGGAAGGGACCTTACTTGGTCAGAAAGGTACACGATAACGGTAGCATTGATATATCTGAGTTATCTTCTGAGAGTACCTTTCGAGTGAACGGCCAGCGGCTCAAGCCATTTCTAGATCATGAGCCGCGGGATGTTATTGTTGCCCCGATTCATTTTGCGTGAGATGTGGTCTCTTGACTCACATCTTTTGCATCTCACGCCTGATTTTCACTGTTCCTCCGCCTGTATAGATCCAGTTGTCCATATCATTCTATTCTTTAGTCCCACATCCCTTTTCTCATCATGTGATTATGCTATACTTAGGGTGTACTTTACCCTAAGTATAGGGGGGATGTAGGACCTGCGGGTATTCTTTTCATTTGTTCTGCCCCTGTTTTGCTGCCTATACTTAGGGATATTTTACCCTAAGTATAGGGGGGGCAGAGTCTGTATATTCTTCACTCGGATTTCCCTTCAAGTACAGCTTGCTATACTTAGGATTAGTTAATCCTAAGTATAGGGGGAAACCACCGAGTTCCTCTCATTCTATTCATTTATTCGTTCCTGTACTTAACCATTCCTTTTCACTTCCCTTTCACTAAGCACGAGTTATGTCTTCTTCATCGCTCTTGATCACTCTGAGGACATCGTTCGAGCTAAGTATAGGGGGGGTGTGTATATATTTCATATATACTTTAGCCATAACTCGTACTTTGTGTGAGTGTGTTAATAAATAAAATGGCTAAAAATCACAAAAATTTAAAAATTTTTCAAATTTTTCATGTACATAAACCTCTTTTATCTTGCACATACATAGCTAGTGTACAAAGTATTTTTGTAAAAATGATTTCAAAAATCTTTTGTGTAAAGCTTGTGTAAATATTTTTGTATCAAAATTATGTATATAGTACAAAATTTTTCCAAAATGTTTTGAAAATCAAAAGTTTGCAAAAATCTTGTGTAAATGTTTGTAAATATCTTTTTGCAAAACTAGCACCTCATGCATCATTCATGATTTCAAAACATTTTTCAAAAATTTTGCATGATTGTAAAATATTTGTAAATAGCATCTTGTGTACATATATGTATATAGTTTTTCCTGGATGAGAGTTGACATTTAAACTAAGCCTGGAATTAAATTGAGAAATGGAGCTTCAATAAGATCTTAATCCACTTAACTTTAAGAGGAACCTCATAGGACTTAGGTTTAAGGCTTTTCAGGTCCATAAGGACTTAATTCTTTGAGTCCACTAGGCTATGAGCATATGTCATCTTGATGAGCCTAAGTAGAGCACTTAACAACACACGCATGACTCTTAGAGACAATGGCTTGACTTGCACCTGCACTTTACACATGGCTCTCCACGGATGAGGTAGTGAGGAGGCAGTTTCCTTTGGCTTGGGGTAGCATATGAGGGTAGTACTTCTAGGCGGAACCTCTCTTCTTCTAATAGTGAAGGAAGTGCACCTCAACTTGGTCTAGTGGTGATGAAGGCTAAAGACAGAAGCTGTGGGTTGCAATAAAGCTTCAAAAGAGGGATAGTCTACTGGCTCAAGGGGAATTTCTTATATGCTGCACCATGTAGATATGCTGTACAGAAATCCTTGAAAAAAATGCAAAAATGCAAAAAGAACTCCAAAAAAAGTGGTGGGTCGGATTGAAAATTTAATAACCCCACCGGAGTGTACATAGTCAAATAAAGCAAAAGCTTATGGTATCAATGTTACATCTCATGAAGCTTGCAGCGGGAGACTTAGCTACACTGGCTAAGCTTCCAAAACTCTATACTTCTACCCCCTCTTCTTGAGCCGGTTGCACTTGAACTTAGAAGGGAATACCCCGCTTCTCGAGGAAAGAGTTGCTAGACCGAGGCATTAGAGTTACCAGGTTGAGGGAGGTTGTTTCTTTATTACTTCTGAGGTGGGGAGCCACATATCACTTACACTGCATGGAAAGACTCATGGTCATTAGAGCTTGTGTATGTAGACTTGTTCTGATCTGGTTTATTGAGGAGTCTTGCCCATAGGTTGGTGGAACTTAGAGGCTGTTGGGTTTTAAGCTTAAGTCCAAATAAGGTTCCGACACATTAATAATCCAAAGATCTGATCGAGCTCCATATTTCAATTTAATGAAGGAAGGTTTAATAATTCAACCTTGATCCATGTACATCCTCTTTTTCTTTTTCTTTTTCTTTCTTTTTCACTTCTTTTTCAAATAAGTGTTTGCTAAGGGACTAGCAAAGTTAAGTATAGGGGGGTGATGAATACCCATTCATCACTCTTTATTCTTCTATTTTAGCTACAAAAACCTTTGCAAATACATGTAGATATGTGTAAATACAAATAATTACCAAAAGCATGCATTGTGTAAAAACCTGTAATTAGCATGTTTTTGTGCAAAAATCAAAGAATAAAGAGTAAAAAAAAGAGGGAAATATTTAGAATAAATATTGAGCAACCTAACCCAAGGGAGGGCTCAGCATGGGCCTGACCGCATAAAAGCCAAAGTAGAGGGAGATAGGAGCTCATGTGTATAGATTTTTGTAAATAAATAAAATTATATTTTCCTCACCCAAAAATATGCTTGTACATATTTTGTATATATTTAGAAAATATTAAAAACAAAATAAAAATTTAAAAATCAAAAATTCAAAAATGCCCTTTCACCATGTACATAAACCATGCTCCCTTATTTATTTAACCTTATAAATAAATAAAATCATTTTCTAAACTCTTTGTAAATAATCTATGTGACATATTGTAAATATAATAAATAAAAAGAAACAAAACAAAAATCAAATAAAAATTACAAAATTGAAAATACAAAAATACATTGTATATATATACCATGTGTATAAATGTATATATCTATTTATTTCACCTATGTATATAATATAAAAATAAAATAAAAATATCCTTTTATTCCTCATTTTATTCTATAAATAAATAAAATATAAAAGGGGAATAAAAATTGTATAAAAATAATCATTAAAAATCAAAAATCAAAAGCCTCCATATTGTACATATACCTATATAATGTAAATACCTCATTTTTATTTCCAAAAATTAATTAAAAATTACCAAAAAATAGAAAAAAATAAAAGAAAAATATTTCATGTTTTAAGTTTTCCTTAATTCGGCCATTTTCTACCTTAAAATAAATAAACAAAAAAATCAAATACGTGGCAGCTCCTGATTGGTCCACGGGGGATTGTTGACCCCGGTCAACTCCCCCGCGGACTCTTTCCTTTTTGAGAAAGCGCGCGCCGCCCCGCCTTCGCCAATTTCTCCACGCGCCTCCAGCCTGTCGCCCACGCAAACCCCGTGCCCGGATCCTTCGCCGATCATCCGACATCCTCGCCAGATCCTTCACCGGGAAATCCACGCCTTCCATAGCCGTCGCCTCTCAACCCTAATCGCGACTGCCGCTATATATAGAACCACCTCCGCCGCCTCCGCGCCTCATCTTTGGACCTTCCCTTTCTTCCCAGTGAACTCCAGAGGCACCGCGAGAGTGACAGCAAGCGATCGCCCCTGTTGCAGCGAGGCGAGGAGGTGAAACCACTGATCCGGCGTTCTTCGCCGCCGTTGCTCCGCCACCAGCGTGAGCACCAAGCCTCGGGCCGAGACGACCCTTGAGGCTACGACCAGGAGCACCCCCTGCTCTTCCCCAGTCTCTCCGACCACCCAGGTAGATCACTTAGGCCGTAGATTAGCGTAGGTTTCGATTTTTAGCTTACTGGTAGCGTAGCTCCGCCGCCGTCGCCAGCCACTTCCGATCTCCCATCTGCCATTCCGACCCGACCATCATCTTCGCCAGACCTCTCCGCATCTTCTTCACCCATTCACCCAACCCAGATCGCACAGGATCTGGGAATCGAGCTCCTCCGCCGACCACCTTCGCCGGAGCTCTCCATTCCGACGCACCATGCACCTTCACGCCGCCTAATCGGGTCGAGGCAATTTGCCCTCGACCCGTGAGTCTTCTGGTTCGTTTTTCATGTCAAGACAAGGGTCATCTGAGACCCTTCGCCATCCAGCCAGAAGACCCGGCTCCGCCGCCTTCGCTCGAGCTCCTCGGAGCTCGGTGTGCTCGTCGGAGACCACCAGCAGACGCAGGAGCCTTCCGCGATTCTTCTCCGACCTCCAGAAGGCTCTCCAGAGGACCCTAGCGCACGCACGAGCCCGGCGAATCTCGCCGGCGACCAGTTCTTCCAGGATTCTCCAGAACCGTCAGATCATCCTCTTCGCTCCAGATCTGATCTGAACCATTCATCTGCGGAGCACTGCCACCGTCCGATCATCCCGAGGGTCGATCTTGACCGCTCGCGCAGAGAGAGAGGCACCAGCTAGCCTCAACCGTCAGATTCGCCACGCGTCCTCCTCTCAGCCGTCGATTCACCAAGAGTATCTCCACCACGCTTCGTCACCGTCAGATCTGCCACGTGGAATACTTTCCACCGTTCGATCAGGCCAGCCCTTCCAGAGTTAAAGTCGCACCCGTTCTCCACCGTCCGATCAGCCACGTGGCGCATATCAGGCCGTTGATAATAATAAAAGGGGTAAATTCATCTTAGGCCCCTCTGTTTGTTTTATTTCATTTTAGTCCTGTAATTTTTAAATTAAGTTGTTTATTTTCTGGGATATTTGCATTAAGGACCTCGTACTTACTTTATTTGCACTTATACCCCTGTCTACGTGGACCACGTGCTTCGTCACGTGAACTTTATTGGGTTATTTGCAATATAAACCCTGTAGTTCTGGATGTTTCGGATTGGATAAAAAGTTTTCTTTATTTGCATTTATGCCCCTGTGCGTGATTTAATTCCCCATGTGCGATATTTTTTTGGGTTATTTGCAGATAAGCCCCTGGACTTTTGGTACTTGTTACCAATAAGCCCTCGGAACTTATTTTTCTTACATTTGGGTCCCTGAGTGCCCCAGACACGCGCCTCGCGCGTGATTTCTTGGGTATTTTGCACCAGGACCCTCAAAACTTTGGGTATTTGCACTTTGGTCCCTATGCACAGTGCCCCCTTTTGATTTTTGAATAAAATATCAAATCACCTCCAAATCCAACGAAAATTTGACACATGGCTCCTGCCATGGTGTAGGATTTTTGTAGATTTTTGAGGACATTTCTGAGTTGATTTATTATTTTTAAAAATTCAAAAACAGCTATTTTTGACACTGTTTCACTTGAAAAATCACAAAAAAAATATAAAAACTCCCCCAAAAGTTCTATAAAAATTAGTTACTGTTTATCTTGTGTTGCTTGATTTTCTAGCCAATTTTGGCTATTTTTCATTGAGTAAAAACCCTAAAAATCTAAAAACACCTCAAAACTCATAAAAATCATAATAAATAATTTAAAAACCCAAAAACAATAATTTTGGTACTCAAATTTTCCTTGCTTTATCTAGTTTACAGGAAAAATACCTCCAGGCCCTTCTAAGGTCTTTAGATATTTTATCTAGGGATTTTGGGCCTGGCTGGACAGTACCCCTTGCTTTTCGCACTGTTTGATTTTTAGGAAATAAAATAAACATCAGAAAAATCTCAAAAATTAACCAAAAACATAAAAAAATATAAAACACATAAACATATTTTTGTCTGAATTTTTGCTTGCTTTTTAATGCATTAAATAAATTGTTCAAGTTAATTGTTTGTGTGCTTTTCCTGTTTTCTTAATATTCCAAAAATCCTAAAAAAAATATAAAAAAACCTTAAAAACACTAAAAAATACTCACTCGGATTTCTGACTACATTGTAGGCCGCAAGGCCAATCTGTGCTCCTTGTGTTCGACCCTGGGTGCTATACCAGGTTAATCTCATAGCAGGACCGCTCTCTTTTGTGATCGATTAGTTTTACATGTTCTGAGTGGTTGATTTTTCTTGATATACCTAGTCTGATTGATTGAGGTCGCAACGACCATTTCTTTACCTTTACCTTAGTCATTCGGGCGGTTATTAACCCACCCCTCCTCTTCTCGACGGGTCGAGTTCAGGAGTAGCGCTTGACGGGGCAGGCTCGCGGCGCGTAGACTCTCAGGAAAGCGACTAAGTTATTTTTATTATTTATTATTAGTAGGTCCAATTACGTTCTATGGGAACAGATAAGCAATTAGATGTGTGGATCCTACTAATTACGTCACAAGCACCAGAAATTCCTAAGTCTAGGGGCTCGAGCAAAAAACGCGTAAACACCGGAAAGGCAGTAAAAAAGGTAGAAGAAAACCGCGTCAAAAACCGCGAAAATCTCCTAAGGGTCCCCCGAGCACACCGGTGCTCGGCGAAACAGACCCGCTAAGTCAAGTCCACAACAGTTCAAGTCTCTGAGTGTACCTGTATTATTACAAAAATAATAATCAAATATCCTAAGCTAACCTCACCCACTCAACTCTCTCTCTCTCTCCTGCGGCTTCGTGCAGAAGGGAGCCGCCTCCGAGTCTCGCGGTTGCTTCGGCTTCTCGAAATCAGCCGCCTCGATCCTCGGGCCCTCGCAAGAAACAGAGAGAAAAGTGGTCAGTCCAAAATTATTATCAGAGAATATGAGAAAAATATATCTACAAAAATTCTATAGAAAAAGCCGCGAAACTCGAAAAGCCGCGGAAAAATCTAAAAGTGACTACTAAGCCGTGCACCCCGGCAATGGCGCCATTTTGATGACACAAAATCCCGAGCGACTAAGGTAGAAGGTACAGAAAAATAGGTCGTTGCGACCTCAGCCACTCAGAATGTGTCAATCAAGAAAAATGAACCACTCTAACAAGATCAAATCAAGAAAATCACGAAAAGCGGTCCTGCTATATATCTAACCTGGTATAGCACCCAGGGTCGAACTCAAGGAGCACGGATTGGCTAAGAAGCCTACGAAGTAGTCAAAAAATTAGAGAAAAAGGGAAAACATTTTTTTGTGGTTTTTATTTGTTTTTAAATTTTTTTGGAATTTTTAATATGTGAAGAAAATAAGAAAAGAAAAAACAAGCAAACTTTGACAATTTATTTAATGCATCAAAAATCAAGCAAAAATTCAGACAAAAATATTTTTATGTTTTTTATGTTTTTTAATGTTTTTGGTGAATTTTTGGAATTTTTATGGTGTGTATTTTATTTTCTAAAAATCAAACAGTAACTAAAATGCAAGGTACTGTCCAGCCAGGCCCAAAATCCCTAGATAAAATATCTAAGGACCTAAAAAGGACCTGGAGGTATTTTTCCTGTAAACTAGGTAAAACAAGAAAAATTTGAGTACCAAAATTATTGTTTTTGGGTTTTTAGATTATTTATTATAATTTTTATGAGTTTTTAGGTGTTTTTGAATTTTTAGGGTTTTTAAGCAATGAAAAATAGCCAAAATCGGCTAGAAAATCAAGAAACACAAAAGAAACAGTACCTAATTTTTGTGGAATTTTTGAGGGGGTTTTTATATTTTTTCGGGATTTTTAATTCTAGACAATAGCTAAAATAGAGGTTTTTGAATTTTAAAAAAATAACAAATAAAATCAAAAATGTCCTCAAAAATTCTCAAAAGTCCTACAACATGGCAGGAGCCATGTGTCAAATTTTCATCGAATTTGGAGGTGATTTGATATTTTATTCAAAAATCACACGAGGGCACTGTGCACATGGACTGAAGTGCAAATACCCGAAGTTCTGGGGGTCCAGGTGCAATTAACCCAGCAAGTCACGCGCGTGGCGCGTGCCTGGGGCACTCAGGGACCTTCTGGTAAGAAAAACAAGTCCGAGGACCTTTTGGTAACTCGTACCAAAAAGTCCAAGGGCTGTATTGCAATTAACCCACAAAATAGGCGCACATGCGTAATTAAACACTCACAGAGGCATATATGCAATTACCAAAAAGTTTTCATTCATTAACAAACATCCAGAACTACAGGACTAATGTTGCAAATACACCAAATATACACGTGACGAAGCACGTGGCTCACACATACAGGGGCATAAGTGCAAATACTGAAAAGTACGAGGTCCAATGTGCAAATAACCCAACGTAAATAAAAGACGCAAAATATTTACAGGACTGAAACGTAAAGCATAAACTAAGAGGGGGCCTACGGTAATTTACCCCTTTATTACGTCGACGGCTGGATGATGGACGCGTGGCTGATCTAACGGTCCTGGACGACGGGCGCCTCTCTCCTTCCGCACGTGGGCCTGATCGACGTCAGTGGAGGAGACACGTGGAAGATCTGACGGCCTCGGGTGCTGGTGTCTCTCTCTCTGCGCTAACGGTCCAGATCGTCCCTCGGGCTGATCAAGCGGTGGCTGCAGCTCCTGAATGGAGGGGCGTGATGCGAACTGGGGAGCTGAGGGCGATCGGACGATGCTCGAGGACTCTGGAAGAACAGTTGGCCGGCGAGCTTCGCCGGCCTCGTGCGAGCGCGGTGGACCTCCTCGGCTGCCTCTGGATATCGGAGAAGATTCGCGATGAAGTTCCGCAGCTGTTGGTGCCCTCCGATAGCCCAGCCGAGCCCTGGAGGGGCTCCGGCGAGGTCGGCGGAGGGAAGCTCCTGGCCTGGATGTAGGGAAGCCTCAGATGGCCTCCTCCGGACCTGCAAAGTGGGTCAGAAGCTTCGTGGGTCGAGGGCAAAGTGCCTCGACCCGATGAGGCGGCGTGAAGGTGGTCGATGCGTCGGGATGAGCGAGCTCCGGCGAGCGACGGACGGTGGAGCTCGAACCCCTGCTCCTGTGCGAGCTGGGTGGAACGAAGGGGCGGAGAAGGCGCGTGGAGGAAAGGCGATGGTGAACGTGGGTTCCGATGATCGAAAAGGTATGCGAGATGGCCGGAATCGACGGAACGCGGCGGAGCTACGATTTGGGGATAACTCGAAATTAAGCGAAATGGAAAAGCTAGAAGGTTACCTGGGCGGTGTGGTAGACTGTGCTGGAGCTGAGGTAGCTCCTGGTCGTGGCCTTGAAGGTCGTCTGGTCCTGAGGCTCAAGCTCCTGCACTGGGAGGAGCACGGCGGCGCGCAGTCGCTGGATCAGTGGTCCGGCCACCCCCTCCTCGCTGCGACACGGGCAATCGAGAGCTATCACCTCAGGGACTGCGGTGGAGGTCACGAGATGAAGGGTAGAGAGCCAAAGATGCCTAAAGAATGCGGCGGAGCTCAGACTATATACCGTGGAGGATCCGGCAAGAATCGATCGGGTAGGGTAGCGTGAAGCGCGGATCCCAATGCAATCCCCCGGGCGATGATCTTGGATGCAAGAAGAAGGATTAGGACCCGGGGTTTGCGCGAATGGCGAGCGGATCAGGCGGAGAAAAATCGGAGAAATCGGGTCGACAGCACGATCCGCGAGAGAAGAGGGTCCGCGGGGGGAGTTGACCGGGGGGTCAACATCCCCCGTGGACCAATCAGGAGAGGCCACGCCATAAATAATTTAGAAATTCGAAATAAAATAGAAAATGACCGAATTATTAAAAACTCAAAACATAAAATATTTTTGTTTTAATTTTTTCTATTTTTTTTGTGATTTTTAATTAATTTTTCAAAATAAAAATAAGGTATTTACATAATAGGGCTATATATAGGTATGTGTACAATATGGGGTTTTTTTAATTTTTGATTTGTAATTAGTTATTTTTATACATTTTTATCCCTCTTTTATATTTTATTTATTTATAGAATAAAATGAGGAATAAAAGGATATTTTTATTTTATTTTTATTATTTATATACATAGGTGAAATAAATAGTTATGTACAACTATATACATGCCATATGTACAATATATTTTTGTAATTTTAGCTTTTGATATTTTTATTTGATTTTTTTGTTTTGTTTTGTTTCTTTTTGTTTATTTTATTTACAACATATAACATAAAATATTTACAAAAAGTTTTGAAAATAAATAAATTTATTTACAAGGTTAAATACATGTAGAAGCATGGTCTATATGCATGGTGAAAGGGCATTTTTTTTGAATTTTTGATTTTTAGATTTTTATTTTGTTTTTAATAGCTTCTAAATATATACAAAATATGTACAAGCATATTTTTGGGTGAGGAAAATATAATTTAATTTATTTACACATGAGCCCCTATCTCCCTCTACTTTGGCTTTTATGCGGTCAGGCCCATGCTGAGCCCTCCCTTGGGTTAGGTTGCTCAATATTTATTCTAAATATTTCCCTCTTTTTCTTTTTCATCTTTATTCTTTTATTTTTGCACAAAAACATGCTAATTATAAGTATTTACACAATGCATGCTTTTGGTAATTATTTGTATTTACATATATCTACATGCATTTGCAAAGGTTTTTGTAGCTAAAATAGAAGAATAAAGAGTGATGAATGGGTATTCATCACCTCATCCTAAACATGATACTATTATTTGGAAGAATTGAATTGAATTTGGATGAGTAGATCTATGTTTGAGTGCGTCTCATCGAATCTGTGGAGATGAAGTAAATCTTCCAGAAACTTATTAGTGTGTCCTACCTACGCTCAAGAAAATAAGAAATGAAAATTAATAAAAGAATATTGAAGAGCTGCGTGCCTAACCTAGGTCAAACACTCAAGTGGAGCCCCACTCGGGTAAGGGATGAAATAAGCTCCACACACCATATGTAGGTCCAAGTCCATGAGTACATACACGAGCCCTCGAACGAGGACCATTAGAAATACAATCATTACAAATATATACAACAACTAAAATGGACAAAATTTCTCATTAAAAATATTGATGCTTTAGGAGGTGCTTCCACGGCTCCTCGTAGTGGGAGCTCTTTACTCTCGCCTCTATGTCTCCCGAGAGTCCTTAGTCTCCATGAGCCCTGTCACAAAGGTCATGCACTAGCTATTTGATCAAAAAATTTAATGAACAGTAAAATAATGTAAAGACAACACAGATATGTAGACCAAAATGTTATAAATAATCAATTTAATTAAATATCAAAAATTTAAGAAATCATGAAGATGAGATATGTCCCCGGCAACGATGCCATCAGATGAACTACATTTTTGCCTCTTTAATAGCCATATTTTATCACAGCACATGAGGCGAAAATAGATCCATGTATAAACCACATATGTTTGAGCATTGTGGAGTACTTTTAAACTTGGTAAGTGTACCAAGGTCGAATATAGGGACACGAGCTATCAATCTTGATTAATCAGATAATAATATTCTATTTAAGTGATTAATTCCTCTATCTAGGTCAATCAAACAGACAATGCACAAAATGATGTAATGCATGATGCATGAATAGAATGAATGAAAATGATGTATTTTTTATTTAAATTTCATGCAAGTTAAAATAAAGTTGATATGCTACAGAATGCAATGAGAGCCTATGAAGATGCACGAATATGCCCCAAAATTAATCATATAATTGAGCAAGAATATAAGATCCAATTTATTACAACTTGAGCATTAAAATTTATTCTAAGCAAATGGCATTGAAATTATCAGAAATGATACATTACACAAAGAATAAAACAATATTGATTAGGGTGTTAAATCAGAAAATGATACATTACACAAAGAATAAAACAATATTGATTAGGGTGTTAAATCAGAAAACAAACTTTATCAGTAGATAGATAATAAAGCATGCTTCATCATGAAATTGAAATAATTCAAAACAGAGTTCACATGCTCAAGATATAAATAAAAGGATCAAGAGGCATACATGCAAGAAAAATGTGAGAAACAAATGCAAAAAATATATCAAAAAGGTCTTGGGAAGGGCATAATTGCAATTTCATGAAGCCGTTGGGGCCCCTATGCATTTAACCTAGGTGCGACACATGAGGCACACACACTTGGGAAGGACATGTTTGATATTATGGAGAAGACGAGAGCGCAAATGCAAAAGACCTCAAGCGGTAACATAACAGGCACACAGGAGATGACTTTGAGCTAGGCGCAAACCTAGGTAACTGGCTCGGGCCACGTGGCCGAACCAATTTAGTTTGGTGGAGGCTCGGATCCACCGAGGCATCTGGTCTAGTGCGGAGGTGCAGAATACATTTGAGCCGTCTGATCAAGGAGATCTGACGTTTCCTATAACGTTCTTGGGATCCTTCCTCCATCGTGGTGCGATGGCGATGATGTGGCTTCGACAAGGTCTCCATCACTCCTCTGTCATCCTCCAATCTTGTTAGAGGTCCAACAACATCCTTTACCCTATGGCAAAGGTCAGGGGAGGTCCATGAGTTCATGGAGAAGATTGGAGGGACGGGGTGGTGCATCCTCATTAGAGCATAATCTTTAGGTCAGAGCTCCAACCGAACCTCTGCTCAATGAAGGGAGAACCTGTAAAAGGGGTTAGGTATAGCTGAAGTAGTGTCCGCGTGTGAATATGAATGGAGTGGAGGACCATGAAGAGTAAGAAGGTGATGATCTAGTTGGGTTCCTCCGTCGTGCTGGTGAAGGAGGGGAGTGAGAGCGGACTGAGGTGTGCCGGATAGAAGAAGGGGATCTGGATAGCTCGTGCAGGTCACAGTGGTATGGTGGTGTTGTTAGTTTACTCATTTGACGGTGAGAGTGTCTATTTATGGGGATAAAATCGAAGAAAACATGACAAAAAGAATAGAGTTACTTGGATAATTGAGTAAAAGAGAGATGGAGCAGGGTAGCTTGGGCTGAGCTCCTGGAGGAGCTCGGGTCTTCACTTCAATTTTCCAACCATGGCACGAAGCTCCAACGACATGATTAAAGTCGTGGCATGGCCTGAAGTCTATGGGTCAGAATGGGGGTGGAGATCATTGATGAATCCACGATTCATCGCCTTTATTCTTTTATTTTAGCTTCATTTTCTTAGTCAAACACATGTAAATACCCATTAATTTCATAATTTTACCATTTTGCATGCATTTGTTAAAATTGCATTTTTAACACTTTTTGTACATAAATAAAAGAATAAAGAAGAAAAGAAAAAGAAAAGAAAAATAAAGGATGTAGTTATGCAATAAATACAGACTGACCCAAACCCGAGAGAAGGTCAAGACTTGACCTGATCGACCAGGAACAAAGTAGGGGGAGATAGGGTCGTTTGTCAGGAAAATCAAAAATATCTTGTAAATATTTTTCATGTATATTTGTACAAAACTTACATTATTTTATTTGTACATAATTTGACCTCAAACTAATTATTTTCGTAAATAAAAGTTGTAAATAAAATTGTGTTGTAAATAATAAAAATATTTGTAAAATAAAATATTATATATATTGCAAATAATTACACCCAGAAAAAGCCACAAAGTGATAATTGAAACATCAATTCCGGCTCCACACAAGCTCAAATTGAACCAAACTCACTTCCATCATACTATAAATTAAATTATCTTTCAAATGGCTGTGGTTTCATTATTTTTGGAGTTACGGTTAAAAAGTCGGTTTTCTGGGGTGTTTTGTGCAGTTTTCCTATATATTTGATGAACATATTTATTTATATTTATTTTTATACATAATATATATTGTAAATATTGTTTTCATTAAAAAAAATTATTAAAAAAAAAATAAAAATTAAAAAAAACCTTTACAAAAATTATTTCCTTATTTGCACATATGTACATTATACTATATGTATATAATATATGTATACAATTAATTTCCCTAAATAAAAATTACCAAAAAAATTAATTGTCTCACATTAATTAATTTAATTTATTTTATTACGAAAATCATATGTAATTATTTAATTTATTGATTTATTTGAATTCATTTGATTTGATAACTTACCTTTTATGTAAAGATTTGATTTTGTGCCTTAAATAGCCACCATTAAGGTGGCTAATTGATTTTTTGGAAATTATTTAATTTATTTATTTTAATTAATTACGAAATTCGTTTTTAATTAATTATTTATTTTATTTATTTAATTATTTTATTAATCCATCCAATAAACACATTCCTTTTTTTGTAAATATTTTCCTTTTTTGATTTTTTGCCTCTTTTTAATGGGCTCCTCCTCCCTCATTCACATTAGATCAATCTTTGGAGAGAGGAGCCCTACCTCCGAGAAGCTACTCGTCGAAGAAGGGTGCTTAGCCTCCGAACCGTCCGGTGACAGCGTTCGGTCGTCGTCGAGGCCACAATAGCATTTCCCATCTCAAGGCGAGATCCCGACTTTATTTCCTGTTCTTTTTCGTAGGTAATCGTAGTTCTAAATTTTGCTCCTAGTTGATTAGTTCTTAGATCTTTAAAAATCCCAAAAATTTTCACAACCTATTTTCGCGCCCGAAATCGATTTTTCATCTCACGTCGCGATCTCCACGCGTTCTTTATCTACCTCACGCAACCTTTCACCTCCGACCACATACGGTGGTCGGAGACTCGGATCCATTCCTCACATATCCACCGGATCCCCATCCACGCCTCCTATTATTGCGCA
>JAZKJV010010871.1:0-277105 GCA_037367405.1 Ottelia alismoides
TCATCCGTGGACATATCACGGACCTATCAGGAAGCTTTGAAGATTGATGTCTGGCGATTGGCTATGGAAGACGAGATGCGGGCCTTACAGTCTCGTGGCACATGGAGCTTGGTTACTGCTCCTCCTGATGCATCCATTGTTAGCTGTAAATGGGTATTTACAGTTAAATACCACGCAAATGGCAGTTTAGATCGCTACAAGGCTCGGTTGGTCGCTCGAGGCTTCACACAGACATATTGGTGTGGATTATATGGATACATTTTCTCAGGTGGCTCGTCATTCTACACTTCGCATACTCCTATCAATTGCAGTGGTACGTGACTGGACTATATCTCAACTTGATGTCAAGAATGCTTTCTTGTATGGAGATCTGCAGGAGGAAGTCTACATGCAGCAACCACCAGGGTCTAATGCTGAGGGGGAGAACCATAAGGCGTGTAGACTTCACAAGGCAATTTATGGCCTTAAACAGAGCCCAAGGGCGTGGTTCTAGAAACTTTCTCATATGTTTGAAAGACAAGGGTTCAAGAGATCGAATGCATACCACTCACTGTTTATTCAGAAGTCCTCTATAGGTACGGTTGTCATCATGGTCTATGTTGATGATATTCTGGTTACAGGAGATGATGTTCAGGGAATAGAGAGGGCAAAAGCGTTCCTAGGCCGTCAGTTCGTCACGAAGGACCTTGGAACCTGAAGATACTTTCTGGGGTTGGAATTTGCCAGGAATGCACAGGGTCTAGTGATGACCCAAAGGAAGTACATTACATATTTCTTGACCGAAACAGGCATG
Organism: Ottelia alismoides; assembly: GCA_037367405.1. NCBI lineage: Eukaryota > Viridiplantae > Streptophyta > Magnoliopsida > Alismatales > Hydrocharitaceae > Ottelia > Ottelia alismoides. Next base: position 794 of record JAZKJV010010871.1, read on the forward strand.
GCTGGATGCAGACCATCGACTATTTCCGTGAATCAGAGCATGAAGGTGTATGATGATGATACTGCGGAAGTAGACAAGAGGAGATATAGAGAAATGGTGGGTAAGCTCCTTTATATTACCATAACGCGACCTGATATTGCCTTTGCAGTAAGCCGGGTGAGTCAATTTATGGAGCAGCCAAGGCATGTTCACATGGACGCCATATACATGATACTGAGGTATCTAAAGTCTTCTCCAGGTTCACGGTGTTGCTATTCCGAAAGGGTACAAATCTATCTATTTCAGCATGTGCAGATGCCGATTATGCAGGTTGCCTTAAGGATAGAAAGTCAACCTCAGGATTTGCCGTTTTTGTTGGGAGCTCTTTGGTCTCTTGGAAAAGCAAGAAGCAAACCATTGTGGCAAGGTCCAGTGCAGAATCTGAATATAGTGCCATGGCACAAGCAAGCCCGGAAATGATGTGGGTTCGATCTGTGCTAGAGGATCTACATGTAGCCGTACCTATACCTATGCAACTTCTGTGTGACAATCAGGCAGCGTTGTTTATTGCCAACAATCCAGCATTCCATGAGAGAACAAAGCATATTGAAGTTGACTGCCACTACACTAGAGACTTGATCCAGAGAGGCTTGATCTCTACATCTCATGTGAGCTCAGGGGATCAGACTGCTGATATACTTACCAAGCCGTTGCTCAGAGGACCCTTCCAGAGATGTTCTTCCAAGCTGAGCATGATCGACATCTATGCTGCACCTTGAGGGGGAGTGTAGAGAGCATTATTATTATATGTGTTATGTACTGTTTAGTATTTCCGTATTGTTCTCTGGAGTACTCTGTACTTTACCCATTAGGTCTCTCCCTATATAAGAGAGGTCAGGGTTCTCTTGAATAATCAATTGCTTATTTTCTCCCAACATAGCCCTATACTCAGATTTGACACTTGATCTCACCACAACTGTTTGTTTCTTGCTTTTCCAAGAAACAAGAGAACTGCCAACAAACACCGCGATGCTCGAAGTAGAATTCCTATCCTTAGGACACCCCTGTATAGTCTGCATCAGCACATGTAGAAGCAGAAAGAGTTGATCTTTTTCTGAATAGTTATCCTGCACCTGGAGAAGATTTTAGATATCTCAAATCATGTATATAGCATCCATATGTACCTGTCGGGGGTGCTCCATGAACTGACTCACCCAACCCACTGCAAAAAGAAATATTCGGTCTATTAATAGTAATATAGAGGAGATTTCCCACCATCTCTATATCTCCTCCTGTCGACCTCATCTGTATCATCATCATATAACTTCATGCTAGGATCCATAGTAGTAGAGGGTCGACACCCAATCATGCTCGTCTCAACAAGCATGTCTGTAACATACTTCCTTTGGGTTATCACAAGATCCTGCACATTCCTAGTAAATTCTAACCCTAAGAAATACCATAGGGTGCCAAGATCCTTGGTAACAAACTGACGACCCAAAAATTCTTTTGCCATCTTGATCCCCTGCACATCATCTCCCTATAACAAGTATATCATCAACATAAACCATGATTACAACAATACCTCTAGGTGTTCTCTGCACAAAGAGTGAATGGTCTGCATTTGACCTCTTGAACCCTTGCCTTTCAATCATATCCGGGAGCTTCTGAAACCATGCCCTTAGACTTTGCTTAAGGCCATATATTGCATTATAAACCTGCTGACACTCCCCCTCAGTAGCAAACCCCGGAGGCTGCTACATGTAAACTTCCTCCTGTAGATCTCCATACCAAAATACATTTTTAACATCTAGCTGAAACAAAGGCCAATTACGTACCACTACAACTGAAAGTAGAACACGCAGAGTAGAGTGACAAGCAACTGGAGAGAACGTGTCCATATAATCCATCCCGTAGGTCTGAGTAAATCCTCGTGCCACCAATCTTGCCTTGTAACGATCAAAGCTCCCATTTGCATGATGTTTAACAAACATCTATTTGTAACTGATAATCAACGCCCAGGAGGAGCGGACACCAAATTCTAAGTACCACGTGATTGCAAAGCAGTCATCTCTTCCTCCATAGCTAAGCGCCAATGACTATCCTTCAAGACCTCCTGATAATTTCGTGGAATGTCCATGACAGATAGAGCCACTGCAAATCTCTGAAATTCCCCTGTCAGACGATGAAAGCAGATCTGTGAAGCAAGAAGAAATGAAGCACAAGTACGCTTCTACTTCTGAACTACAATGGGTATATCTAGGTCATTGGTCACCTTCTCCGTCCGTGGGCTAATCTCCTGTAATGATCCCTGCACAGATATATCTCCAGACCCATCGTTAGAAATCATGTTATCAGAACAAACCTGGGGCATGCTGGATGATGGGCGATGACCATGAGCAGAAGTAGGTCGACGGGTATAGAATTTTAGCAATGGTGGAACAAGGGGTGTATACGACTAGGTAAAAGGAGGAGGTGGAGGAGGAGGTAGTGGTGACAGTAGTGAAACATCAGGCACAGGAGGAGAAGACAATGAATTCATAGGAGGAGGTAGCATGTAAACCTCATCATCAGAGTCCGATGAAGCCAACCTGTCACATGTAGGGGAGAAATACATCACAGACTCAAAAAATGTGTCATCACCGCTAATGTAGTATTTCCTGCGTAATGGATCATAGCGTCGATATCCTGTCTGGGTCCTGGAGTACCTAACAAACAAACATTTGACAACTCTAGGAGAGAGCTTGTCAAGACTTGGAGTCAGCCGGTGAAAAAAAGCAGCAGTACCAAAGATAACAACTCCTTCTCATCGAAAGCTATAGAGAAAGGAATTTTCTCACCAAGATAGATGATGACATGCGATTCACCAGATAACATGTCGTAAGGAGTGCATCACCTCAAAACGAATGTGGGACACGGACTCTAAATGAGAAGAGTCCGAGTAACATCAAGTAGATGGCGATACTTTCTCTCTGCAACACCATTCTGTTGAGAAGTGTAAGCACGGGTTGTTTGATGAATAATTCCACAGGATGAAAAGAAATGTGATAGAGCACGGGTACAAAATTCCAAAGCATTATCAGTTCGCACAGATTTCACAGAGGAAGAGAAAACATTCTGTACTTCATTGGTAAAAGTTTTGATCATATCCCCTGCTTTAAATTTATTCTTCAATAAAAAGGAACCCATGACAAACGAGAAAATTCATCAACAACAACGAGATAAAACCGGTGTCCCTGGTGATCCGGAACACGACTCGGACCCAAATATCAACATAGGGAGTTCGGGCCAGGCGATAAAGACCACCCTGCTTACTGTCACACCTAATCACTCTGCCTGTAAGAATGTCATGAAAAACAAGAGACGATAGGTCAAAGATAGCTCTACAATGCAAATCCGTCGTGATCTGACTAATAGATAATAAATTCATAGAGAAATCAGGAGCATGTAACATTCTGCAGACTCTTCGAAAGCGTCAAACTAATCTCCCCCTGTCCGGTGATCGGGGAATGAGTCCCATCAGCTATCACAACAGTTCGCCCTAGTGGAACCTGTCTATATGTTGTAAGCTGATCTCTGTCCTGTATAAATGATGCGTCACCCTAGAATCCATAATCTACTAACTGATCTCAAATCCGTGGCAGGATGTAAAAGCATAAGTACTACCTGAGGTACTAGCCGTAGCAGAAGTACTGGCAGATGCGGAAGCTGCTACATCTGAGTGGCCTCTTGGAGATGGTGAAGAAGCTGGAGGCATGATATCCCGCAGTTTCGCTACGGGCTCATCCAACCTCTGATCCGAAGTAGGAGCATCTGGAGACTCAATCTGTTCCGCTATGCGGGCTGATGCCGGAAAACCATGCTTGGAGTAGCATGTATCCTCAATATAACCTGAATATTGAAAGTACGTGCATGGCTGACAACCAGTAGCTGGGGACTGAACAGTAACCCTACTGAGCCTGCGTAAAGCTTCCTCCATGGGAGGAATAGTGGCATCTGCTAGAATATGAGAGCGAGCAACATCATATTCAGGGTCAAGGGCTGCTAGGAATACACCAATCATGGTAGCATTCTTATAAGTCTTCTGCTGCTCTGGAGTTGCCGAGAGAGGCATGAAGTTATAGAGCTTCTCAAACATCCCACGCAAGGATGTATATAGAGAATCAAAACGTCGTCCATTCTTCTTGATAGTAAATATATCATGATGGAGTTGGAGGATCTTCGTCTCGTTCTCGCTTGAGAATAGGTTGCTGCGAGGATGTCCCACATCACCTTAGCAGTGGGCTGATGTAACACATCATTGACGATCTCTATCGTCAATGTACCAGATAGCCAAACTTTGGCATATGCATCATCCGCCTCCCACGAGGCGTTAACCCAGTTTTCTCCGCCGGCTCCTCCTCGGTAAGAATGTGTTTCTTACCATTAGACTTCATAAGGCTCATGAACTGCGTAGCCCAGAGTTCATAGTTTGTACCATCCATTTTGACAATAGGCTCTGAACCTCTGAAAGCACATGTGCTGGGTACGTCGAGTTTGTTTTCTGACATGTTGATGGATGTGGATAACTAGGGTTTTTTTGTAGACCAATAAATGAATATCTACACAGACATACGCGGATTTGAATGCATATGTAGACTTATACACTTAATCCATCAACCCAAAAAAGGAGCTCAATACAAGCGACGATGGTCGGAGACCGAAGATGGCCGCGACGACGGCTGGAAAGGAGGCCGTAGGTGGAGAAAGCGGTCGCGAGTGGAGGCGGCCATGACTGGTAGGTACTATAGCCGGGGCTGCTAACGGGGCAGCGGCGGTGGAGAAGAGAGGAGGGAAAGGCGGCGGCGGTGGAGAAGAGAGGAGGGAAAGGCGGCGGCGACGGAGAGAGAAGGGGAAGGCTGCGACAACATAGAGAGGAGAGAGAAGGAGGGGTTGACGGGTGGGAGTTTAGGGTCAGAGTTAGGGTACGGAGCTTCAGTCTAGGACCACTGCTTTGATACCATGTTGGGAAAAATTAAAGAGATGTTTATTCCTGGGAACAATAGGCTCTCTTATATAGAGGGAGGCTTATGGGTAAATTACATAAGATGAATATAAAGAAGTGAAATATAATGAAGAGTACATAGGAACATAGAAATATCTCTACAGTAATCAAAAAAGGAATCTTCTCTCCTAACACAGAAGAGGGCATGTGGTTCGCTAGGTAACATGCAGCGAGGACCGCATCACCCCAGTAAGCGTAAGGAGCACGACTCTGGATCAACAGGTTTTGGTCACATCAAGTAAGTGACTGTGTTTGCGCTCGACAATACCGTTCTGCTGGGATGTATAATCACATGAGGTCTGGTGAACAATGCAAAGAGATCTAAGAAACTCAGAAAGTTGTAAGGTGCAGAATTCTAAGGCATTATCAGAATGCAGATATTTGACAATGCCATAAACGATATTCTTTATCTCAAATGAAAGATTTGATAACAGACCCAGCCTCAGACTTACTCTTCAATAAGAAAATTCAAGAAGTCTAGAAAAATCGTCACCAATGACTAGATAAAAATGGTATCCCTGGTGATCAGGGACATGACTCAGACCCCATATATCTAAATGAACAACTGAGAACTGCTCCAACTCCGACGAGATGGAAAGGAGGAACGATGGTGCTTCCCAAGCTGACAGGCCTCACACTAGAAGGAAGACCGTGTGGAAATCTCCAGGAGGACATGACACAACTTTACAGAGGAAGATGGCCAAAACGAATGTGGCACATGTATGGTGAGATTGGTCCAGTAGGAATAGTAGAGACACCAACATGAGGAGGTGGATTTTCTTACTCTTCAATAAGAAAATCCTAGAAAGTCCAGAAAAGTCATCAATAATGACCATATAAAAACGATATCCATGGTGATCAGGGACATGACTCGAACCCCAGATATCTAAATGAAGGAGCTCAAACAACTGAGAACTGCTCCGACTTTGACGAGATGGAATGGAGGAATGGTGGTGCTTTCCAAGCTGACTTGCCTCGCACTGGATGGAAGAACGTGTGGAAATCTCTGAGAGGACATGGCACAACTTATGTAAAGGAAGGTGGCCAAAATGAAGGTGCCACATGTATGGTGAGACTGGTCCAGTAGGAATAGTAGAGACACCAACATGAGGAGGCTGGACTAGTCTAGAGCCCTCGTTGCTTAAGACCACATCCAATCACTTTGCTCGTGAGTATGTCCTGAAACACAAGAGATGAGGGGTTAAAAAATGACATGACAATGTAGATCCTTAGTAATCTGGCTAATGGAAAGTAACTTCATCTGAAAATCATGAGAATATAAAACATTCTATAGGTGCATGGATGGCGTCAGATGCACCTCCCCCTGTCCTGTAATAGGTAAATGGATCCCATTATCAATAATAACCCATCTACCAAGAGGTATAGTCTTGCGGGTTCTCAACTGAGCTCTATCTCCACACAAATGGTTGGATGCACTAGAGTCCATGATCCACTCTGTCATGTTTGCACCACTACTACCAGTAAAAACGTAAGTGATACCTGAGGAGCTCGAAGACGCTCTGGCCGTGGCTGCGATATCTGTAGATCCTGTACTGGTGGTGCCTGCCACTGGAGTCGTGATCTCTCGTATACGAGAGACAATATCATCCAAGCATGGATTAGCGTGGGAACCTGGAGTCTCTGAAGGCTCGATATGTTCTACCACACGAGCAGATGTAGGGTATCCATGCATCTGGTAGCATATATCCTCAGAGTGTCCTGGCCAACGGTAGTATAAGGACCACGCTGACATCTATCGCCTCTGCTATGGGGAGTACGTCCTCTAAACTGATTGGACCCTCTGCCGCGAGAAGCGGCCATCGTTGAGGATGGTTGTGGAGTTGCGACAGCCAGAATAAGCAACCTGCTGAGACGACTATAGGCCTCCTCTATGGGAGGTATGGTCGCTCCAGTGAGGACCTGTGTACGCGCAACGTCATACTTTGGGTCGAGTGCAACTAAGAAAACTCTAGCCATTGTGGAGTTCCTCTGTGCCATCTGTCGCTCTGTAGAAGTCGTAATAGGCATGAAGTTGTGAAGCTTCTCAAACATGCCACGGAGCGAGGAGTAGAACGTATGCAGAGGATGGCCATTTTGCTTGGCCATGTAAATGTCAAACTGAAATTGAAGAATCTTTGCCTCATTCCTCGCTTGGGCATAGGTGGACTCTAAAATGTCCTACATCGCCTTGGAAGTGGGTTGATTCACATTATTATTGGCTATCTCCGTGGTGAGGGTCCCGGAGAGCTAAATACGTACATACACATCATCTTGCTTCCATGAAGCATTGGTCTCAGTCTTATACGTCAGCTCTGGCTGTGTCAGGATGTGCTCCTTGTTATTGCACTGCACGAGGGTCAGAAATTGCATGGACCACAACTCATAGTTGGTCCCATCCATCTTTACGATTGGAACCGAGCCTTTGAAGGTACCAGATGAAGAAAAAAGATCCGCATTGTTCTCTGACATGATGATTGATGGCCGAAAAACGAAACTCAACCTGGGATGTAGACTGATTATAACAAGTCTACACAATCATATGGAGGATTGGTTGGACGTGTAGACTCATATAACCATCCTCGTCATTCCTTGAGTTGGGTTAGTGCCAGAAACATGATTTATAGGTTTGAAATCCACATTTTCCAGTCAAAAACAGATCGTTTCACACTGCATAATGGGTTTTTAGCAGATCACGGAGACACAAGGGGGGGGGGGCACGAGGGAGGAGCACGAAAGGTGCAGCAACCCTAGGGGCGTCCGGGCAGGGCCCAACAACAGCCTAGGGCCTTAGCGATAGCCTGCGATAGGCTCGCGGGGCCCTCGTGACAGCCGCACAATGGTTTGGTGCTGCGTTGGAGAGCGATGTAGAAGGGCGATGCCGCGGTGACCGTTGCTGCTATGGGTGGTAGCGCTCGTGCCGAGGTTGAGGCTGCGAGGTAAGGTTGGCGATGGGGTGAGGGAATTTGGTCAGGGCTCCGGTCTAGGACCGTCACTCTGATACAATGTGGAGATGAAAGAATAATTCACATTATAGAGAGGCCCTAGGGTTCTTTTATATAGGAGAGAAATCAATTGGGCAAATTACAATAAGAAGACATGAATAAAATAAATTACATAAAAATATAAAAGATAAATAATATCTCAATACTTTCCAACAATTAATCGAGAGTATCTCCACCCAAACCTTATCCACGATAAAGAACGTACACGTAGGGCACCACTTGAGAGTTCATCTACGATGTGCATGGTGCGGTAGCCCCGGGTGATAGATCCTATAGGGGTAAAGAAACCTTGACACTGCATTGCCCACCACTTTGGATTCTCGAAACACTTTGCGGGTTCGAGTTCGGGGTATACCTAATGCAGGTCGTTGAACCCGTACAAATGGTCAGGCCTATTGGATATCATAAGCTGCCAATGAAAAGAGCTAAAAGATGTTGAGGAGATCCAACTCCAACTGCCGCATCCGACCGACAACAACACTATGGCATCCGATCCGATTGATCACACCTGACCTGGGTTGCTGCATTTGACTTGAACCGCTATCGCCTAACTGACAGCAGAGGCATAAGTGGCCCCATCCTGCGAAATGGGAAGCTCTGCACATGCATCGCTCGCCCCCTTTCTAGAAGAGTCAGGGGCCCACAATACCCCTGCAATTAAGGGCAATGTTACAGTTAGAAAATAAGAATGCGAAAGCATGATCAGAGATAAAGAAATAAAACTTGAAGAACAACAGGATTTTACATGGAACCCTACTCCCTAAGGAGCGGGATGAAATCACGGGAGAAGGCCTCAAAGGACCATATATTTCATTGCACTTTCTCATATGATACAGGAGATCTGGGGCTTCTTATATAGCCTCCACAGACTTTCCAAGTCTCACCACTGGTAGATGTGTGACTAAACAATGGATGCGGTAAATGGATCTTGGAAGATTCATTTACACATCTTACATATGACACATATACTCCAACACTCCCCCTTATGCTGGAGCATGCAATGCTCAGCTTGGACAAACAAAAAGAAATCTCAAACTCACATTACAAGACACTACAAACAATATCAACTCAACGCGCACAACTGTCGGTTACTGTCGAGGATGTTGCTTCTCATGCCGTGCTGGTGAGGAGGAACAAACGTTTTGGAGGGTGAGTCAAACTGAATCTCCTCGTTGGAGAGCATGTGCTCTGTACTACGCTTGTCAGAGTCACTGCAATTGAAAATGAATCTTCACTTGGAGAACTCTGGCCCGCCACATCATGCGGATAACTGCTCCATCTCTGAAAGAACCAAACTAAAAAAGCCATGGAGACAATCCTCATCGGAGTCTACGATCGCTGGAGAATGAAGTCTAAAAAAATTTTCTCGTTGGAGAATTGGGTCTCTCCCTCATTGGCTCAGAGAATGTGATCTCTACTCTACAATCACTATGAAATCACATGAAAACTCTAGCCCACATGGCATAGGGAATGGGATCTCTACTTTGTAGTCCTTATGGAACACATGAAAACACTGATCAAAACAAAAGATGGGGACCACAAATTAACGATCGCATACATGTGCACTTCTGAAAAAGGAGCCTCTCTTTGGATAACTCGAAGGAATTGGGCCACTCAAATATGAGTGCCTCAAACTTGGACTCTGAACCAATTTGTAGAGTCTGAAATTGAACTGTAGAGTCTGGAAAATCTGGCCTGCCTCTGATTGGAGAATCTGAATCTGAATTGGAATCATCATGGTAGTAGAACTCTACACAATACTCTACCTTTCTCGCAGACTGGTCAGAAAACAATGACTTCGACTAAGTTGGGAGAAGATAAATCAAGATGGGGAGAAACAAATGAATCACATAAGCCGTCTCAATTTCCATTTTCAGCTTTTCTTCTCAATTTTTTAAAATCATTTTTTCTCGACTATTTCATTTTTTATAGCCATCTCTCTCAAATAAGCTGTTCAAAATATTTTTTCTGGCTTTTCTCACAATTTTTTGTACGATCACTCTTTTTTTCAAAACAATCCACCCTCCTTTTTTTTCAAAACATGCCGTTTCTTTCTTTTTCTCGTCCGACCTCTCTTTTTTTCTTTGAACACGACCCGAAGGGTCCATATGCAGCAAACCCCCCTTTTTTAAAATAAAGGGGCCATCGAGCCCTTTTCTTCACACCTTAAAATTAGGGTTCCCATCCCGGGAGCCCTCACAGGAGCCACCCTGATTGAGAAGAGGCACTGCCTGGACTCGCTGGAGATGGGGCTCGAGGTGCGCAGAAAGGAGATCGTTGTCTGGAGCTTGGAGTGAGGGTGCGACGACGTACACTGATCGCACAAGAGGGAGTATCAGCTGGAGAAGGTGCGTTAACCTGAGAAGATGCCCCATGGTGTGTGCCAAGGGGGAGTGCCTTGATGTGGCAGCGACCGTCTGGAGATGCCACCTCAGCCTGGAGCCTTCTGAAGTAGCTCCAGATCGTCGCTGGGGTGTCGCCTCGCACGAAGCTGGAAGCGGTAGAAGATGCTGTCGCCTTCAGCTGGAGAAGAAGATGCGCGGGGGTGCCACCGTGGGAGAAGAGGGCCCACCGTGATGGAGTTTCTGCCGTCGCCATCTGATGATCGAAAAATTACCTCATTCAATCCGGGATAAAATATAAAATCACTCAAGGGTCGTTGCGACCCGGATCGAGAGAAATAATTCAGTCAATCAAGAAAATCAAAGTGCAGACTACCAAGATCAGATAAAAATCAAAAAAACACGATAGCGGTCCTGGCTATTGGATTAGCCTGGTATAGCGACCAGGGTCGGACTCAGGGAGCACGTGATGGCCTCGCGACCTACGAAGTAGTCTAAAATAAAATAAAGTAAAATAAAAGGATTTTTTGGTGGATTTTTAGTGTTTTTATATTTTTTTGGATTTTTAAATTAATTAAGAAAATAAGAAAAGCAAACAAATGGCAACTTCAAACAACATCATCCAAAAATTCAAACAAAAATGTTTTTAAGTTTTTTATATTTTTTTTATGTTTTTGGTTAATTTTCGGTAATTTTCTGATTTTTATTGAATTTTATAAAAATCAAACAAGGCAGAAAAAAGAAGGGACTGTCCAGTCAGGTGTCAAAGGCCAATTTAAAATGCAAAATGGCCCTATCAACACCTGAAGGTAATTTTTCTGTAAAGATCAAAACACAAGGAAAATTTGGCCACTGGAATTATTAATTTTTCATTTTTCTTTTAATTTTTAGAATTTTTATAGGGTTTTTAGTGTTTTTCAATTTTTATAAGTTTTATAAAGTGAAAAATGACCAAAATTGGTCAGAAAATCAAATAAGGTAAAATTAACACTACCTAATTTTTTTGTAATTTTTAGAAGTGTTTTAATATTTTTTTGTGATTTTTAAAGTTAGACAGTAATAAAATGAGTGTTTTTGAATTTTTAAAAATAACAAAAATAATAAAAAAATGTCTCCAAAATTTATAGAAAATTTTACACTATGGCAGGAGCCATGTTTCCAATTTTCATCAAGTTTGGAGTTAATTTGCTATTTTATTAAAAATAAAAACAAGGGTACAGTGCACATGGACCTGTACGCAAATAACACAAGTTTCAGGGGGTCCAGTGCAATTTCTCCAAGGTTGCACGCGCGAGGCGCGTGACCTGGGCACACAGGGACCTAATTGCAAGAAAACTTAGGTCCCTGGACTAATTAGTAACACGTACTAAAAGTCCAGGGGCGTAAGTGTAAAATACCCACTAAATAAAGCACATGCACAATAAAACCACGCACATGGGTATTTATGCAAATTCTAAAAAGTTAACTTCATTCAATAGCACCCTGAAACTTTGAGTCCATACATGCAAATAACCCAATAAGCACGTGTCGAAGCACGTGTCTCACTACACACAGGGGCATACACGTAAATACCAGAAACTACAGGGTCCTCTATGCAATTTACCAAACACAAATAAAAGTTCTAAAAAATTTACAGGACTAACGATTAATACCTAAAAAGCTAAGGGCCTAAGAGATGTTTACCCTTTATTAAGTCAAGGGCCAGATGCTCGCCACGTGTAGATCCAACGGTGGAGAAGAGGCGCGGCTAACACTGGGGACCTCGGCTCGAATCGAACGGCAGGGGCCTCGCCACGTGGAAGATCAACGGCTGGGAAGTAACGTGGGAAGTCCTCGCTGAACGGACGGTCGTGATCCTCCCTCTGATGATCGAATGGCCACTGCTACTCCACAAACGAACGGCTCGATGAAGATCTGGAGCTGGGGCTGGATCGGACGGCTGCGGAGGGTCCTCGAAGAACTGGGCTCCGACGAGGTTCGCTGGACTCGTGTGGGAGCTAGATGCCTCCTCGCGGGCTGCTGAAGATCGGAAGAGAAGCGCCTTGGCCTCCCGCGTCGAATGGTGCCCTCCGATGGTGGCGAGGAGCTCTGGAGAGCTCCGGCGGCACTGGCGAAGGTCGAGCTGCTGCACCTGGATGTCGAAGCCCTCAGATGGGTTCCTTTGGACCTGCAAAGATGGGCAACAAGCTCCTGGGTCGAGGGCAAAGTGCCTCGACCCGGTTAGGAGTGGTGAAGGTGGTCTGTGCGTCGGGGCGGAGGGGTTCCGGCGAGGCGACGACGAAGGAACCGCAATCCCAGCTCCTGTGCGAGCTGGGTTGGATGAGTGGGTGGAGAAGGTGCGTGGAGGAGAGGCGATCGTGATGGGCGACTCCGATGGTCGGAACGAAGGCGGGGATGGTCGGAATCAAAGTGGAACGGCGACGGAGTGATTTGGGCGAGATGCAAAATTAAAGAAATAGAGAGGGAAAGAGAGCTACCTACTGGATGGATTCGACTGTGGAGGAGCAGGGCTTGCTCCAGGTCCTTGCCTCGAGGACCGTCGGTGTCCGGGGCTCGAGCGTCACCTCCAGGCGGCGCACGGCGGCGCAACGTCGCCGGATCGATGGTCGACTCGTCCCCTCCTCGCTGCAACACTGCCTGGAGCGAGCTGTCACTCTCGCGAAGGCGATGGAGGTCCTTGGGTGGAAAACGAATGAGCCAAAGATGCGTGAAATCGGAGGCGGAGCTGGGACTTTATACGACAAAGGGTCCGGCTAAATCAGGTCGAGCAGGGCACGGCGAGGCGCGGATCCCGATGCAATCAACCGGGCGAGAATCTCGGATGTACGAGGAAGAAGTGGCGCCCGGAAAGATCGGATTTGGTGATCGGGTCGTGACGCAGTAAATCGGCGAAATCGGGTCGGGCATCACTGACCCGTGGGAAGTGGTCCAGGGGGGAGTTGACCGGGGGGTCAACGTCCCCCGTGGACCAATGGGGACAGGCCACGTGGAAATGATTTAGAAGTTCATTTAAAAATAGCAAATGGCCGAATTAAAGAAAACTTAAAACATGAAAAATATTTGTTTTTATTTTTTCTATTTTTTGTGATTTTTAATTAATTTTTCGAAATAAAAATAGGGTATGTACACTATAGTGCTATACATAGGTATTTACACACTATGGCTTTTTAAGTTTTGATTTTTAATTAGTTATTTTTATACATTTTTATTCCCATTTTATATTTTATTTATTTAGCATAAAATTAGGAATAAAAGGGTATTTTTATTTTATTTTTATTATTTATATACAAGGGTTAAATAAATAGATATATACATATATATACATGGTCTATGTACAATGTTCTTTTTGATTTTTAATTTTGTTCTTTTTATTTTTGTTTTCATGGTTTTTATTTTATTTATTCACAACATAAAATATAGAATATATACACATTTTTAGGGATTTTAATTTATTTATTTACAAGGTTAAATAAATAGGGATAGGTGTGCTATGTACAAGGTGAATATATACAAGTGGATATTTTATTTTCTTTTTAATTTTTCTATTTTTATTTGGATTTTCTATTTACAAATATATACAAATATATACAAGCCCATTTTATTCTATTTTTGGAGGAAAATATTTTTATTATATTTACAAGTATATTTACACACATGAGCCCCCTATCTCTCTCTACTTTGGCTTTTATGCGGTCAGACCCATGCTGAGCCCTCCCTTGGGATTAGGTTGCTCAATATTTATTGTAAATATTTCCCTCTTTTTCTTTTTCTTTTTAATCTTTATTCTTTTATTTTTGCACAAAAACATGCTAATTATTAGTTTTTACACCATGCATGCTTTTGGTAATTATTTGTATTTACAAACATATACATGCATTTGCAAAGGTTTTTGTAGCTAAAATATAAGAATAAAGAGTGATGAATGAATATTCATCACCCCCTTATACTTAACTTTGCTAGTCCCTTAGCAAACACTTATTTGAAAAAGAAGTGAAAAAAGAAAAAGAAAAAGAAAAAGAGGAGAATGTACATGGATCAAGGTTGAATATTAAACTTGCCTTCATTAATTTGAATTATGGAGCTCGATCAGATCTTTGGATTATTAATGTGTCGGAACCTTATTTGGACTTCAGTTTAAAACTCAACAGCCTCTAAGTTCCACCAATCTATAATCAAGACTCCTCAACAATCCAGATCAGAACAAGTCACCAAACACAAACCTCGAAGACCATGAATCTTTCCTTGTACTGTGAATGTGAGGTATAAGCAAGGCCTTAAATGTCGGTTTCGGTCACCATTTCGGTATCGACCAAAGCAGAATTTCGATGGAATATCGGTGGAATTTCGACCGAAATTTCGGTCATTTCGATCATTTTTTGTACTAGCACCCCCATATTTCGGTCATTTCGGTCATTTCGATCGAATTTCGATTTCGACTGGATATCGATATTCGACAGAAATTCGACCAAATTTCGCTGAAATTTGAGGCCATGGGTATAAGCTTTCCACCTCAGAAATGGCAACTTGACAACCCTCCCCAACAAGGTAACTCTATGACCCCAATCTGGCCACTCTTTCCTCGAGGAGCGGGGTATTCCCTTCTAAGTTCAAGTTCAACCGGCTCAAGGAGAGGGGGAAGAAGAGAATGGATCATGGCCAGTGTAGCCATGTATCCTTGGGAGCTCGACCAGTGTAGCCAAGTCTCCCTGCTGCAAGCTACATAAGGTGGGACATGAATCTCAAGCTTGGCTTATTGCACTATATACATACTCCGGTGGGATTATCATTTTCTATCAGACCCACCACTTTTTTGGAGTTATTTTCTTTTTGCATTTTTTTCAAGTGCATCTATACAACATATACATGTGCAGCATATATACAAGAAGTTTTTCCTCTTGAGCCAGTAGACTATCCCTCTTTTGAAGCTTTATTGCAACCTACAACTCCTGTCGTTAGACCTCATGGCAACTAGACCAAGTTTAGACGCACTTCCTTCACTAAAAGAAGAAGAGAGTTCCGCCTAGAAGTACTACCCTCATATGCTACCCCAAGTCAAGGAAGACTGCCTCCTCACCACCTCATCCGTAGAGAGCTCGGTGCAAGTGATGGTGTCCAAGTAAAGCCATTGTCCCTATGAGTTATGTGTGTGTTGTTAAGTGCTCTACTTAGGCTCATTGAGATGACATGTGATCATAGCCTAGTGGACTCAAAGAATTAAGTCACCATGGACCTGAAAAGCCTTAACCCTAAGCCCTATAAGGTTCCTCTTAGAAATTATGTGGATTAAGATCTTAATCAAGCTCCATTTACCAATTTAATTCCAGGCTAGTTTAAATGTCAACTATAATCCATGAAAGACTATATACATATATACAAAGATGCTATTTACACGATATTTTACAAACATGCAAAATTTTTGAAAAATGTTTTGAAATCATGAATAAATGAATGCATGAATGCAAGGTTTGCAAAAGTATTTACACACATTTACACAAGATTTTTGCAAACTTTTGATTTTCAAAACATTTTAGAAAAATTTTGTACTATATACATAATTTTGATATGAAAATATTTACACAAACTTTATACAAAAAGATTTTTGAAAACATTTTTACAAAAATAATTTGTACACTAGCTATGTATGTGCAATAAAAGAATGTTTATTTACAGGAAAAATATTTAATTTTTGTGGTTATTAGGGTTTTTAGCCATTTTTATTTATTAACACACTCACATAAAGTACGAGTTATGGCTAAAGTATATATGAAATATATACACCCCCTATACTTAGCTCGAACGATGTCCTTAGAGTCAAGAGCGATGAAGAAGACATAACTCGTGCTATGTATAGGGAAGTGAAAAGGAAGGCTATATACAAAGAAGAATGAATGAATAGAAGATCAAGAGAGACTCTCGGCTTTTCCCCCTATACTTAGGATCAAATAATCCTAAGTATAGCAGGCTGTTCACAAAGGGAAAACCGAGTGTAGAATGTACAGGATCTACCCCCCTATACTTAGGGTGAAATATCCCTAAGTATAGGCCGCAAAAATAGGGGTAGAAAGAAACAAAAGAAATACCCAAATGTCCTACATCCCCCCTATACTTAGGGTAAAGTACACCCTAAGTATAACAAAATCAAAAGATGACAAACGGGATGTGGGACTAAAGATTGTGATGATATGGACATCTGGATCTATACAGGTCGGAAGAATAGTGATAATCAGGCGTGAGATGCAATAGATGTGAGTCAAAAGACCACATCTCACACAAAATGAATAGGGGCAACATCAACGACCCGCGGCTCATGATCTAGAAATGGCTTGAGCCGCTGGCCGTTCACTCGAAAGGTACTCTCAGAAGACAACTCGGATATATCAATGCTACCGTTGTCGTGTACCTTTCTCACCAAGTAGGGTCCCTTCCATTTGCTCTATAGCTTCCCTGGAAATAGACGAAGCCTCGCATCAAACAGCCATACTCTCTGTCCAGGCTCAAAATGTTTGTGGCTGATATGAGAATCATGCCACTCCTTCACTCTCTCCTTGTACTGTAGGCTGTTTGAGAAGGCTGTATCTCTAAGCTCCTCCAAGGTTGCTAACTCTGCCCTCCTCTGGTCTCCTATACTGTCTGGATCAACAAGTATCTCAGTGACTGCCCAAAGTGACCTGTGTCTCAGCTCAACAGGTAAATGGCATGGCTTGCCATATACGAGGCGAAAGGGAGATGTGCCCAATGGTGTCTTGAAAGACGTCCTATATGCCCACAAGACCGAGTCCAAAAGCTGTGACCAATCCTTTCGGTCAGGGCGGACGACCTTCTGCAGAATAGTCTTAATCTCCATATTCGACACCTCGGCTAGACCATTCATCTGTGGATGGTATGGAGTGGCAACTCGATGGTCTATGCCGAACTCGCTAGCAAGGGCCTTCACCTGGTCGTTGATGAAATGAGACCCCCCATCTGAAATCAATACTCGAGGTACCCCGAACCGCGTGATGATGTGCTTCCTCAAAAATCTGCAAACTGTCCTGGCATCAGGGGCTCGGGCGAGGATGGCCTCAACCCAACGACTAACATAATCAACGGCTAGCAGAATGTACTCAAATCCCTGACTCTTAGGGAATGGACCCATGAAATCGATGCCCCATGCGTCAAAAACCTCACAGAAGTGAATGGGCTGCATCGGCATCATATCACGCTGTCCACAAGTGCCCATCCTCTGACAGTCAGTACACTTTTTCACGAACTCATCAGAGTCCTTGAAGAGGGTAGGCCACCACAAGCCGGATTGGAGCACTTTCTGTGCCGTTCTCCTCCCAGAATGATGTCCTCCTGCCTCAAGCTTGTGGCAGTAAGTGAGGACGCTATGGTGCTCCTCCTGAGGAATGCACCTACGCTAGACGCTATCCCCTCCTTCGTGGTAAAGGATGGGATCCTCCCAGTGGTAGAACTTGGCCTTCGCGAGGAAGGTCTCAAGCCTCTGCCTGGGCCAACCTTGTGGAACTTTCTTAGCAACAAGAAAGTTCACAATGTCGGCATACCACGGGAGTGAGGCGATAGTAAGGATCGCCTCATCTGGGAAGGTCTCACAAATGGGATCAATCTGCTCAGACTCCTCAGGCTGCTCTAAACGGGAGAGATGATCCGCCACCACATTCTTGACTTCAGGCTTATCCTTGATCTCAATGTCGAACTCCTGGAGTAGAAGGATCCATCTAGTCAGTCTGGCCTTGGCATCATTCTTTGCCATGAGGTATCGGATGGCGGTGTGATCAGTAAACAGGGTCACTCTAGATCCAATAATGTATGATCTGAACTTATCTAGGACGAACACTACGACTAGCATCTCCTTCTCTGTGACTGTGTAGTTCCGCTGAGCGGAATCCAATGTGCGGCTAGCATAGTGGATAGCAAAGGGGAGTCCATCCCTCCCCTGTCCCAGCACGACCCCCACGGCAAAATCGGAGGCATCCGTCATGATCTCGAATGGGAGAGACCAATCAGGCGGCTGGAGGACAGGAACCTCTATAACACACTGCTTGAGAGTCTCGAACGACGAAAGACACTTGTCATCGACAAGGAACTAGGTGTCTTTCGTCAGCAGGTCAGTCAACGGTCGGGCAATCCTGCTGAAATCATGAATGAATCGTCGGTAGAAACCGACGTGCCCCAGGAATGACCGTAACTGCCGTAAATTGGACGGTGGTGCGAGTTTTCTAATGACATCAACCTTGGTCGGATCAACCTCCATGCCCCTGTTGGAGATGATATGGCCAAGCACCGTCCCTTGAGTCAGCATGAAGTGACTCTTCTCCCAAGATAGCACAAGGTGGACCTCTATACATCGTTGAAGTACTCGGTCTAGGCAGTCAAGACAGGAGTCGAATCCATCGCCGTAAACCGAGAAATCATCCATGAAGACCTCCAAGCACTCCCCTACCATGTCCGAAAAGATCGACAGCATGCATCTCTGAAAGGTCGCAGGGGCATTGCATAGCCCAAATGGCATGCGCCGGAAGGCGTATGTGCCGAAGGGACAGGTAAAGGTGGTCTTGTCCTGGTCCTCGGGAGCGATGGCCACCTGGTTGTAGCCCGAGTACCCATCTAGAAAACAGTAGTGGCTCTTCCCTGCCAGTCTCTCAATGATCTGATCAATAAAGGGCAGGGGAAATGATCATTCTTGGTGGCCTGGTTGAGTCTCCTGTAGTCAACGCAGACCCGCCAAGAAGTGGGTACTCATGTAGCAATCTCCTCTCCAGACTCGCTAATCCCTGTAGTGATGCCCGTCTTCTTGGGCACCACATGCAAAGGGCTGACCCACTTGGAGTCGGAGATGGGGTAGATAAAATCGGCGCTCCGCCATTTCGATATCTCCTTCATGACAACCTCTCTCAGATTCGGGTTAAGCCGTCGCTGGAACTCACGCGACGGCTTCGCCTCATCCTCGAGATAGATATGGTGGGAGCACAGGGCCGGACTTATCCCCTGGAGATCTGCTACGCTCCATCCAATCGCCTTGCGGTTCTTTTTAAGAACCCCCATCAGACGGGATTCTTGCTCTCCAGTCAAATCGGCGGAGATAATGACTGGGTACATCTCAGGCTCACCCGCAAGGAATCTGTACTTCAGCGAAGTAGGGAGCGGCTTCAGCTCTGGACAGCTGGGTGCTGGTGGATCTGGCCTCTGAAAAGTTTGCGTAAACGCTGCCAAATCTGCATGGGAGAACTGAAACTCTATCAATCTCAGAAACTGAAGAAGGCTGCCCTGATGGACTGTCTCTGCTATGCTCGGCATCTACCTCCTCCTCAGCTGTAGGCTCAGTGGAAATCAGGTCTGGCATGTAATCCTCACAATCTGCCCAATCAGACTCTGACTCCGAGGGATCTGTATCCTCTAAGGTGGCATCAGCACCACCATCATCACAAAAATTAGTGTCGCGGTCGAGAACCGGCTCTGCTGCCTCCGCAGTATCCTGGACCAGGAATGTGCTCTCCAAGCTCTCCTCTGTTGTCGTCTCTGCATCAGCGGAGTCTGAAAATGAGAGGATGGCCTGTGCTGTTGGGTCTGCCCAAACTGCCTCATCGTCTGTGATCACAAAGTCACAATCCTGGTGGATGTCTAGCCCGGCATCTGTCATCTGCTCTGTGTCTGAAGTCGTCTCTGAGCATGATCTCTCTCTGGCTCGGCTGTCCTCGACCGTCTCTATTTGTACACTTTCGCCCTCGACACGAAAGTATACCTTCCCGCTATCATGGTCTGTCACCGCCTTGGCTGTGGCCAAGAACGGACGCCCGAGAATGATGGGGGTATCTGTCACTGAATCAGGGATCCCCATGTCCAACACTACGAAGTCTACGGGGAATCGCAAGGCCCTGAATAATGACGACAACGTCTCGCAACAACCCCTTCGGCCTCCTGACAGATCGATCAGCAAACTGAAGGACTGTCCTGCTCTTTCTAAGAGTGCCCAACTAGAAGCGATCGAGAAGGGCTGCCGGAAGTAGGTTGATAGACGATCCGCTATCTAATAGAGTACGGTCGAACCTCTGCTCTCTAATGTGGCATCTGACATAAGGGGCTCCTGAATCTGGCCTCTTGGCCGGCAGACGGTTCTGGATCGCGAAACACGTGGCTTTCGTCAGCATATGGATCTCTGAGTGGTGGTTCCTCCTCTTCCTCCTGACTGTGGTCCTGTCTCTAAGGGAACGCTGAAGAAGGGGAGTGTGCTGCAAAGCCTCCTGGGAGACTGCGAGGGTTGTTGACTTGGTAAGGAGGAAGCTTTTGACGGCACAGAGTCGCCAGAAGAGCTATGCAGATCGACGACGCCGACACTTGGAGTTTCAGGTTGGGGATTTTGTGTTCCTGCGTGTATCGCCCATGAAGGGGATACAATCGTTCGGAGTTCGTGGCAAGCTGGCGCCACGTTTTGTTGGGCCATTTGAGATACTTTCACGTGTCGGGAAGGTGGCATACAGACTGGCACTTCCCCACGTTTGGCGGCTATACACGACATATTCCATGTGTCGAACTTGAGGAAGTACGTGCACGATCCTCGGCACATCATCAGCTATGAGAGCCTTGACATAGAGCCAGAGTTGACATACGAGGAGGGGCCAGTGCAGATACTTGATTTTGTTGTCAGGAGGCTTCGGAACAAGGAGATTCCCTTGGTCAAGATCCTATGGCACCGACAGGGTGTTGAGGAGGCGACATGGGAGACCGAAGCAGCTATGCGAGAGAGATACCCGCGACTCTTCTCAGGTACTTTCGCAGTTTAGTTTATCAGTTCTCTGTATGGCAAATCATTTCACTTTCTGGGTAAAAACATTCTTTGAGGTTTTTATGGGTTAAAAACCTTTTGAGGTTTTTATGGCAGACCGACGAATCCAACTTAGAAGTGGAGTCTCGAGGACGAGACTCTCTTTGAGGTTTTTATGATTCCCTTCCCCATCTGAAGGGCTCTAGGGAAGGGGATCACGGGGTCCTTCTCAGATGAAGGACTAGAAAAGGGTCTAGACGGCTCGACGGCCGGATCCACACATACATCATGCACCACAGTGGGATCAGAAAAAATCAAACCCTTTCCTTTATTCACAACAGAGTTCCGAGATACATCAGAAGTAGGAAAAACAACAGGTCTCTCAACAAAAGCATGGGCGGCCTCAGCACCACCATAGGCTGGATCGACTGGAAGACTCGCGGCCTCAGTACTGCGCTCTGGCTCGGCATCCTTGGTGGCCTCAGTACCACCTCTTCGAACTAGTGAAACGGCGGCCTCAGCACCGCCTGTGGAATCAGCATCCTTGGTGGCATCAGTACCACCGTCATCATCTCTAGCGGCCTCAGTACCGCTCTCCTCCTCCTCGTCAGGCGCTCTGGGTGTATCCTCATGATGTAGCTCAGACGAGGTGCCGCCTGCTGGCATCCTATCGCTCCTGAGTGTGCCAAAATCAGTATCAAAAAGATATCCAGTCATATCACCAAATGTATCACTAGGAGTGGTATACTCAGTACAAGCTACCTGCTCAGATTTCCTCTTCAGGCTGTTGGGGTTCGGCTCAATCTGGGCAGGGATGGCGGCCTTCCCTCTCACAATGTCCCGCATCTCCTGGCGGAACTCGTCCATCTCCCGTCGAAAGGTAGCCTGCTGATCTGTGAGAAGGCGGGCTATATCATCCAAGGCGGGGCTCTCATGAGAGCCCGACGGGTAGCCTCTCTGGTAGTGAGGCTGCTGGAACTGGTGCTGTGGCTGAGAGGGGTATGGGTGATGCTGCTGTTGCTGCTGCTGAGGCTGATCGCGCCTCCAAGACTGTCCCTGCTGATAGGGACGAGGACCATACGACGACTGTTGCTTCTGCTGTGGTGGGTACACTGGGGGCTGCTGCTGCGGCTGGTGATCTCTGTGCTGGCTGTACTGGCCACCCTGACCTGATGGCTGCTGCTGGGGCTGGGTACCTCCGGTCCCCCAACGGAATCCGGGATGGTCTCATCGGATACCGGGCTGAGGGCGGTCATACCAAATCCCGTTGACATCCATCAACGGCTCTGCATCGTACTGGGGCGGAGGAAGTACTGCCAGAGGCTGATCCGGCTGGTATACCACCATCTGCAAGTCTGGAGATGGTGGTGACTGGTAGGTGGGCTGCGGCTGCTGGTACGGCTCCGCCTGTACAAGGTGAACCTGTCTAGGCTGCTGGTGTGAGCTGGAGCGCTGGGACGAGCTGCTGCTACTGCCGTGATCGCCTCGCGACTGAAGACGGGGCTGGGAAGCCGTCTGTGCCTCCTGGAGACACATGAGTTGGGTCTTCATGTTGCTCAGAGTCTGTGCCATCTGCTCCATCTGAGTGATGCCCTGGCACTGCTTCTTCTCTATCAACTCCATCCGGTCCAGCTTCTCGCTGATGATCCCCATGTCCGCGGCTGATGACTCGGCTTGTGCTGCTGCTACCGTGGACGAACTGGAAGGACCGGCGTCGACCCGTGCTATCCTCTGGTACTGCACAGGTTGTGGCTGCTGGGGTCTGCCCTGAGTGTACAACCGGGTCTGGGACATCACCATGTAGTTTTCGGCCATCTCCTCGTAGATGGCCCAGACCTGGTCGTGATCCTTGGAGAAGTAAGACCCGTCACAAGAAGCGTTCACCAAGCCCTGAAGCTCTGGTGTCAGCCCGCTGAAAAAAGCTCTACACGAGGTTCGGCTTGGAAATGTCGTGGTGCGGGCATCTATCAGTCAGCTCTCTGAACCTCTCCCATGCCTCATGGAATTGCTCGTTGGGGAGCATGGAGAAGTTGCTGATCAGGCTCTCGCGGCATTGGTCCGCCCGAGTGGGTAATACTTATGCAAGTACTCGGTGCGGAGCTGCTCCCAAGTGTAGACGAACTTCTCCAGATGTTTCAGCCATGTGGCTGCTCTGTCTGCCAAAGAGAAGGGGAAGGCAATAATCCGTATCGTGTCCTGGTCCACCTGACGGTCGTGGACAGTACTGCAAATCATGAGAAACTCCTGGAGGTGGAGATGGGGCTCCTCGGTGGCGAGCCCATGGAAACGGGGGAGGAGCTGCAAGGTGTTCGGGGGGAACTTGAAGTCCCCCACGATGGTTGGCAAAACAACCCAGTGACGCATCAGGGTCGATCCGGGGTTGTGCAACTCCCGCATCGGTCTCGGTGGCTCTCCTGCTCCTGCCGCGGCGGCTGCCGCTGCGGCTGCTGCTGCTGCCTCATCTGGGACTCTCGGCCCGTCTCTGCTACTCTCGCTCTGCTCTCATCTGCTCCATCTCTCTCCTCATATCTAGCATGAAAGCTCCATGATCCCTCAACTGCTACTGCACGGTCTCGAGGGAGGCAATCAGGGTGGAGTTGATCGCACCCTGGTCCAGAATAAAATGCTCGGGCTGTGGACCTGTAGAGCGATCATCAGAACTGCCGGCCATGGTCTCTGCAAATCAAACGATCCATACTCTGGTGCTGATAAATATGAAAGTCTCTCCTCTAACACTGGCCTCTCGGAACGGAAAGAAAGGAGGTCGAGGGGGAACAGGGTGGAATCATACTCGGGTTCGGAGAGCTGGTCTCGGCTCTCGCGAACCAACCTAGATGAACGGGTAGATGCGCCCGAAAGCGGTGCAGCCAGAGGCTGCCTAAGAGATCGTCTGCCCATCATCTTGATGTGGCGAGTAAGGCGGATGAGATCTGGAAAAACTATGATCACAAGCAAACCCCCAAGTTCACCAACGCAACGCGAGCTGAAGACCGTAAAGGCTCGGTCAATTTATCTTGTCAAATTTTATTTTGGTGAACAATCAAGATGTCAGAGCGATTACGTGACCTGTTGGGATACCCGATACTTTCCCAACCGACTGTCCCGTACAGAAGAGTCGGTAATCAGTCGAGAATAGTACCGGAGGGCTCTACCTAATGTTCGGGTCACTCTCTCGCACAATCAAACCAAGCAATGAGGGGGTTGCTCTCCCCAAGATAAATTTTTAAATCAAGTGTCTTTTAGTGATCAATAGTTTTAACAGTCCCAATTTTATGCTTTCTCTTTTTAGATCTTTTTCAATAAAAATCAAAACGCCTATCGAATTTTTCGGTTCTCCTGATTATTAAGTCAAAAACATGGGGAGAAGACGAAAAAGCCGATGCGCGATGAAATCAATGATGCATGCAAAGTAAGAAAGGCGTACCTGACTCCAGCACTCTACATCCAATATGATCCGCGCAGAATTGAAAGATAGAAAGTAAACTACCTATATGGTGCAACGGGAAAAGTCGAGTCCTAAGGAGGCAACTTCTACTCGAGAGAACCGTCTAGCTGGTCACCAGCCTTCGATCCAGAGAGTCCGGTCTCGGTCTACCCCTCCTCCTCCCTACAAATCGGGTTCAGGAGCAGCGCTTGGTAGGGCAGGCTGCGGCACGTAGGCTCGAAGGAAAAATGAGTCAGCTATTTTTATTAACTTTTTATTAGTAGGTCCAATTAATGATCTATAGGCACAAGTAGTCTATTAGGTGTTTGGATCCTACTCAGTACGACACAGTCAAGCAGAAAGTCCTAAATCTAGGGGCTCGAGAAAAAACCGTGTAAAACCGGAAAAGGCAGCGAAAAACAAAAATCGCAAAAAAGCCGCGAAAAACCTAAGGGTCCCCCGAGCACACCGGTGCTCGGCGAAACAGACCCGAGAAACGTCTAAGTCCTGCTGAGTGTCCCTGTGTTATTACAACGATTCAAATAGCTAAAATAAAATCTAAGCTAATCTACACTAAACCTCTCCCACTCGGCTACTCTCTCACGCTCTCCTGCGGCTCCTGCAAAAAGGAGCCGCCTCCGAATCCCGCGGTTGCGCCGGCTTCTCGAGAGTCGCCGCCTCGGTCCTCGGACCCTCGCAAGAAAGAAACAGAGTGTTATCAACCAAATAAAAATAATCAAATAAAAGCAGAAAACTAAACAGGGGTATATGTGCAGAAATGACAAATAAAATAAACAAGCAAAATAAAACAAAAACAAAAAATAAAAGAAAAGAAAAGAAAATAAAACAAAAATAAAAGAAGAATAAAAAGCCGCGAAAAGCCGCGGACTCAGAAAGAGCCGCGGAAAGCCGCGAAAAAGGAAAACAAAACAAAAATAAAAACTATTAAGCCGTGCTCCCCGGCAACGACGCCATTTTGATGACCGAAAAATTACCTCATTCAATCCGGGATAAAAGATAAAATCACTCAAGGGTCGTTGCGACCCGGATCGAGAGAAATAATTCAGTCAATCAAGAAAATCAAAGTGCAGACCACCAAGATCAGATAAAAATCAAAGAAACACGATAGCGGTCCTGGCTATTGGATTAGCCTGGTATAGCGACCAGGGTCGGACTCAGGGAGCACGTGATGGCCTCGCAGCCTACGAAGTAGTCTAAAATAAAATAAAGTAAAATAAAAGGCTTTTTTGGTGGATTTTTAGTGTTTTTTATTTTTTTGGATTTTAAATTAATTAAGAAAATAAGAAAAGCAAACAAATGGCAACTTCAAACAATTATTTATCTACTAAAAAATCATCCAAAAATTCAAACAAAAATGTTTTTAAGTTTTTTATATTTTTTACTGTTTTTGGTTAATTTTTGGTAATTTTCTGATTTTTTATTGAATTTTATAAAAATCAAACAAGGCAGAAAATAGAAGGGACTGTCCAGTCAGGTTTCAAGGGTCAATTTAAAATGCAAAATGTCCCTATCAACAACTAAAGGTAATTTTCCTGTAAAGATCAAAACACAAGGAAAATTTGGCCACTGGAATTATTAATTTTTGATTTTTCTTTTAATTTTTAGAATTTTTATAGGGTTTTTAGTGTTTTTCAATTTTTATAAGTTTTATAAAGTGAAAAATGACCAAAATTGGTCAGAAAATCAAACAAGGTAAAATTAACACTACCTAATTTTTTTGTAATTTTTAGAGGTGTTTTAATATTTTTTTGTGATTTTTAAAGTTAGACAGTAACAAAAATGAGTGTTTTTGAATTTTTAAAAATAACAAAAATAATAAAAAATGTCTCCAAAATTTATAGAAAATTTTACTCTATGGCAAGAGCCATGTATCCAATTTTCATCAAGTTTGGAGTTAATTTGCTATTTTATTAAAAATAAAAACAAGGGTACAGTGCACAGGGACATGTACGCAAATAACACAAGTTTCAGGGGGTCCGGTGCAATTTCTCCAAGGTTGCACGCGCGAGGCGCGTGACCTGGTCACACAGGGACCTAATTGCAAGAAAACTTAGGTCCCTGGACTAATTAGTAACACGTACTAAAAGTCCAGGGGTGTAAGTGTAAAATACCCACTAAATAAAGCACATGCACAATAAAACCACGCACAGGGGTATTTATGCAAATTCTAAAAAGTTAACTTCATTCAATAACACCCTGAAACTATGAGTCCATACATGCAAATAACCCAATAAGCACGTGTCGAAGCACATGTCTCACTACACACAGGGGCATACACGTAAATACTAGAAACTACAGGGTCCTCTATGCAATTTACCAAACACAAATAAAAGTTTTAAAATATTTACAGGACTAACGATTAATACCTAAAAAGCTAAGGGCCTAAGAGATGTTTACCCTTTATTAAGTCGAGAGCCAGATGCTCGCCACGTGTAGATCCAACGGTGGAGAAGAGGCGCGGCTAACACTGGGGACCTCAGCTCGAATCGAACGGCAGGGGCCTCGCCACGTGGAAGATCAGCGGCTGGGAAGTAACGTGGGAAGCCCTCGCTGAACGGACGGTCGCGATCCTCCCTCTGATGATCGAACGGCCACTGCTACTCCACAAATGAACGGTTCGATGAAGATCTGGAGCTGGGGCTGGATCGGAAGGCTGCGGAGGGTCCTCGAAGAACTGGGCTCCGACGAGGTTTGCCGGACTCGTGTGGGTGCTGGAGGCCTCCTCACGGGCTGCTGAAGATCGGAAGAGAAGCGCCTTGGCCTCCCGCGTCGAATGGTGCCCTCCGATGGTGGCGAGGAGCTCTGGAGAGCTCCGGCGGCACTGGCGAAGGTCGAGCTGCTGCACCTGGATGTCGAAGCCCTCAGATGGGTTCCTTTGGACCTGCAAAGATGTGCAACAAGCTCCTGGATCGATGGCAAAGTGCCTCGACCCGGTTAGGAGTGGTGAAGGTGGTCTGTGCGTCGGGGCGGAGGGGTTCCGGCGAGGCGACGACGAAGGAACCACAATCCCAGCTCCTGTGCGAGCTGGGTTGAATGAGTGGGTGGAGAAGGTGCGCGGAGGAGAGGCGATCGCGATGGGCGACTCCGATGGTCGGAACGAAGGCGGGGATGGTCGGAATCAAAGCGGAACGGCGACGGAGTGATTTGGGCGAGATGCAAAATTAAAGAAATAGAGAGGGAAAGAGAGCTACCTACTGGATGGATTCGACTGTGGAGGAGCAGGGCTTGCTCCAGGTCCTTGCCTCGAGGACCGTCGGTGTCCGAGGCTCGAGCGTCACCTCCAGGCGGCGCACGGCGGCGCAACGTCGCCGGATCGATGGTCGAGTCGTCCCCTCCTCGCTGCAACACTGCCTGGAGCGAGCTGTCACTCTCGCGAAGGCGATGGAGGTCCTTGGGTGGAAAACGAATGAGCCAAAGATGCGTGAAATCGGAGGCGGAGCTGGGACTTTATACGGCAAAGGGTCCGGCTAAATCAGGTCGGGCAGGGCACGACGAGGCGCGGATCCCGATGCAATCAACCGGGCGAGAATCTCGGATATACGAGGAAGAAGTGGCGCCCGGAAAGATCAGATTTGGTGATCGGGTCGTGACGCAGTAAATCGGCGAAATCGGGTCGGGCGTCACTGACCCGTGGGAAGTGGTCCAAGGGGGGGAGTTGACTGGGGGGTCAACGTCCCCCGTGGACCAATGGGGACAGGCCACTTGGAAATGATTTAGAAATTCGTTTAAAAATAACAAATGGCCGAATTAAAGAAAACTTAAAACATGAAAAATATTTGTTTTAATTTTTTCTATTTTTTGTGATTTTTAATTAGTTTTTCGAAATAAAAATAGGGTATGTACACTATAGTGCTATACATAGGTATTTACACACTATGGCTTTTTAAGTTTTGATTTTTAATTAGTTATTTTTATACATTTTTATTCCCATTTTATATTTTTTTATTTATAGCATAAAATTAGGAATAAAAGGGTATTTTTATTTTAATTTTATTATTTATATACAAGAGTTAAATAAATAGATATATATATATACATGGTCTATGTACAATGTTCTTTTTCATTTTTAATTTTGTTCTTTTTATTTTTGTTTTCATGGTTTTTATTTTATTTATTCACAACATAAAATATAATATATATACACATTTTTAGGGATTTTAATTTATTTATTTACAAGGTTAAATAAATAGGGATAAGTGTGCTATGTACAAGGTGAATATATACAAGTGGATATTTTATTTTCTTTTTAATTTTTCTATTTTTATTTGGATTTTCTATTTACAAATATATACAAATATATACAAGCCCATTTTATTCTATTTTTGGAGGAAAATATTTTTATTATATTTACAAGTATATTTACACACATGAGCCCCCTATCTCTCTCTACTTTGGCTTTTATGCGGTCAGGCCCATGCTGAGCCCTCCCTTGGGATTAGGTTGCTCAATATTTATTGTAAATATTTCCCTCTTTTTCTTTTTAATCTTTATTCTTTTATTTTTGCACAAAAACATGCTAATTATTAGTTTTTACACCATGCATGCTTTTGGTAATTATTTGTATTTACAAACATATACATGCATTTGCAAAGGTTTTTGTAGCTAAAATATAAGAATAAAGAGTGATGAATGAGTATTCATCACCATCGCCTGGGAGGGTTCCACAATCGTAAATTTTTTTGTAAGATCTGGGCTGCTGCAGAGCATCGTTATCTGCCTGATGGTTGCGCGTAACCTGTCCCTGGGGCTACTACTGATCTAGGGTTCTCCATTGAAGCCGCATGTAGGAGATGTGTGGCTGAAGGATGGCAGTGAACAAAGCAACATAACTCCAGAAATCAGGGTTTCAAAAACCCATTTTAAATACCACGGAACTTGAACCATGAACATGATATTCTTCAACTAATAAATCTTCGAGAACATAGAACCCCAAAATCGAATCTCAAATAAAAATAAAGAACTTGTAATCCTTGAGAATCGCCTCGCTCTGATACCATGTTAGAAAATAAGAATGTGGAAGCATGATCAGAGATAAAGAAATAAAACTTGAAGAATAATGAGATTTTACGTGGAACCCTACTCCCTAAGGAACGGGATGAAACCACGGGAGAAGGTCTCAAAGGGCCATATGTCTCATTGCACTTTCTCATCTGATACGGGAGGTTTGGGGCTTCTTATATAGCCTCCACAGACTCTCCAAGTCTCACCGCAGATAGATGCGGGACTAAACAATGGATGTGGTAAATGGATCTTGGAGGATCCATTTATCCATCTTACATGTGATGCATATACTCCAAAAGTTATGAATTCTGATCGTAACAGTCGATTACCTTCCAAAACAGGAACCGTCTTCTCCGACAGCGAACATCAATGACTTCGACTTGCTCTCTATCAACACATCACCAGACCTCGTGCAAGTTGAGACGTGAGCATTGCTCCCTCACCTCAGCACTTCCCTCGCAAATCTCCATGCGGAAGTTCTGCCCCTCCAAAAACACCGAAACAGTTCCGGGAAGTGATACTGAAACCTCGCTCACCGCAAAGGCCACATCCATTGGCTGACACGGCTCAGACCAGTACACGTTGTTCGAAACCTTGCCAACTGACGCCAACATATCCACAATCTTATTAGGCCTTCAATAAATCAATGGAATTCCTCGAATCTAGAGTATAATACGTGATCAAATGTTCAATGCCCCATCACGGAGCAAAGGCTTCCTCGAATGCATCCTTCCCTGAGCGCCATGACTCAAACTTAACTTTACATTATCATCCGTCAATCCCCTTGCATAGACCACAGAGCCCTTGTTGCGCATCACATCCCCAACGAATGAAGCCCTGATTGCCTACCCGATATTCGTCACTGCATCCGAGAGAAATCCTCCCTTCTTCCAACTCCAACAATGATTCGATCCTCACACGTAGCAACATCATTTATACATTAATTGCGAAATCTTCTTTGAAGAGCAAGCATGTCTCCGATGATCAAAGCTGCCATACGAGAAACATCTCATGGGATCGCGACAATCAGTAGACCAATGTCACTGCACTGTAAGCAGCTTCATCGCACCTGCTCTACCACGACCTGACCTGCGTGTCCCGCTGCCTTCTCACCGTGTCGCGTTGTCTTCTCTTGACGAGAGACCGCCCACCCTCCAATCGCCTCTTGATCGTTCTCTCCATTCCCCAAGCCAATATGTTATAAGGTTACACGTAATATAGTGCATTTTGGAGTCATTTTCAAATACATTTAATATAGAACTTTATAATATTTAATTATTTGTTGTACAAGTTATTTAATTTAGCATTTACTGTAAATCATTTTTTATTTGTTGTATTTATAGGTTATGTTATTTTGATTTAATAAGCCATTAATTTCAACATTAAACATCTTTTGAATGCAAGTATTCAGAGATATTTATTATCCGTAGGATAATCCATATTCATTTCTTAAATATTTATATCTGAATTATAATTATTCATTTCCATGTCCATATCCATATTTAAGAATATGATCAATATCACAATATATTTATTTCCATATCCGTATCTAGATTTTAAAATAGATAAGGATATAGTAATACTTATATCAATATGTCTATCTGTCTGTTTGTATTCCTATCACTCTTTACCCAAAAGAAGCCTTACAGTTAAGGAATAAATAGTGTGCTAACAGAATTGATCTAACTATTAGATTAAAGATGACATTGTACGGAGATGCATATAAGAAGCTTGCGCCCCAAAAGAGTAATTCTGTCTATCATCTTAATATATCTACTGAGATCATATTAGCATGTTTTAGCTATCAACTAAAAGTAGTCTAATTTCTGAGCTATATACTTTATTCATTCATTTCAGCTTTCGACTATTTTCAATGTGATGATTTACTGAACTCTGAAGAAAAGGCTCTAAGGAGAAAAGTTAGAGAAGTTATGGAAAAAGCGGTGGCTCCCATAATGGCGACGGTAGACGTCCCCCCTTTTCCACTTCATCTGTTTTTCTTTTTCTTGTAAAGTATCAATTATTTGACAAACTGTCATTTTATCGAAATTCTATTCCGGCATCCCATTCTGCCTTTCCTTTCTGCATTGTTAACTTGCACATCAAGAGTGAACTTATCGTTTTTCAATAAAATCATCTATCTTGTAGTTCATTTATCATGAATTACTGCTTACATATTTTGTAAATTCGGCATATATTTTGTCTTTTTTTCTTGATGAAAATGAAATCGATAAATCTTTCTGTTCAATGGTGGAGCTCAAGTCTGTCATCTTGGTTCAATGAATATTGTTTGTCTAGCTGCAAACTTTTTCTGGAAATTCTCCCTGTTGCTGTTATATCCCTGTAGTATGTAAACCATCATATATGCTTGTTTTCCAATCTGTCCCTGTACCTCGGCTGTACTCCTTTTTCTACGCTATCAAAATTTTCACTAGCTATTGTGGTGCTTTTATTATTCCTTTTTTGGCAACTTTTGCTCAAGTGAACCACATTTTTTTATAACAACTTGCTCGTTAAAATGATGCTGGCATGTTTATTTCCACTTTCTAGTTACTTAGAAACATCAAGAAGGTGAAGTTTGCCACTTTTGTAATCTCCCTTCCCGAATATTCTTTAGGAACCTATTGCACTAGCACAGATAGAGGAAATAAACACAGATCAAATCAAAACAAACAAGCAAGGAATAGCCACAATACAGGGTGTACGAGGTTCACCTGCTACTGATGGTAATGAGGATGGAGAAAAGACCTAACCCTGGGGGGTACATACAAAACCCTAACAGATGGATCCTCCTACAGGCAGATCCACAAAAACGAATACGTAAGACACCCAAAAGTTGGATGCTGTTAGATCCACGTTTTGAAATAACGTGTCACCTGTCATTTATGCAGCAATGTCAACATAACCGTCTATAACTTTTGCGTAGAAGTCTAAACGGCATGATTTAAATTTTCTATTAAGAGAATGATGGCAAGTAATGACGTTTAGCACCGAAGGGGGAATCAGGCCTGATCTTTTTGATGGTCTAGTATACAGAAGTTGCTTTTATTTAATTGTCCTGTAAATGTACTGACATGGTAATGGTTGATTGGACCTATTTTTCAAGTACACACACACACACATATATATATATATATATATATATATTCTTGAACAGTGTTTGGGGTACAGATTCCCCATCGGTTGATTTCAGAAACGTACTTCGGAATGCTGAAATTGTGGTTGAAGGGAAATTATGTGTATTTCTACCCAAGGCAAAGTGTGAACTAACTATCTTAATTACGTTTACAAATTTACCAATTCTAAATTCCTGAGTACGAACATGATTAACATAATCTGTTGAAATACTATTGCTTCGGAAGAGCAACTTACTTTTCTTAACAAAATCCATGCCCATAATTTGCTGATTATATATATTTGAAATGATGTAGCTATTAAGACCTTACTAGAGCAGGGATCGGTTTATAGATTCATGTGATGTACTATCGTGACTACATTAACATGATACTTAATCCTCTAGTTTTGTGTTGGATCCTAAATTTTGAACTGGTGAAACTGATTGTATGATGTTCAACATCTAGGGGTAACTGGGTTTTTGCTGCCATTGTGGTTATGTTGACTTTTTGTAAGTCACGTGTTTCATCTGGATGTAAGTTTTTATGATTATCTTAGTTGGTCAAGTTTTACTTAGATTTGTAATATTTGATTACTTTGAAATTAAATGCTTGAAAAGAACCGAAGTAATTTCTTTGTGCGTTAATAAGGTCATGGTTTAGTGGCTTATTGACATCGTTGTCTTGAAATCGAATCCCATATCTGTGTTTCTTTGGCATACGTATTCTTGGATCCTATATTGTGCCGACATTGGTTAGTTTTGTTCTCTTCATAGTGGTGCACGTGATGCGGGTTACTGTACCGTCTGCCACATTACTTCACTTATCATGGGAAAGATAGGTCCTGCTTACTGAAAGTTGTTTTCACTGACGATGACTTGTATAGCGTTTCATGTGACAGGAGCTGATAAGGTCTGCTATCTTAGTTGAATAATGGCATTTAACAAATTAACGAGATGCCAATGTGCATAATCTTCTTGTTATGAACTGTTAGTTTCTCTTTTCGAGAGGTTTTCCCTGAGCCCCTGTCTCATTCGGAGGCCGGTGATCCTTCGTAATTACTGCCTTGTTTTCACTGACGATGGCTTGTACAGTGTTTCATGTGGCAGGATCTGATAAGAGCTGCTATTTTAGTTGAATTATGACATTTATCCAATTACAAAGATGCCATTCATGTATAATCTTCTTGTTCTGAACTGGATCCGTCGTAAGTGACAGGGGTGTTCATGGGGCGACCCATCATTATTGGGTTAACGAGTCGACGTGACCCATTTTCAGTGGGTGCCCGAATTATTTGAATGGGTAACGGGTATCCGCACGTCACTACAACAAACATCCAAAATGTCATTAGAAGTAAAATCTTAAAAAACAAACAATCCGTGCCTCTTATATTCAAGCAAGAATCTGAAGTTGCTACAGATCAATCATCGAGACTGATCTGAAACTAACAACACATAAGCATATGTGCAAAAATAACATACAATCGACTCCTATATGGTGTGCATGGGAGTTGAGGAGGAGCACATAGAGTTCTGACTAGCGCTTGTGGGGCAGTACCGTATGACTGGGGATCTCCAGAGCGAGAGCTCGAGGAGGAGCCGAGCGCGTCGTCGAGCGCGGCGAATGAGGCTGTGTCGATGATCCTTCGGCTGCAGCTCGAGAATGCTGAGATCCAGATGGAGGTCCGCCAGTTCAAACAGTTCGTGGAGGATAAGATCGTGCATGACCAGCAACGAATTGTCGCGCTCGAAGAAGAGTGCTACAGCTGTGAGCAGGTGATCGATGTCATGCTTTTTGAGGTGCTGGCATACTAGAGATGCCTCCTGAGCTGAAGGATCGATCCCTCGTCAAGTGCCATGGAGATCGATGAGAACTATCCGCAGTTGAGGTGCTTGCTCTGGATGACTCGACAGAAATGGAGATGGTGGAGAAACACACAGCTGGGAACACACGCCACACCCCTTCCTCGGTGGGAGCATCATGGAGCAGTTGATGGCAATGGAGCAGACGATCGGCGAGATGGAGAGATCCAGTAGCGGGTTCAGGGTGGGAGATTGGTTGCAGGATGGATTTTTCCCAACAGGGTACCCGGGATTACCCATGGGGGTTTTCATTTGGTTGAGCGGGTTAGCTACTCATGGATATCCGTCTCGAATGTCTTTCTCGGGCCCTATGAACTTAGGTCGAAATGACCAAGTTGGGCCAGGTACATATTTGACATGCATATTTTAAACACCCCTAGTCATAACTAGTGCCCCTAGTCATAACTAGTGCCTTATTTTATGATTTCGTCGACCTTTCAGCTGCAACATTTTTTAATTGGAAAAATGAAGGTGAGCACCATAGTTAGGTGATTGCATGTAGTTAGTCAGGAATTATAAACATAAAAGTGAGGAGTCATTAAGAAATCTTCCATTGGCCACAACATTCTCCACTTAGAACCACTTGTTGCGAATCGCAGAAGCACACATAAATGAGATCAATCAAGCAAGCATGGAGATGCATGGATTTACAAGGTTCACTTGTAACTGGGCTACGTCCTTAGTCATCGGCGATCGGTTTTCACCATGTGAAGAAAGAAGAGAGAATACATAGGATCCAGAGACCCCTAACCCTAGGGAGTTTATATAGTACTCTTTTACCCAGATGGATCTCTGGAATAAATAGATCCATATACATTGAGACCCCTGTATTGTTAGGGTATGGTTCGACAGGAGGGGGTTCATATGAGATTCTCAACCTGGGTCAGATGGTCAGAATCCATGATGACAGATCTGAGGAGGTAGACAAGAGACGGTACAGAGAGCTGGTAGGGAAATTATTGTATGTTACCATTACCAGGCATGATATATCTTTCGCTGTGAGTAGAGTAAGTCAGTTCATGTAGCAACCCAGGCAGGCGCACATGGATGCCGTATTCATGATCCTGAGATATCTGAAGTCATCTCCAGGTGCAGGTCTTCTGTTTAGAATAGATACGTCTCTCTCAGTTACAGGGTTTGCAGATGCAGATTATGCTGGGTGTCCTAAGGACATGAAGTCTACTTTAGGCTTCATTGTGTTTGTTGGTAGCTCACTTGTCTCATGGAAGAGTAAGAAACAAACTGTTGTTGCTCGATCTAGTGCCGAATCAGAATATAGGGCAATGGCCCAAGGTAGTACGGAGACGATGTGGGTCAAATCTGTCTTGACCAATTTAATGATTGAAGTGCCTCTTCCTATGCATCTCAAATGCGACAATCAGACAACCTTGTTTATAGCTAATAATCCAACATTTCATGAAAGGACAAAGCACATTGAGGTGGATTGTCATTACACTCGTGATTTGATCCAAAAGGGGCTTATTTCAACATCTTATGTAGCATCAGGAGATCAGATTACAAACATGTTTACTAGAGCCCCGGCTAAAGGTCCTTTTCATCATTGTTGTTCCAAGCTGAGCATGATAGATATATATGCTCAAGCTTGAGGGGGAGTGTTAAGATATTTTTGTTATTTTGTCCTTTTTTCATATTGTTTATTTCTATTGTTCGGTTTATGTAATTTACCCTTAGAGCTTTTCTCCTATATAAGAGAGCTCTAGGGTTAGATGGAATATAACTTTTCGTTTTCCAATTCCACAATCTGCTATAGACTGAATCCGTTCTTCCATGTAACCTTCTTCATCTTCATATTGTACGATGCCATCATGCTTGATGATCCAGGTAGAACCCAATGCTCTGATACCAATTTGTTGTGAATCACAGAAGCACACACAAATGAGATTAGTCAAGCAAGCATGAAAACACACGGATTTACAAGGTTCATATGTAACTAGGCTACGTCCTTGGGCGACGGCGATCGATTTTCACTATATGGAGATAGAAGAGAGAGTACAGAGGATACAGAGAGCTCTAACCCTATGGAATTTATATAGAACTCTCATATAAATGGATCCCTGAAAGAAACAGATCCATATACCCGAATACAAATAAAACCGCTCATAAAAAATTTAGGTGTTGTTGGGGTTGGTACAGGAAGGGGTGCATACAGGATTCTTCAACCTGGCTCAGAAGGCATATCAACACCGGTTATCTTAAGAATGAGTGTATTCCTAATTTCCTTAACCATGATGCCCACAAAAAAGCAAAAGGCATTTTCCTCTCCTTTTGGACCAATAGGCTACCCTGATGAAACTCTTTCAAAATTCCTTACTACATGATGTATCCACCCATTCTATCATTTCCTCCATATCTCCTCAGAGGACTGGCAAGAGAATAGCAAGCGGTCAATGCCCTTAACCTATCCCTGATAGAAAGAGACAACTTCGATGGTAGAGATAAGACTCGTCTGGGTTTATTTGTCATCACTAGAGATCTCCATAGTAACCACATGAAGATGTATTTTCTAACGATGCCTTTACGCTCTAAATCAATTTGTAATCTCTAGCAAGAGTACCATCTTGAGCTATCTATGCAGTAAGTGATCTATATGCAGAGAACTCCCCCTCGTACTACACCTAATGGTCTCTCGTAGTTGGGTAAGGGCCATTCACTGAGCCTAGGTCCTCCATAAACCTCATGTTCTCCTGAAACCCCTGCTCTGAAACAAAGAAGCCTTGGACATAATAGAATTTCACCACTAGGCCCTGGATTATAGAATTTCATCACTAAGCATTGGACGTAACAGAGGAGCCGGATGCTGAAGAATAATGCAAATACCCCTGCTTGACATGGATTATGATCTCACGCTCTCGATTGTAACATCCATTCGGTCTCTGGAGCCCAAAGTTTGATTCCTTCATGATCAAAGCTCTGTTCATCTCACAAAGTCCCAACATCCCCATCGAACCTCAGATCTTGATCAGAGCTGGGCCACACAAGTCTAACCAGTCCTTCCCACCTCTGGTGCACCCCTATCGATAGCTTGTATGCAGACAAATGGATCACAATTGCAGCATGTTTATATTCAAGTTAACTAAAAGGTCAATTTAACAGCATGTATTGTGTGCCGAATGGCATTGTACAAAATCTCATGAAAGTCGTGATTCCATCATGCTCTACACATGTCCACAAAGCCTCCATCATGCTCTGCACATGCCCGCAAAGCCTCCATATTTTTCTTTGAGAAAGTCGAAATCTTTCAATATATCTTGGTTATCTGTGTGATAGTTACTCTAAGCCAATTGCACCTTAGAAACAGGTTCGGTAAACGGTTGAAGTCCGTGCCAGAAAATTATATCGAAGTTTGACCCTGAGCCTGTCAAATTACTTCTGATTTCTTTCAAAAAAACTTTTGGGATATTGATGATTAACATCTATTTCTTTTTTGAATAAAAAAAGGGGAAATGCCCCTGATGGTGTCTGCTCCCAAATATATTAAAGCGGTAAAATTAGACGATTAGCAACTGTTGTGGTAGATACTTGTATGCAGGCTTTGGTTACAAATATGCACTAAAGATGCAACAGAATGTCACAGCCGTGGAACTTCCTAGTTGACAACAACAAGGCCTTAAATGTCGGTTTCGGTCACCATTTCGGTATCGACCAAAACAGAATTTCGATGGAATTTCGGTGGAATTTCGGTCACCATTTCGGTATTGACAACAGTAAGGCAGATTTCCTAGTTGACAACACCGCACTTTATACTCTTTCTTCACTTCTTATTTTGAATATTGAAATGAGTTTTGGAACCGAAATTTTTTGTGTTGTTGTTTAATACGGGCGTGGTCTAAAAGTTAATTGATGTAAAATATAACATAAAATTAACTTTCTAATCAGTATTTCTTTTGGGAAGCTTGAATATGTTTGGCGAGTTGTTACTATAGGCACTGTTTGGTTGTTGCAGTAGATTTAGGGAAATTTTTTATCAAGGTAATCAGCCTTGTTGTACCCACTTAAATGGTCTTGTGGTATTACAGTTGCCTACCACCCAAAAGACCATGGTCTAAATCCCCCTTTGTGGGGGTTGCATTATGTAGTCGACATCCAAAATAATAAAATAGTCGAATCTTTAAATATGGATTTGAGCAAGAATCCATGTAGCAGACCTTACTTGTATTGGGAGAAGGCTTCACTATTTTTTAAGGAAATCTGCCTTTTTATGCAATGGTGGTAGTCATTTCAAGGAGTAAACTTAGTATAATGTTCGGTTAAGTAAATCTAATGTTGGGATATTTTAAATAAATATAGTTTAGGTAACATCAAATTATAAAAATTTATGACAAATGACAAATTTGTAGCATAAATCTTGGAAAATTCATGTTCCTCCTTAGGGGCACAACAAAAATAAGCCTTCCGTCAACTTTTTTCCAACATTAAAACATTTGTGGAATAAGATGGCTTTTCGACCAACCTAAGTCTTTGGAATTGAAATCGTTGAAGGTTACAAGTAAGGAATACTGAAGACGTTCCTGACCCATAATATAATATTTACTCATGGTTCTTCATAGTGTCACATGATACTCTTTGTTGGCATGAATAATGATACTCTTTAGTGTGGTGAAGGGCATATTGGAGAATCTTTTTTTAATAAAAAAGGAGAAAACGTCCGTGGTGGTGTCTGCTACAAAATAAATTAAAGCGGTTAAATTACAAAAGTCAGGTCTTGATGAGAGATCTTGCTAGGTGAATTATATTCTCAACATAAAACCCTTTCTCTCAAAAAATAACCCCATTGCATGTTAACCAGATAGCCCATAATGTTGCTATGTGGTATCCTCTTCTGGGTGAAAAGAAGTCTGGCGCACAACATCCTCCCTCAACACTGAATTCACAAGAAAATCTTTATCTTCAGAGGAATACACAAAGCCCAAATAAAGTCCCGGTCCCTGACACCTTGTTAGGGGCTGCGTAAAGCCATGAGTGCAACATACGCCATATTGATCGAGAAGTAGCCAACCTGCCATATCCAAT
Organism: Ottelia alismoides; assembly: GCA_037367405.1. Lineage (NCBI taxonomy): Eukaryota > Viridiplantae > Streptophyta > Magnoliopsida > Alismatales > Hydrocharitaceae > Ottelia > Ottelia alismoides. The sequence goes on from JAZKJV010010871.1 coordinate 40,375, forward strand.
CGGCACATAGACAAACCCACAAACCCAGAAGCAAGATCCATCGGCCTAATAAAATCTTGAAGACGCCCTCAGAAAAACTTGAAGTAAAGGTCGACGTCCATTGATTGTCTAGTCATGTGTCACTCAAAGACAGCTCGTGGCCTGCAGCTAAGACGAACAAGCGAAGACAGTGGTTGTTCAGAGGACCCCTCCCCATTCCAATTATCTAACCAGAATGTTGCATATAGGAGGGCGATTTCGTGAATCACATAACAAAGGAGAGCGAGGAAGCCCAAGAAATATTGTAATGAGACTATCATAATGGATCTTAGTTAATTGGATCTAAGCTCGAGAATGACCTAAGATAGATCTGAATGGAGGCAAAGAATAAATGTAGTCGACTCTACTTAACGTGAGAAAAGGCTTTGTTGTTGTTGCACATAACATAATCCTTTCTAAAAAGCCATCGATGAATGGTGCGATTTTAGGGGAATGGTTGGGTGAGTCCGAAGGCCATACGTATCATATGACAAGCAAGGTCCATTCTGTTGCCCAAAACTCTAGCCGCCCACTTGAGGGCTTTGTTCATATCTTTCAGTCTATAAACCCCAAGGCTCCCCTGATCCAAAGCAAGTGTAACAATGTACCAGTTCTCCGAGTGCAAATCTTTAGAACTGCCATCCGATGAACATCAGAAAAATCTTCTCTTACATTATTCAAGGAGTCGAAGGATTCCTATTGGAAGAATGTGGGTGGACATGAGAATGAGTCGCTACCAATACAACCTCTAGGAACACAAGTCTACCTCCTGCTGAGAGGCAGGAGGCCTTCTACCACACCAGTTTCCACTCCAATCTCTTAACCACCAGCAACAAGTCCGATTGACATAGTCTGCCCCTAAGGTGCGACGCCCTCAAGTAACTTGGAGGAAGACAACCACGTGGGGTCGAATTGATTGCATCGTACTCATCAATCTTAGCCTTTGAAAAATCGAAGTGGACAAAAGTGGACTTGGATGCGTTAACAGTTGGTCTAGATAGCTCACCAAAAATATCAAGCACAATACTAATACCTTTGACATCTGAAGTTCCCCCTTCAATAAAAGAGATGGTGTCATCCACATTTTATAACAATGGGATAGAGATCTCACTTTTAACTTTGCTCAAGGTGCAATCCTCTACATCACCTACCTTACCATAATCGCAAGGACATCAGCTGCTAGCATAACGAGTAACAAGGCAAGCAGTCAGCCTTGCCTAGCGCCCCCTTGTGGCTGAAAAATCCCCTTCTGGCTTCCCATTAACTAAATCCGACAACAAAGTCATGGTAATACATCTCTTCATCCATGATTGCCAAACATTCAAGAAGCCATGTTTCGATAGATCTGTCTAGAGGAACACCAATCAACATAATTGTAAGCCTTCGAGAGACGATGGTGGTGGTAGAGGCAGCATCGACAACGATGGTGGTAGAGTAGTAGGTATAGGTGGTGGTATGACAGTAGGAGGTGGAGGCATATAGATCTCCTCATCAGAGTCTGATGGGGTTATTTTATCACATGTAGGAGAAAAATACATGACATACTCAAAGAAAGTAATGCCAGCAATGACAAAATATTTCCACCGAAGCGAATCAAAACAATGGTACCCCTTTTGGGTACGAGAGTAGCCAACAAAATTGCACTTGACAACTCTGGGGAGAGCTTGTCATGACCTGGTGAGAAATCATGAACAAAGGCAATCGATCCAAACACACGAGGTGTAAGGGAGACCAGATCCTTCTTGGGAAATGCAAACGAGAAAAGGGCCTTCTTTCCCAACACAGAGGAGGGCATGCGGTTCACTAGGTAGCACGCAGTGAGGACCGCATCACCCAGTAAGCGCTAGGAGCACGACTCTGAATCAACAAGGTTTTAGTTACATCAAGTAAGTGATGTTGTTTGCCTTCAGCAATACCGTTCTGCTAGGATGTGTAAGCACATGAGGACTGGTGAACAATGCCAAGAGATCTAAGAAACTCTGAAAGTTGTAAGGTGCAGAACAGTGTTTTGAAAACCGGACCGGACCGGCCGGTTCAACCGGTCTGACCGGTGAACCGGGCCTGGACCGGTCTGGTTAACCGGTTTATAGCGGTTCGGTTCAAACATTCAAATTCTGGTTAACCCGTCCGGTTCAATCTATTTTTTTAACCCGGTTTAACCAGGTTCAACCGAAGTTGAACCGCATTTAATTTTTTTTAAAAAAAACCTGGTGGTGGGAGTTGAACCCATGACCTTTGATTGCCTATTACAAACTCTAAACCACCTACATTAACACAACTTTTTGCATATATTGGATTTTAAATATAATTATACAACTATTATGTTATAGAGTAACTAGTCCAAATAATATATATATGATATGTATGTCATTTGATGGTGTATATGAAAAATATTTTATATATAGTGTGAAATATATACATTATTTATGTATTTTATTTATATTTAAGTGTATATTATATATATGTTTTATTTCATTTCGGTTTGATTAGCCGGTTCAACTACTTTTTTCTCACCGGTCCGGTTTAATCCGGTTTTAAATAATGATGATGTCATCATCCGGTTGAACCGGTTTGATTACATGGTTCAACCCGATCCGACCATTTTGATAAGGTTTCCGGTTCGGTGTCCGGTTCGGTTTTAAAAACATTGGTGCAGAACTCTAATGCATTAAACATATTTTTTATCTCATTAATGAAAGATTTGATAACAAACTCAGATTAGAATTATTCTTCAATAAGAAAACCTAAGAACGTCTAGCAAAATCATCAACAACGACCATATAAAAACGGTGTCTCTAGTGATTAGGGACATGACTCGGACTCCAGATATCTAAATGAAGGAGCTTAAACAACTAAGAACTGCTCTGACTCTAACGAGATGGAAAGGAGGAATGGTGGTGCTTCCAAAGCTGGCAAGCCTCGCACTGGAAGGAAGATCACGTGGAAATCTGTGGGAGGACTATTCTTCGTAATTATCACCTAACCCATACAGACTTGCTAATTCGTACACTATAGACCATGTGGTTAATTCCCATCTATTTGACCATTAAAAGTGGACAGAACTCTTAAAAATAGGACATGTATATCCTTATTGTTTAAAAAAATTATTATGTCAGAAAGCTTTAACATATCTGGTTTTGTTTCCCTGTTTTGCTTCGATGATGCAAATGGAGGCCTCTGATGCATTATTGCCATCTATGCTCCAAATTGCAATGTTGAAGTGTTTCCATCGATTCTCCAAATTGCAATGTTGCACTCCTCTTAGAAGAATTAAATCCTTGTTACTTTTTTGAAAATGAAAACAAAAGCTTGACTTGGCATCTACCCGAGAATGGTGCTTTCTCACGATTTTTGCTAATATAGAATGGTGCTTGTCATTGGAATTAAAGATAGCAGAAATTCGCAACCAAAACCTTCTTCATATCCGTGCGTAATTGAGCGGCTGTAGCTTTCTCGGCAAGACCATCTGTACACATCTCCTTCACAATAGCAGTTGCTCCAGTTTGGAGCTGTGTGTTCAAGGCAAGACATCGCCTGGTTGGGTGGCGTCGTCGACTGATATTGCTGTATCGAACTTCTCGTCCGCTGTTCCTATTTTGGAATGCCCTCTCCGAGTGCTTTGCAGATGTGCCTGGCCACCGTCTCGTCTCTGGCGATGGTTTGGCAAAGGCGGTGGCCGCCATCTTGAAGGTCATAAAAGGGTTGGAGAGTGGAGGTGCGTTGAGGGATATGGGGTCAATCCTAGATAACCCGTACCAGGGGGTGTTGGTGGACCATAGAGGGGAGTTGGTAGAGGAGGAGAGGATGAAGATGTTTCTGTTTAGGTCAATGATGAAGGGGCCTTTGTTGGAAACTGGGGAGGTGCGGTTGGTTGTCCAGATGACGGTGATAGATGAAAGGTGGGTGATGATGAACAGTACCTGGAGGACATCTACCTGGAGAAGAAGGGGAAGATGGAAAAAAGGGAAGAAGAGAGGAAGGTGGAGTATCCACTGTCGGGTTTTATTACAGTTAGATTAACCCAAGTGATTGGCGCTTAAATAAAGTTAAAATTGACGGTAAGGTTTGGTGGTGTAAGACGGTGCACATTTGTGGGGTTTAAATGATAATTATGAAGAATTAGGGCAGAAAAGATAAATTTCAAAGTTTTTAGGTTTTGTGGTGTAAGAATCCCTTAAAACTGTCTTTTGAAAATGCGACAATTTTTTCATTTTTAAGCGTACATGATAGTCGTATACCTGGTCCTTCATTGATAAATTGCTTGTTCCACCATTAGCCGCATAGATTTCCTTCTTATATGTGCACAACTTCATTCTCAGGTCCTCCAACTTCGGAAAGTCTCATAGTAATCATGCCCTCACTCTGGAAAGATGACTAGAAGTCCCCAGTCATCTCTCTGAAGCCGGTTTTGAGCAACTAATCCTTCCCAAAAAGGAAGAAGAGCGAGGAACAATGCTCTCTTAAAAACTCCAAAGGAGAGTGGTCTGATCTGGAGTGAGATAGATCTATAAACGGACCAAGGGAAAAACTACCACCAACTGACTCGATCAGAGGAAACGTTTCAACCTTGATATGACCCTAGACTTCCACCAGGTATAACTGCGATCCACTGCACCAATAACCTTCAACTGTAGGTCCTGGATTGTGTTAAAAAATTCAGAGGAATCTTGATCGTGTCCCCCATGCATTTGTGGGCAATCCACAACGAAGAAAGTAACATTGAAGTCCCCCTCCAATCAACATGAGAATTGAAGAAAGGCGCGTGTTGGCCACCTGTGGATGATCCCTATTCTCGGCCTAAGACTCCGTCAGTGGACCCATGCACACTAGAGAAAGTCATGTACTCACCACTGTACTCGTCCCTTAGTGGGGGGAAATCATGTGTATGCTAGTGATCTCGAACTGCTCGAACCAATCACTATTCTACGTAACAAGGAAACACCTAAAGTTGCCCATTGCATCCTCTGCTTTGAAATCTGAGAACCCGGTCCCTGCATCCGAGCTTGGCAACTGGCTTGTTCAAGATTGGATCTTGGTGTCTTGCAAAAGAACGTTATCGCTATGGTATTCAGATAGCAGCCTCCTAACCATTCCCTTTTTCTCCGGGTCGTCAAGACCCCATATGTTCCAGTAGATAATCTTTACGAGTAAACCTTTGGCAACCCCATGGCGGTATTCAACACACACACATCTTTGGCAATGCCCAATCTTTAGGGGTTCAGTTCTGCATGTCGTGCAACAGTCTTAAGGTTGGGAGGTGATGGTGGAGCCACTGGAACATCTGAACTGGCTGACCCAACTTCTGCCAGAACTTTCATCAAGGTTGGTTCCCACTGAGACACCCTCAGTGGACAAGGTCGAATTACTCGAACTTGCATCAACTTTTGCAAGTGAAGTGGAAATCCTCACCCCACAGGTAGCTCCCCCTAGGTAGCTCTCCTTCTTGGCTATATCATTTAGATTTTCTGGGGTATGTCGTCCCTCTCTGTACATGCGAAGGACTTCAAAAGGTCCCTTGGATATGTCGTTGTGACTCGAGGTTCGATGACAATAGTTGTTGCGAATGCGGAAGCAAACACGCACAAACACGATCAAACAAGCAAGACGCAAACACAAGGATTTACAAGGTTCACCCGTAAATGGGCTACGTCCTTGGGCGACAGCGATCGGTTTCACTACATGGAGAAAGATGTAATACAGAGGGTACTGAGAAGGTACAGATATGAGATGAGAAACAGGATCAAAATGAGGATTGCAGTATCTGGTGGCTCTAAGGCCCTTTTTATACCGCAGCAGAAGAATACCATTTGTATTCAGCAATCCATCCCAGCAGCTCTCAGCCAATCAGAAGGCAGGACACTGATCAGACTTGTCAGCAATCCTGGCCCAACAGCTCTCAGCCAATCAGAAGGCAGGACACAGATCAGACATGTCAGCAATCCTGACCCAACAGCTCTCAGCCAATCAGAAGTCAGGATACAGATTAGCCACATCAGCAGCCTAACAAATGGTTAGGATTTAAGTCAAATTAACAATCTCCACATTGAATTGAATCCTCATATAGTAGAATGAACCACTACTATTACTCCACCATGAGTTGAATTCTCCACTAGCAGAATTAACCACTGCTAGACTCCATCGGGGTTGAATTCTCATATAGTAGAATTACCCACTGCTATACCCTTCCATGGGTTGAATTCTCCACTAGCAGAATTAACCACTGCTAGACTCCATCGGGGTTGAATTCTCATATAGCAGAATTGACCACTACTATAATTCACCACTTGAAATTCAGATAACAGGAATCAAGGAATTATAAACAATATTCACCTTGAAATTTCTCCTCGGAGAAGCTTCGCCAAGCTTCACCGCGCCGTCGCAAGCCCCTCATTGGGGCTACTGCCAACTGTCGATATTGAGTAAGTCTAAATAATGCTTGAACTTACTCCTAGAAACTGTAGACCCTTGCAAGACATATAAGGTCTTCTGCTTGTTGCCCTTGATGACAACAACTCCAGCTTTTGCAACCTGCATGACTCCACCTTCATGCATGCGGAGAGAGAACAGATGTTGCTTTAAGAGCAACTTGTTGGTCAGAGACTTCGTCATGTATAGACTTTCAAGTCTCAACCACAGACTGGCCGCAGAATCCTCATCGATAACCTCGGCGGTAATCTCATCCGTCGAACATAGCATGCTCATCGAGTGCGCCTTCTCTTCCTGCGCCATCAACTCGGACAGCTCGAGTGCCTTCGCTCGCTTTTGATCTAACGGTGCCCAGATGCCCTACTGCTTCAGAAGGGCACGCAAGATTGAATCCATTCTTCCCCGTGAACTTCTCGATCTTCAGATTGTGTGATGCCATCTTGCTGGATGATCCTGACGGAACTTGGAGCTCTGATACCAGTTTGTTGCGAATGCGGAAGCAAACACGCACAAAAACGATCAAACAAGCAAGACGCAAACACAAGGATTTACAAGGTTCACCCATAAATGGGCTACGTCCTTGGGCGGCGGCGATCGGTTTCACTATATGGAGAAAGATGTAATACATAGGGTACTGAGAAGGTACATATATGAGATGAGAAACAAGATCAGAATGAGGATTGCAGTATCTGGTGGCTATAGGGCCCTTTTTTATACTGCAGCAGAAGAATACCATCTGTATTCAACAATCCATCTCAGCAGCTCTCAGCCAATCAGAAGGCAGGACACTGATCAGACTTGTCAGCAATCCTGGCCCAACAGCTCTCAGCCAATCAGAAGGCAGGACACAGATCAAACATGTCAGCAATCATGACCCAACAGCTCTCAGCCAATCAGAAGTCAGTATACAGATTAGCCACATCAACAGCCAACAAGTGGTTAGGATTCAAGTCAAATTAACAATAGTGCACCGAGGAGTAGTCAAAACTGCCTTTGAGGTGCCCCCTTCTTCCTTTGCTCCACCGAGGAGAGGAGAAACTCCACGACCTGCAACACGCAGTGACCATCACCATCATCGGGAAGCAAAGGAGCATTGTGTGCCTTTGGGGTCTCTTCCAGCCCTAATCGCATATCTGTGACCTGGCTTTTCAGGAAGGCCAAACAATTGAGCGAAGGTTGAATATCCTCAGAATTAATAGCCAAGGAAACCCTGGAAGCCAAATTGAAGTCCAGAAGATGCACTTCATTCAAATCTCGCAAGGGGGGCTCTTCAGCGCTCGTCCAGTCAATCCTGCAGGGTCTTCAGTTCAAATCCTCTGTAAATCTTGCAGTCTCCCCCACCAAAACTACGGCCATGTATAACACCTTCTCCGACAATCCTTCATTGCCGATCATCGCCAGCTTGCTAAGAAGGCGGAATGAGGCTCTCAGCACCCACTGGAGGAGGAGGCAGCGAAAGTTAAGCCGCCCGAAGATCTCTTTCTTTTCGACAATGGTTGTGATCATGGAGTTCACATTGGAACCTGGAGATCTTTCGTCCAAGAGGATTTCCTACACAATGCCCATGTCTAAGCGCCTGTCTTCATAGCCTCAATACTTCTAGAGATGAAATGGACATCACGATGCATGATCTTGTTGCATTGATGCCAGTTTTCTTTTTGCATATATTTTTTGCTATTTTTATAATTCATAATTCCAGAATTCTTGCACCCTGAGTCCTGACACCATGATCATAGTAGCTTATCTTTCCACTTATTAAAATTTTCTACCCGATTTCAAACCTCTATCTATCTTAGCAGAAGGCTGTATTTATTTTTAATAATAGTTCCAAGCTTCATTTTGCATAGGAAGGCAATTGTTTTACGGAAAATTTATCGAAATGCTAAGATCTTGCACTGTTGCACTTCCACCTAACACATTTTTCCTCTCTTTACCCAGTATTGGGAGAAGGCCGAATTTCCATATGATATTATTCCCAAGCTTGGTTCCCTTAGAGTTGCTGGTGGGACCATCAAGGTACTGTAGTATGCCTACATTTCTGCTTACGTTTGCTCCAAGCTGACCTACCAACAACAACAAACTTTTGTGCAATGATTTATTCCTTTGCAGGGCTATGGTTGCCCAGGATTATCCATAACTGCAAATGCAGTGGCAGTTGCAGAAATAGCTAGAGTAGATGCAAGTTGTTGTACTTTTATTTTAGTGCATTCATCATTGGCTATGCTCACTATTGGTAATCTCTACTGTCCTCTGACCTAGATTAAATGTATGTTGAGAATTTGGGGACTAACATCATCATTTGGAATAGCGCTGTGTGGATCAGAGGAGCAAAAACAGAAATATTTGCCTTCATTAGCGAAACTAGAAAGTGTTGCTTGTTGGGTAAGTACAATTAGTAACTATACGGATTGGCAAGCATTAATTACTTAATCATCTAACATGTTCATTTTTGTTTTGTTGTGATCTAGGCTCTTACCGAGCCTGATTATGGGAGTGATGCTAGCTCTCTGAGAACAATTGCAACAAAGGTCATGCCAATTATCTTTCTGGATTTTCAAAGTTTAGTTGAAGCAATTTCTTTCCAAAAAAAGTTGAAGTTGTATCTTCTTTCGCAAGACTTAATCACATTTGCACGAATGCTACTGCTAACTACATGTTGTCTGAATCATTACATCTGGTGGATTAGGTAGCTGGAGGATGGTTAGTTGATGGCCAAAAACGCTGGATTGGAAATAGTACCTTTGCTGATATTTTGGTTATTTTTGCACGGAATACATCAACAAACCAGATAAATGGGTAATTATTTTATCAGTCGCTCATGGTATCTGTAATTTTGGATTCTCTTGCAACTGTTAATTACTCTGATTTGCCAAAAGACGTTAGTTATGGTTTTTTTCTTGTTGAAGTTTTTTCTGCTTAAAGACATTGGTAATGGGCAATATTTTTATTTTTCATGTTCAAATTGTTTCTTCTTAATGACATTGGTTATGGTTTTAGAAAGTCAGTTCAAGTTGCTAGGTCTGGTAGCGAAGAGATATTATAGTTATATTTTTACAGAATAAAAGCTGGCATTCACCAAGGTTTAACCTTTCTCGATTTTTGTATATAGGTTTCTTGTGAAGAAGGGTTCCCCAGGGTTGAGCGTTGCAAAAATTGAGAATAAAATTGGGTTAAGGATGGTTCAGAATGGGGATATTATTTTAAAGAAAGTTTTTGTCCCTGATGACGATCGATTGCCGGGCATGAATTCTTTCCAGGATACAAACAAGGTAATCCTTCATCTGTTGTTTGGAACATTTTCAATAATTTATCTATTATAGTTGTGGAGAGAAATAGAGATCCCAATGGAATGAATTTTATTCATGGATTATGATTTCTTATATTATATGCATGAAATCTTTGGTCCCCGTAGATTTTTTTTTGAAAATAGTGCACGGGTGGAGTCCCAGGATGGGAACCACCTCGAAAAAGACTATATATATATATATATTAGAAAGTAAGGATCCAGCTTGTTACATGGTCCAGGTTCTACACAACACCCTACAATGCTCAATTACATTCTCAGAATAAAACCCATTACCTCTAAAGATAAAAGCATTCCGCGTACACCATATCGCCCAAAGTACCGCCTAACACCCTACAATGCTCAATTAGATTCTTAGAATAAAACCCATTCCCTCTAAAGATAAAAGCATTCTGCGTACACCATATCGCCCAAAGTACCGCAAACCGAAGCCCACAATCCTCGTGGCCATAACCACAGGTAGATCTAATATCCCTCCAGAAACTCACACAGTTTTGAGAGCGGAGCCAAGAGATGTATGCTCTGCCCCACACGTCAGTCGAGGACGGACACGAGAAGAACAGGTGGTCGGCATCCTCCTCCCCAGTCCACATCTACTGCAAAGAGTGTCCTCCAGCCCCAGCATTCGCCCCCGACGCTCCTTCGTGAGCATCCTCCCAAGCCTGAATATCCGCAGGAAAACCTTAATGCGAGTCAGCATCCTGCTCCTCCATATCAAATTTAGATCCACGGCAACCTCCTCCGCAATAGACTCCTCTCCTTCCTTCGCAAAGAAACCGTATGCCTTCTTAACCGAGAACCTCCTGTCGCCCCATTCATAATGATCCCTGCCCTCCAAAGGGACCTCTTCCTGCACCAACAACTCCAAGAACTCATCACATCTCTGGTCCGAAAGCTCAGATACGAAAATCGGCGAGAACCCCCCCTCTCCTCCACCCCATACCTCTTGCACTATCACCCTCTTGTCTGCCGCTAACTGCATCAATCTTGGGTAGCGTTCTCCCGGATCCCCTCCCCAGACCAATCATCCTCTGAAAAGCGGAAACTCCCTCCATTCTCCAAGGTAGGCTTCATCTTGATAGCCAACTCGGGAACCACCTGCGAAATACCTCTCAATAGAGAGGATGGGAGTCGCCCCAACTCCACTTCCAGTGACATTGACACCCCATAAATCCTTCTCAACAACCTGCACACTAGATCCTTTGACTTCCCCCAAATCTGCGACACCCACTTAGCCATGAATGCCTTATTCATCTCACCCAACCTCCCGATGCCCAACCCTCCCTTCCTCTTCTGCGCAGTCAACGTACCCCAATCAACCAGATGCATACCTCTCCTAGATTGTCTACCGTCTGACCAAAAGAATCTCCTCATCAAGACCTCAATCTTCTTGCATATCCCATCTGGCTAGGCTCTCGTAGATCAGAAGAAAACCGGTATCGTTGAGAGAACATGCTTCAGAAGGACTAGTTTTCCACCTTTCCAAAGTAACCTCGCCTTACGTCCTGCCAGCTTACCCTTCAGTCTCTCCACCAAATATCTCCAATCGACAAACTTGGATCGTTCCGCCACCAGAGGCAAACCATGGTAAGTGATCAGCAACGTAATCACCACTCAACCTAACAGCCCTGACGCCTTTCGCACCTCCTAGTCCGAAAGCCCAAAAGGCACCACCACAGACTTGTCTCTATTAATTTGAAGACCAGAAATGTCTCCAAAGATTGCCATGACCGACAAAGCTCTACGAAGGCCCTCCTCATCCTCCCCCAAGAACAGGAACGTGTCATTAGCGTACTGCAACAATGGAATAGAAATCTCGTCGCACTTGTAGCACGACCACCACCCATCCGATGTTGCCAGCCTATCCAGCACAGTAAGCGCATCTACCACAATGACAAACAACATAGGCGCCATCGGGCATCCCTGCCTGATGACAATTACATCATAGATGACAATTACATAATAGTCCCATAGAAAAATTGAAACCACATCACCGGCTATATTTGCCTAATGTCATCAATGCTTTCCCTCAAGTTGGAGCATATCTATTGATCATGCCCAACTTGTAAGTCAATAATGATATACGTTTCTTTGGAAGTGTTTTGGTAAAAATATCCACAAGTTGGAATTATGTGGAAATGTGCTGAGTAGTGATCTTCCTTCCTCGCGCAATGTATCGAAGGAAGTGATAGTCAACTGCAATATGCTAGGTCCACTCATGGAAGCCAAGATTGGTGGCAATATATACATATATAACAACCTTATTTTCAGAATAACGATGAACTAAAATATAGCAGGAAGCTCAAGTTCCTGTAGAAAAGAGACAAGAGACATGTCGTGTAATCTCATATGTAGCTCGAGCCATTTATCTAGAGACTATAATTTACTCCTTGCTTCGCCATGTAACAAAGTTTCTGCCGACAAACATGTTGAAATCAGTAGTGGATGGGCTGTCCTTAAAAGAACTAGCATAGTCTATGTAGGATGTAATACTAGAATGGTTGTTGGTCCTATACAAGATGCATATTCCTGAAGAGTCTTTCATGCATCAATGATTAAAAGAACATCCTGCCATGGTTGTAGTGAGGCTTCTCCATGTACTGACTAGCATTCTCCATGCATATGCAAGACTGTATTAAAATTTTACGCTATATGACTACAAGGCGAGGAAATCATACCTAACCATGATACTATTAGCGGGAAGAATTGGATTAAATTTGTCTAGATAGATTGATGTTTACGTGCGTCTCATGGGTCAGGGAGATGAAGTGAATCTCCTCAACTCTTATTGTGTGTCCTATCCTACGAATCAAGCACAATATTTGAAATGAAGGAAGCTTGGAGAGCCGTGTGCCTAACCTTAGGTTCGAACACTCAAGTGAAGCCCCGCCCGGACTGGGGTGAAACACACTCCACACACATATGCAAAGTCCAGGTCCATGCTAAACACACGAGCCCTTAAACGAGGACCACTGGAAATGCAATTATTACAATAAAATATACAACATGAAAATGGAATGATTTGCTAATTAAAATCCTTGAGATCTTCAGAAATTTTCTTTTGTGGCTCCTTGCAGCGGGAGCTCCCAACTTCACACCTCCATGCAGATCGGGCATCCTCCATCTCTGCCACAAAAGAAGAATGTCAGAAATTCGTTAAAGAGTTTAATCAACAAAAATGATGCAAAAACAGACACAACAGGGAGACCTATATTTTTGAAGATAATCAACTTAATTAGTACAATAAAATCTAATAAATAAATAAGGATGAGCCATGCCCCCGGAAACGGTGCCATCTGATGATCTGAGAAATCTCTTGCTTAATAAGTCACTTTTATCTTTGTAATATAGGAGACGGTTTCAGATATCATGCAGAATACCACACATTTGAATATATGAAATATTTATAACTTGGCAAGTCAACCAAGGTTGAACATGGGGGCATGACCCTCCTCGTCAATTTATCGGAGATTATTGATTAAAATTGAGTGATTAAAATCTTAGATCTAGGTCTTCATAATGCACAAAAAATAAACACGTCACAGAACGAGGTCAAATATTATGCAGATAATGAATTATGCAAAGATTATGCTGAGACATAACAATATGATGTAAATAAATGAGATGCAAAGATGCAAGATCATGCAGCACAGAATGAGAATGCATTTTTTATATTTTATTTTATAAAAAATAAATGAAATGCGGGAAAATAGGATGCTATGAATGGAATGTTGGGAAATGTGCAATTTGTATTTAGATTTTAGCAATATAAAATGATGCAAGATGACATGCAATGCTTGTATGATTATGCAAGCAGTGATATGCCCTACAAATGGTTGAATCATTGAGCATAAATAAAGAGAATCGATTCCATTGTTACTTGAGCATAAAGATAGACCATAGCTCTAATAATGACATTTCAACAAGGTGCACTTGACACAATAGAACCTAGAATTTAACATATAAAATAAGGTGTTAAATTAGAGAAATGGGCATGTCATTATGAAGAGCACCAAATTAGCAAAATAATGAAGCCAAATTCATCTAATTTAGAGATCACATGCTTGAGATATTGAGTAAAGAGTGCAAGGGCATAAATGCAAAGGAATTATGAAAATAAAATGAGATAAATATGCAAAAAGGTCCCTGCAGGGGCATAGATGTAATCAATCAAACTCGGCGGGGCATCCATGCAATTTGCCCATGCACGACACGTGAGGCACGCATGCCTGGGCGGGACCTCTTTGCAAATATCTGAAAGGCGCAGGATGCAAATGCAATCAAGGCCTGACGGGCGTGGTAGCGAAGAGGGTGGTGCCCGGAGCGGGTCTTCCTCCGCCTTCGGTGGGGGAGGAAGATTGTTGTCGAAGGGTGGCGCGAGGATGTTGGTGGTGATGTAAAGGTGATGGTGCAGCGAAGTGTTGGTGAGATGAAGTGTGTGCGGAGAAAAATAGGAGAAAAGTAAAGAAAAAGCAGAGAGGAAGAGTTTACCTGATAGGGGAAGAAACATGTCGGAGGGGGGATTGTGCTGAGGTCAGAAAGACCTTGGGGTCTTCACTCGTCGAGGGCAGCCATGCCTCGGAGCTCGATGGTGGCGGAGCCACCGTGACTTGGCCAGAGATGCCAAGGGTTGACACCTGGGTATGAAGGTCGTCATCGCCTCATCAATTCGCCCCTCGCTGTCATCGGAGGAGCGAGAGAAGCTAGGCCTCAGCCCGTGTATTGGTGGATGAAGCTTGAAGTGGCCAGAGGAGTATTTATAAGTAGCGGTCCAGTCGTTTTAGTGAAGGAGAGGGTGTTTTGCAACGGTTGTGGGGAGAATGAAGGCGTGGGTAGAGTGCTTTAAAGGGATCGGGGTGGTTAGGGCTACGAAGGAGGATGTTTAGGTAGTTGAGAGAGTGGCTGAGGTAGCCGCCAAAATAGGAAGGGGGAAAGCGGGCGGAGCCAGGTGACATACGTTATGGGAGGAACACAATGATCAAGGATCGTTGGATCTTGCGATCCAACGACCCGGATGAAGGCCTGAACGGGTGCCTCCGATTCGATTTGAGGACGAGATCCAAGGGTAGGGATCAAGGCATTGGCGAACGACCTAGATGAGTTATGTGGTTTCATCCAAGGGTGGAGGAGAATTGGTGATGTGGAGAGACCTCAGATGTTGGATGCATCATCATCTAACGACTGAGATAAAGGTGGGAAGGAGTGGCTCAGTTGAAGCAAAGGGAGGAGATCAGACGGCTGAGAGGCACGCGGGTGTGGACAGTGGAGATGGAGGCGAGGGAAGTGAGATGAACGTCCAGGGGGAAGGGCGCATGACGCAAGGGGAAGTGGGCCTCGTGGCGGTTCCAAAGAGCACCACGTGTCCCAATCAGATTATTCAGAAAAGAGAAAAATAAGAAATTAGAAAAGAAATAGGAGGCAAAATTAGGAAAAAGTCAAAACATGAAAGTTGTAGATCTCGAGGAGATCTACAAGTTTCATGTTGGACAAAAAGTCAAGTAAGATCAAATAAGCAAAGCAAAAATTTTGTAAGTATTTTTAAAGGTTTGAAAATACTTGATTTAATTCTTTTGTGATTTTTTGTCTCTTTAATTTCTTTAAAGCCCAAAACAAATATATACAATATTTAATCTAAATTTTTTTGGAGTTTTTATAGGAAATAAAATAAGAAAATAAAAGTGTTAATTTATACAGAAATTAAGCTCATTTACAGGAAGTGGTTCAATTGTTATTAATGCGGAATTAATGAAG
Organism: Ottelia alismoides; assembly: GCA_037367405.1. Taxonomy (NCBI): domain Eukaryota; kingdom Viridiplantae; phylum Streptophyta; class Magnoliopsida; order Alismatales; family Hydrocharitaceae; genus Ottelia; species Ottelia alismoides. The sequence goes on from JAZKJV010010871.1 coordinate 55,874, forward strand.
ATTTTTATTGAGTTGTCTAATCAAGGAGGATAATACTTAATATATAATATGATTAATCAGAGATTCATCAATTACCATGAAGGAAGGTGTTCTTCACATATATTGAGAAATGATCCAACTTTCGTTAACCATACCAAATAGAATTATGATGCAAATAGATCCCAATCTTGCCACTAGGAAGAATGTCTCAAAATAGTTGAATCCATAGGTCTGAGTGAAACTTTTTGCTACAAATTTGGCTTTTAATATCGTAATTGAACCATTAGATGTATGTTTAGTCGTAAAGACCTGTTTGCAAGCAACATGGGTCATGCATGGCAGACATGGTACAAGGTCGTAGATGTTCCTGGAAGTAAGTGCATTCATCTCTTTATCTATAGCAAGTTCATCCTTGGGAGGTCACCATCAACCTGGGTGACTCTGTCCTTTACTTTTTTAAAAAAATCAAGTTTCAACCCATGGTCTTGGATAGCACTGTGATGATCTCGAGAGGTAGTTGTTGCCACACGATTATCTATAAAATTCTTGTCACAAATGGATAGATTATCAGTAGAAGTAAAGTATCCAGGGATGTAAGGTACATTATCTTTTCGATTTCCATAGCACAATGGGAAGTTATGGAGGGGCATCCAGATTTGCAATGGCAGAGCAACTTGAAGAAGACTCATCATCCTGCTAGAGAGGAACATACAAAGCAACCGACTCAAGCTATTTTATGTGCTTCCTTTTACATAAATGGAGAGGTGGAGGGTTACAATCCTATTATACACAAGATGAAAAGAAATTATGTGCTCCAACCCCTAAACAACACCTCGGCATGCGTCAAAACATTCTCCACATAAAAACGTTCATTATTAAAGATTGTCCCATTCTGGGCTAGCCAGAGTGTCTAGATCACATCAATACAAGCCACTCTTTCTCCGTCGACCCCAATGCAACTCCAAAAATCAACCATGCTGTCAGTTCTCGCACCCCTATTACCTCTCCATACTGCCTTAGAGTCATCACATATGAAAAAAGATGGTCAATATCTTCCACCCCGTCCATACACCTTGGGCACCTCGGATTAAACCCTTGGATGTAACGAGCAAATATGTCTTTTGTCATCAATCTCCTTCTTCTAAACAGTCGCATGAAAACCTTCACCCATGTGGGAATCTTCCAATTCCAGATCCTCCTGCAGTCTGCCTCACAACCACCAGGGTCGAAAACCATGGGTTTCCTCAAGGCCTTGTACGCTTTCCCAACAGAGGAAGTGGCATCCCTCCTTGTCCAGCAGTCGTACCCATCTGTTGGCCCAACCACGTTCTCAAGTTCAGACAACATATGAAGAAGCTCCTCCGCTCGTTGCTCAGAAAGCTCATATGGAAAGAAAGTATGCCCATCCCAGGCTTCTGCCACCGAGCACTTCGGAAAATCCATTGATGCCTTCAGGCGTGGGTATTTATCGCCTAAATTTCCAACCTCTCCCCAGTCATTCATCCAGAAATGGAAAATTGTACCATCGCCAACCACATGTCTTAAGAAAGGTTGCAATTCCTTCGCCACCGTGCAAATGCCCCTTCAGAAAAAAGAGGGTGTAGTCCCGAGATCTCCAGTACATGGAAAGAAAAGTACAGCTCAGAAATCGTCCTGATAAGATTGTATACCAAACTTTCACATCCACCCTCGATACGAGAGACCCATTCATCTCCTCTAGGCTTCGAATACCCAGTCCACCATTCTCTTTTGTACATGTTACTGTTTCCCAGTCAACTAGGGGGAATCCATTGAATTGCCCCTTAGCCGACCATAAAAATGCTTTATAATGGCCTCCATCTTCTGCTCAATCCCTTCCGGTACAAGTCTTGAAGAAAGAAAAAAGATCGGGATCACAGACATGACCGAACACAAGAGCACAAGCCGATCACCCCTAGACATATAGGCATATTTCTTTCATGCCATGTTCTGCTCTAATTTCCCAATCATACCCATCCAGTCAGCATCACAAACCCTACCAGCAACAAGTGGCACACCAAGGTAGCGAATTGGCAGATCCGCCTGTGGCGCCCTCAACAAAGAATAGCATCTCCCAATCTCAAGGTCTGATAGACCGAAAGGACAAACTCCGACTTTTCTCGGTTCACCTTCAATCCAGATTTCACACCAAAAATATCCATGACCATCGAAAGTCCTCTACAACTGTCAGCCCCACCTTCCACAAAGAGAACTGTGTCATCATCATACTGTAGAATGGGTATAGAGACCCCACCCCTTGAGAATCCACCAAAGAAACCCCCTGAAATCGGCTGTTCAACCATGATCGTTTGTGCCTCGGAAGCAAGAACAAAAAGGAGCGGGGCTAATGGGCATCCCTGACGCACATCCCTCCGAGGCTGCAAGTGTCCCCGCTCGGTTGCCCATTCTCAAGAACAACACATGAAGTGGTTATGACACACCTCTTCATCCAAGAGATCCATAGGTTAGGAAAACCTCATCTATGTAGGGAGACCAATAAAAATCGCCAATCCACATAGTCGTATGCTTTTGAGAAATCTACCTTCCATAGAACACCCTTCGTTTTTCGTCTATGTCAATACGCCATAATTTCAAATGCCATAACCAAACTATCCATCAGTTGTCTGCCAGGTAGGAATGCGCTCTGAACCGAAGATATAATTTTATTCACCATCCCCCTCATGTGGTTAGCCATAAGTTTAGCCACCACAAGACAGATTCGATTGGATAGTGCAATAGGTCTGTAATCCTCAACTTTTTTGGCCATATCCTTTTTCGGATGCAGGAATATAAAGGATCGGTTGAGACGATCAAACCCATGATTTCCGGTAACAAATTCAGCAACCTCATCGACCACTTCCCTCGCAATGGTATCCCAGAACTCCTTATAGAAGAGTATTGGGAAGCTATCAGGGCCCAGACAACCATCTAGGTTCGGCTCAAAAACCGCCTCACGCACCTCCAAAAACCCAAACTCCCTTATCAGTGACGCAAGATCCATCTCAGAGAGGCATGATTGAGACTCGTACCCAACCAACGTGATTCACAGTATGGTTGTTGCATGCTCATTCCTTTGAAATATTCTGTTATCACCTCTGCCACCTCCCCCTCATGGAACTATTGCCTCCCACCTCCACAAAATGCATCATGTTTCTCCTTTTTCTGCCATTTGCCACCACGTGGAAGAATCTTGTATTTATGTCCCCTTCCTTCAACCATTTCTACCTTGATCTCTGTCTCCATTCAATCTCATGTTTCCTATCGTCATCTTCTAGGATTTTCTGGCACGCCTCTGCTCAACATTTGGTCCCAACCCAACTCCCTTTTATCCTCCACTACATCCAGTCATCTAAGCAATTTCTCCACCTAGTTTCTTCTTGCCTCACGCTCCGCCCGATTCTCCCTTTTGTAATCCATCAACTTGAGACGTAAAGCTGCCATCTTCTTAGCAAATCTCACCATAGTCGACCCATCCACTGCTAATTTTGACCAGAATGACCAAACCATCTCACGAAAACCTCCCTCCAGTAATGAACACTTTTCGAATCTAAAAATTGAAAAATATCCTCTGCTGCTGCAAGAATCAAAATATAAGCGTGTAAGGTCTGACCTCGATCTGGGGAGGGACGTTACAACAACCATATTGAAGCGCTCCATGGCTTCCACAAACAACAAGAATCGTTCGATGCGTGAATGGGAAGATGTGTTTCTCCAAGTGTATTTCTGTTCGCAACATCCATGATATCCTAGGCAAGTTCCTACACAGCCACCCCTAAGGGACCAGACCCAGGGTCCTGACCCCCTTTTCCCCTGGGCCTATTATCCGCCAAGAGCGTAACGTTGAAGTCCCCAGCCACAATCCATGCCATCATAGCAAACCTCATTCTAATCCTATGCAATTCCTGCCACAAAGTGTCATTTGTAGACGTACCCGTGATCCCATACATAGAGATCACAACCAAAAGAGATTGATCGTCTTTACTCTTCAACACCACCGAGATCGAGTGAACCAATTTCTCCTCATCAACCAAGTCGTATTTGTCACCATTCCATATAGCGATAATCCCACCCGTACTACCATCCGTCAATACAGCTCTGAATTGGTTGAGAAAGGGACCCGAGGTGGAGCTCGATCTTACCGGCTCCCAGGAGTCAATTTTGTTTCCTACAAGCAAGCAATATTAACCCTCCACTTGGCCAACATAGATCCAACTGCGGGTCGTTTGTCCGTTTGAGCCAGACCCCTCACATTCCAAGAGACAATTCTCATTGTATAATAGAAGGGGAGCTCCTGCCATCAACACCTCCACCATCTTTGCAACCTCCTGCTCAAAATATCTTTCCTTTTCCACCTCAACATTCCTCTCACCCGGTTCAAAGCCGATCTCCTTTTCTTTACCTGAACCTTCGAGGCTCATCCGCCCGACCAAACCTTCTGTTGGTATTGTGTTTCCACCATTTTCATCACCGACACCACCACCAGCGCCCTCATCAGACCCCAAGGTGTAATCCCCAATCATCATGCTAGACTCCCGCACCACTCCATTCGATCTACAATGCTTCCTCGAGAAAGTTAACACCTTATTGGCTAGACCAGACCCCGACCAACAATGTTTAGCGATCCCAGACCACCTTGCATCGACCCTCCCCTTCCCTTCAAATGACAATGTGATCATCCATCCCCCCTTCTCTAATGGCCCACCTCCCCCCCAAGTGGAGCTTCCTCTCTTCCCTTTCCCTCACCCGAACCTCCCTTAAACTTACCAAGGCCGCCCTTGCTACCAAGCTCAGAGGTCCCAGGCCCTTCGCACCTGGGTAACCCACCTCTGCAGCCTTTAACCGCACCCATCGTCATCCGTTCTAGAGAGGCAACAGAGCCCTTGTTGATGGCCCCACCGCTTGAAAAGATCTCACATCCCACTCCCAGGACATGTCCATCTACTAGTTGTTGGAGCCCCAAGGGCTATGATGCCTTGAGTTTCCACTAATCTCAGGAGGATGAAATGTCACCACTGGGTCGAGAGATATGCCCTTAGAACCATGAAAATTGATGCTTGCAGAACTCGGGTGCAGATTCGATAAGCCGTGAAGGAGTGGGTCCAAGAAATATCTAAGCGGGATCTAGAAATTCGTCCCAATAATCGGGTTTAGATCCGGTAGCCCCTTTGGGTTCCGCACACAGGCTGATGCAAATGACTGCTTTGAGACACCGCGCAACGTGATCATCGAGGGATTTTGGGTGGTGCTTGGGCTCCCATGAGCCAACCGTTGAGTTCCACCCCTGAGATCCTCGACCATCGAGCTCCCCTCCACCGGTGGGAGACCGAAGCAACTGCCGATCGTCGGCAATCTTTCCCCGACTCGCTCCAAGCATCAATTATACGCATCCAAAGAGGCAATGCTCTCTTTCCAACCGAAAGGGATGCCTGCATATGCGACAACAGTCTTCTTCCTTTCAGTAAGATCACCATGTCTGGTCCTTCAGGCAACAAGCCAGAATTGCAAACCTCCGTGACGTCGCCCAGTTGCTTTAGAGCCTCTCGCACCACCTCGAGCCTCCTGCACCTCAGAGGTATCCCAGAAACAACCATTCTCATCATCGAATCATCTTCACCAGTGCTCCCATCAAGGAATCGTGGATGACACCAAATTAGCACATCCCTGACTCTAAAGGCAGGCCACGCTCGAAAGACCCCGAGATGTCCTCTCTTGCTCCAGATAAAGAGAGACCTCTAACGCAGAGGTTTCCATCGTGCAACCACACATCGCCCACCACAACACCATTTTTCCTCGCTACTATCAACCTTCCGTGCAACCTCTGAAGTGCTTCCACCTCCCCTTCTCCTATGACCACTCCATCCAGTGGCCAGATCTTCGAATCATCCTTCGGCAAGTGGATTAGGAGCGATCCCCACTCCGCGTGAGAGAGCACTTCCCCCAGAGTAGCCACTGCCTCAACGTTCTTGGTTTTTTCTTCAGTTGGAACTGATGAGACAACCAACATCTTCGACCATTTCCCCTTTGCCAAGTAATCCCTTCAGCGGTGTCCAGGTTTCCCACAATGGAAGCACACGTGTTCCGACTCCTTGCATGACCAAGAGAGGTGATCCTTGGCTTCACATCTGAAGCACCATCGTGCGGAGACCTTGAGATGCGAGCCACCACCTTCTGATTCGTAACCCTCGTCTGGCTCCAAGGACCTTCACCAACCAACTACTCCATAACGATATCCTCCTGCTCATCTTCCTCAATGAGTGTTGCCCTCTGACCTCCCCCCTTGTCTCCACTCCCACCCTCCTTCCAATCTCTCACTTTACCATGGCTCAAGCTCGAGCTCCCTCAAACCCTCTCTTCACCGCTTGCATCGCTATCTTCCTTCCCAAAACTCGCACTATCGCTCCCTCGCTCTCACGCACCACCATCCCTTTTTCACCAATGACTAACATGGTAATAACATGATAACATCTGCATCCCTTTTGGGTTTGAGACTACCTAAGGAAGACACTTGATTGCTCGAGCAAACAATATATCCGAAGTATGAAAGTTGTGAACAAGGACAGTGCAACCAAAGATCCTTAATGGCAAAGGAAAGGATGCCTTATCTTTGTACATACGGGAGAATGGAGTTATCCCATTGAGGACCGAAGAGTACCAGATTGATGGGGTACGTAGTTCAAATATGAGGAGGGGGTGCAAGCTCTCCTCCATTTCCAAGACCAAAGGTGTATAATCCCATCGTGTTCAGGTTAGAGCTTGCACTTAAGTTAGTTGAAACCATTGCAACATTTTTCATGAGAGAAGGAAGAGGTCAATATGCAATCTTGAGGATGGATTCCTTCGTGTATACATGCAGTCCAAAGCATGCAACTATATTTCATGAATAAATGGCCAGAAATCAACCAAACTCGGACCGCGGCCCTGGTTCCCTGGAAGGGTCATCAGACAGGAGCGTGATATTGAAGTCCCCATATTATCACCCATTAAACATGTTCCTCCTCATGTAAACTTGTCCAAAGCTCCCCGCTCCTTTTAGCATTTGCACTCCCACAACTGGCAGTAATCACACAAAAAAATCCATATGTGGTCCTCGTGAGAGTCATCAAGGGTAATCTATATCCAACAAACTCCACTTCCATCCAAAAAGAGGCCACTGTTCCAACTAATGAGGATACCCCTGGATCTTTTGATCAAGTGAATTGCCCTTAACTTAGTTGATCGAGTTTCCAGCATGCTCCTCCTCTGCAAACTATCATCGCATAGCTTGAGTTTGATTTTGTGCAAGAACACCACATCTTCCATCAATTGCATTAAGTACCTGCACGTCATGGCTCTTTTCTCATGAGTTTAGATTTCACACCTTACATGAGATCTTCATTCGACAATCATGGAAGAGCCAGTGAGTGCAATGACACCCGTGCTAGCTTCCCCGCTTGCATAAACAGTTAACTTTGGAGCTCTTCAAAAGTAGGTCCCCAGCCAAACCAGAGGAGCAAATCTCCTACGATGAGATCCGTCAACCCATTTTCTCTATCCTGAAAAATTAGACCTTCCACAACCTTACGTTGTCTTCTTTTCTAAGTAATGGCTAGCACATTACCCTCACCTACTCTGGACGCATCCATCCCATCATTCCTCTTTTAGCAGTCACTGACTCCTCTCTCTTCTCATTCCCCTGCTCTCTACTCGCTCGCTCCCCTGACGGAATCGAAACATTGAGTTAATGCTAATGCCAAAATTACTCATATCAATTTGGTTTTAATATCCTTTCTTTCATTGACCATGCTGGATATTCGCACGCAATTAGTTGATCCTATCATTAGTTTCTTGGAATATCTGTGTTCATACATCCTACTGGAAAATTAGTTGAATGCACTCTTGTCTTCTTGTAGGATATTGCAAGGTTTTTCTGGATTCATAATGTCGGATCATCCTTATAGATAAAATGCCTTCACCCATTCACAATCATGTTCTAGAATTTGTTCAGGGTTTATTTCTTTTTTCTTGCAAGGTTTTTGTGTCTACTTTTCTACATTAAGTGGCATTTCCATCATAATGACAGCACGATGCCACCTTTTTCAAGCCTTCGATTTATCGTTCTACAGCAAGTTCTTTACTGGTAACATCACTAACAATATGGATATCTTCTCAAAACTTTATGCCCAATGCTCTTTTTCAAGTGGACATAGGTATCTCCTAGTATCTGGTTAATTTATTTGTCGACATAGATTACCAGATCCACCCCCGACCTAGACTCCTCCCCCACATATGCACGTAAATAAAAAAAATGCTGGACTACCAAAGGGAGCATAAAAGTAAAAATGAGAAAGACCTTCCAAGATAATCAAATTGCAGTTAATTCTCTATGGTAATTTTTCTTTGGGGCACATCTCGAGTGTACCTTTTTTGGAAAAATATGATACATCAGGAATTTCCAAATTATATTACAGTAAGGGAGTTGATTGTGTGTTACTAACATGTGAGAAGCTATGCAAAGAGGCACAAGTCATAAAATTCACGAAATAGAAGGATTTCTGGTTATTTAAGACTCTGTGCTTGAACTTTAGAAGCATTTCATCTTTTTTACTATGTATTCCTTTTTTCGTCATTTTCGCCCTGATCGTATTTCAGGTTTTAGCAGTCTCACGTGTCATGGTTGCTTGGCAACCCATTGGCATATCAATGGGAGTCTTTGATATGTGTCACAGGTAAATCACTTTAAAAGCATTGCTTTGTTCCAGTGATGTTTCTTTGTATTTGATTTTCGAAGAAGCATGAAACAGATATTTGAAAGAGCGAAAACAATTTGGAGCGCCATTGGCTGCATTTCAGCTAAACCAAGAGAAACTTACCCGAATGCTTGGTAACGTCCAGGCAATGATTCTTGTTGGATGGCGTCTATGCAAGCTTTATGAAACTGGAAAGATGACATCTGGGCAGGCAAGCCTGGGCAAGGTATAAATCATGGACATCGTCTCGACCATGGCTTGTCGTTATTGATAATCACTGATTATAGTTCATCCTGATCTTCTCTTGTAGGCATGGACTACATTAAGGGCAAGAGAAACCGTTTCTCTTGCAAGAGAATTGCTTGGCGGGAATGGAATTGTAGCAGATTTCCTAGTAGCAAAGGTTCGAACATGTAGTTGTAGCTTTTATGTTGCTCTCTTACAAGTTTTTACTGCAGTATATTCCTTATGGGACAAATTAATTGGCACGACATCAAACACGACCAATATTGAAGAAAACTAAAATTATATAGAGTCTGTTCTGTCTTATCTGAAGTAGTGGGAAGGTTTGGTGCCACATGTATGGTAGCAAGGAGTCAACTTTATGTTGCCACCTAACCAGACTATCCGTTTGCTGGATCTTGATTGCTACAGGCCTTTTGTGATTTGGAGCCAATCTACACGTATGAAGGCACATACGACATCAACAGCATGGTTGCTGCAAGAGAGATTACAGGAATAGCAAGTTTCAAGCCTGCCACTTTCGGAAAAAGCAAACTTTGATGTATGTTATTGTTCATATAGTCAATGTGACAGGAAAATAATAATCCTAGGCTGCTCAGGCTGCTCTGCCTCTGCATTGAAGGGAAAATGCATCTGGCGTTGTAGATGCGGGACTATGTTTTTCCATACTTTCTCTAGCAATCCATATTTAATTTGTGATGGGTTTGGAACCTTCGTCATTATCGCATACGCATGAATAGAACATGATGCATGGTAATCTAATTTAGATGGCTTTTGTTACAAGCGAGGCGAGGTGATTAACCATGGTAAAACCATGATGCCAAATAAGATTCAGAAAATTCACTTGATTGATTATGACTTGCACATGATCTTGTGTTCTTACACCCAGAACTCAATTCTAGTAAGATTGATAAGGATCATGGTAGAATAATGGATAAATGATGTTTTATCTTATGTTCTTTTGTTTGTTTGAGCCACAATGAAGGTATGAATATTATAGATATGAACATAATGGACAATATAATCACGAAGTGTCCATATATTCTCTGATGGCTTATAAGGGCCATTGCTTGACGAATCAATCTTTCGATTACCAAACTACTATGGAACACAGTGGCCCTGGCCCTTCCTCTTGTGCAACTAGAACTCGCTATCATGCTCCTGTTTAAATAAGGGATGAATTCAAAATTAAATTTTTTTATCACTATTAGATGTGCCCCTACATTCTTACAAAATTCACAATTAGGCCTTTTTGTTAAGGTAAAGCAGGGGCACAATTGATATTGCAAAAAAAATTGTGAATTTTGTAAAAATATAAGGCCTCAGGATCTAACTGGTATTCCAAAAAAGGAGCACAATTGATATTGCAGAAGTTAAAAAGGGCACATGTAATAAAAATTCAAAAATAAATTATCACATAATAAGCAATTTTGGGTTAATGTCACGAGGATTTTTTAATTAAATATTAAAATATCAATAATTAATTAAATAAGCATCATGGATTAATAATTAAAATTTTAAGCACATATCGGTACTTGTGATGATTTGGGGCACCAAGCTTAAATCGACATCTCAGGTGTCGATTTGGAAATGAATAGTTAATGCATCCCCAAATCAGCACTTGAGGTGTTGATTTGGGAGAGAGTTGTTGGTGTGGCCCTCCCTTTCTCTCCCTTTATAAACCCCCTCTCCCCTTATTTCATTCCTGACTTCTCCTCCCCAACCTTCTCTTTCTCCTAATTTTTCATTTCTTCTCAACCTTCTTGATCTCTCTCGCATATCCTAACTTTTCATTTCTTCTCAACTTTCTTGATCTCTCTCGCATAATTGTTGTTCTCTCATATGGCCTTCTGCTATTCTTATTCGTGTATGAGCGAGTCAGCAAGCTTCCTTTTTTTGTAGCCACTTTTTTGCAGGATTTTTTTATTGATAGCTGAGAATATTTTTTTATGGATATATCTCATTGCTATCTATTCGGCTATTTGAACATATTTTCTAACCTTGAGGTTGTTCTACATTCCAGTTAATTTTAAATTTACAAATATTTTTCTTAATATTAATGAGATGTGCAAACTTAGTTCATATCAATTAAATTTCATTGTTGGTTGAACATGTATTCATTTTGCGTGATTTAAATAATATCATGTTAAAATCAATTGACCTCATATGGATGTAATTAGTTGTTAGGTTTATCTTCGAAATGTAATTCCACAAGCATGATTTTAGGATAGAAATAGCGTTAAAAAAGAAATGAGTATCGATCGTTCCAGTATTCCAAACTAGTATGGAAATGCAAAAAAAAGTACATCATATAAATTAAATGTGAGATATATCTATTCATATTGTGGATACATCAGCGATAAAATCATTTTCGATTAGAACAACAAGAAATGAAATATATGTTATTTAATTTAATAGAGATAAAATGAGAGAATAGGGATATTAAAAATAGTAATATATACTTTTTTGATATAAGATAATAATGATATAATATAATAACTAGTATTAATTAATTCAATAGCTTCAAGATAAATGGAGACTCAATGGAAGTTGGTCTAACGAATGTAGTTTGTTGTAGGATGTCACGACCTCCTCCCGAGGACCTTAGGTTACCCGTCAAACACGTCATTCGCCTACTCAACTAGCTTAGAGTAAATCCGTTGGTATGAAAACCTGGGGAAATTTTTCGCCTTTTCACAACGTGACATTCACAAGATTTATTATGCTAAACAAGCAACCACAAGAAAACTAAAAGCGGAAGTAAGTAGTACACCAGAACTGAACAACAAGGATATCCATTCATTTTCATTTCATTCATATAACATGCGGAATTCCACAACATTCAATATACATATACATATATCCCAAAATGAGGCTACAGAGGAGATCACAACATACAACTGTCTAATGAGCTCCAAAAGAATATACCTGCTCCGAAAGTGTAGCACCAAAAAGAAACAACAGCAGCCGAAACTATGTCGGCTACTCGGTCGCTGGGCCCTTGCCTGCCATAGTAGAAAAAGGACAAACAAGTATCTGTCACAAAGTTGTCGAGTACAAATTCTACACAGTTCTACTAAAAAGAGTAGTAAATAAAGACTAGAACTACTAGAGAAACAGAAAGTAGCTGTAGTGGACAAAAGAAGCTAGCAAGTAAAAGTGGGTAAATTGATTCTTTTAAATTATTTACTTGCTTTCAGAGGTCTAACAAGAAGAACAAACTCACTCACTACCACACCGTGTCTCCCTTGATCAATAGAACTAACCAAACAACAAATCAAGCCTAGAAGTAAGCCTGTGGTCTTGGTCCGGTTAGGACCTCGATATCCGGGTAGGACTTCAAAGTCCAGATTGAACCTCACACTATGACTCTGAAGTATGATGTACGCCTCAGGGTTGGGGTGCCTCCGTAGGCATGCGATGGTATCTTGCATCCTAACTAAGTTTCCAACACTCCTCCTAGCTTTTTCTCTCAACTCACATTGATCCTTGGTCGACACGTGTGATAGCTCGCTCATGAAGGTGTATAAGAGGAACCGTACTCACAACTCTCTCAACACCCAACCCTCGTTAGCCTCTATTAACGGAACTGTCGTCACTAGTCTCGTAGTGGAAAAGTCTAAAGATCACATGTCTCTTGCCCCATCACGAGGTCATAAACCTGGCGGAAAGGTATTGATGACGTTTTTAGTGTCTGTTACCCACTACCCCATCACCAATGCACGACATGGTGGAAAGGTAATAATGAAGTCATCAGTGTCTGCCAGTACACTACATGGCGGAAAGGTACAAATGGTGACATTGATGTCTACTGATCACTACCCCATCACCAGTGCACGACATAGTGGAAAGGTATTTATGGGACATCAATATCTACTGATGAAACTTCATCTTAACTGGGCAATTGGTGAAATGTCACAAGTCTGTTAATCACAATCCCATCACCAGAGCACCACTTGGTGGAAGAGTAATAATTATAGCGGTGAGGAAACCCCCGAAGGGATTCGTCTGCTCTCGCCAATCCCAGTGGAAGTGTGGTCCACAGAAAGGCAGTGGTAGTACGACTACTACGTCACTTGATGCAAGAAAAAGAAGAGGTAAGCCTACCGGACCCGACTTCCCCTCCCGTTACTCATCTCCCGAAGGAGAAGAGTTAAGTAAAAACCAAACGAGCTCGTAACTAACTGCGGAGAGCCCCCAACCTAGGCTCTCTAAGAAAAACCAACGGGTCAGCGGAATGGTCTAGACAACTCGTGGATCCCAAGGAAGCGTAAAACAAAACCGAGCCGGCTCGAAGAAAACACGTACAAAGGACTGGGATCCTAGACCCATGCTCTCAGTGTCCGCTACCCAAGCCTGAGCGACCTCATCTCCTGCTCAGGTGAGGGTCACCGCGCCCTCGCACAGTCGGAGCATCAATCTCCATGACTGATCATATGTGACATCACCATTTTTTTATTTTCATGTTACACCCTAAGTGTCTACGTTTTCTTTGACTAATTTCACATCTCCAAGTTATCAGTCCCAGACTCGAATTTTGTTCTATAAGAACCTCAACTGATCCTAGGTCAGGGATACAGACCTGTTATGATAGTCTCTCTCTCTGATCCCACGGAAGAACATCTATCTTATGATATTGGCTATCTCATCGGAAACATTGTTCTTTCCTACATCCCAAAAGATTCACAAACACCTACAAAGATCGGGCTACTCTTAGAGGAAGACTTGCTTCATGGCAAGTTCATAAAGTCTTATTTTCATGTATGATAACCATATATATATATATATATATATATATCCTTAAGATTCATCCCCAATCTCATAATTCATAATATGTGTGTCAAGCCCACCTTTATAAGTAACTATTATCCTAAAGCATGCTCTTAAAATGGATACTAATAAAGGTTTACCCTATCCAATTTTATCACACCCAACACATTAGAAATGTATGTATATACTTCATAATAATCCATGGCATCTAGTCCCTTTAAGTTCACACCCAACTTCATGACTTTAAAGACACCATTTAGGTGTTTAATTTACTTTAAGATCTAACATTTAAAGGGGTCTTTTAGAGGGCATCACATGCTCCAATCATGCATCTATTCCACAAATAGACCTATGTGTACAGCAAGTATATGGCTGCAACCTTAAGGCAATTTATCCTCTCTTAATCCCTCTCCTTAATAGGATTAAAACATTATTTATTTTCCCAATTCAATACAGGGAAATCAATGAGGACTTGGGGTTTTTAAAACTTATTAAAGGATGCCTAAAAGTTTGATTAAACATGCACTCTACAATGGAATTTGGTCACAGTTTTGTTCATGGACAGCAACAGAATCTATCTCAAAATCCTCATCAAAATCAATCCAAATACATGGATTTCATGTGTATTACATTCCCTAAATATCTATAGTCAAATCCACCTAAGGATGTCTAAGGATATTGTCAAAATCATGTATGCTTTTAGTCCTAAGGCAACCATTTCCAATCTGAACATTCAGTGGAGATATAATATAGGTAGTCAATAACTCCTCAAAAACTCCTCATTTTTCTAAAACAAATCCATTGATTAAAGGTTGATATGAAAGAGTATATATCAACAAGTAATTTCACTCAAGGAAACATGAAGAAACTCCTCAAATGCATCTTAAAATACTAACTTAAAGTTCATGGACAGATCTGGACACATTCAGTTACATGCATATGACAACATCCAAAACATTTCTAAATCACCTAAATTTCCAAATTAAAAGCCAAGAATCATAAACCAATTTATTGGGGTCATAATCAGTAAGTAAATCTACTCAAGGGAACTTAAAGAAGACTCCCAAATCATACAAGTTATTGGCCAACATTTAACAACGACAAATCTGAAAATTTCAGTATAACCGTCCATGTATAGCCTCTTTAAGATGTTATAATCACAAACAATTTCGTATCTAACCCCATGGATTTAAGTCTACCTTAATGGAGTATTAATCAACATATGATTCTACCCAAGAGAACCCAAGAAAGATTCCAAAATACATGTCTAACTTGGATTAAAAGGAAGACACACAGATTCTGGACACAATGAAAACCGTGCACATATAGTCTAGTTTTTTCTCAATTTTTTTGCAACAAAAACCCCAAAACTAAGGCCTAATTTTAGATCTGGGATATAAGTGGTAAAAATTCTACATATGGCAGCAAGAGAAGGGCTAAATTTGTACCTCAAATCAAGCTTTCAAAAGCTTGAAGAAGAACTCTCCACCAATGTTGGGCTGTCCACTCCTTGAGCTTCAAGCTTGGATTCCTCCTCTTCTTTGGCCTTTGATCTTACATGCAATGTAAGATCCAAGATCCTCTCCTTCCCATCTTTGATTTGAGCTATTGAAACTCAAATTTGGGTGAGAAATAGGGAGTGGATCAAAGAGAGAAGGAGGAGGACATAAGGTGGTTGGCCATGGCTAAGGGAGGTGGAGAAGATGAAGAAGATGAAGTGGGAGGAAGGGGTGACGCCTATGGGGAGTTATAACCTTGGGAATTTTGCATCATAAACCCCACCAACTCCTCCTAATTGCAACCAAGGCCCACCCATGAATAGTAACCCATAATTGACTACTAAACCTTACTTAGCCTCTTAATCTTACTTAGCCACAAATGGTATCTCTAATTTCCATCAAGCTCACTAATGATTCACCATCTTAGCTTAATTAGTCATTAGGATTTAAGGATGTTACAATTATAAAAACCTCAAAGAGAGTCTCGTCCTCGAGACTCTGCTTCTAAGTCGGGTTTGTCGGTTTGCCATAAAAACCTCAAAAAGTTTTTAACCCATAAAAACTTCAAAGAAGGTTTTTACCCAGAATGTGAAATGATTTGCCAAATAGAGAACTGATAAACTAAACTGCGAAAGTACCTGAGAAGAGTCGCGGGTATCTCTTGCGCATAGCTGCTTCGGTCTCTCATGTCGCCTCCTCAACACCCTGTCGGTGCCATAGGATCTTGACCAAGGGAATCTCCTTGTTCCGAAGCCTCCTGACCGCAAAATCAAGTATCTGCACTGGCTCCTCCTCGTACGTCAACTATGGCTCTATGTCAAGGCTCTCATAGCTGATGATGTGCCGAGGATCGTGCAAGTACTTCCTCAAGTTCGACACATGGAATATGTCGTGTATAGCCGTCAAACGTGGGAAAGTGCCAGTCTGTATGCAACTTTCCCAACACGTGAAAGTATCTCGAATGGCCCAACAAAGCGTGGCGCCAGCTTGCCACGAACTCCAAATCGCTGTATCCCCTTCATGGGCGATACACGTTGGAACACAAAGTCTCAACCTGAAACTCCAAGTGTCGGCGTCGTCGATCTGCATAGCTCTTCTGGCGACTCTGTGCCGTCAAGAGCTTCCTCCTCACCAAGCAAACAACCCTCGCAGTCTCCTCCAAGAGATCCACGATATACAACACATGATCGCCTACCTCGCGCTAACTGAATGGCATAAGGCATCTCCGCCCGTAAAGAGCCTCAAATGGCGCCATGCCGATGCTCGAATGATGCCTATTGTTGTAAGTGAACTCAACAAGAGGTAAATGATCCTTCCAGGATCCCTTCCACTCTAGAGAACATGCACGTAAAAGATCCTCCAAGGTCTGTATCGTACGCTCACTCTGTCCGTCCGTCTGAGGGTAATACGCTGAACTCATCTTCAGCTCGGTCTGTAATGCTGACATGAACTGCTGCCGGTAATGGGAAGTGAACCTCGAGTCTCTGTCAGACACTACCTCGCGGGGTATGCCATGTAACCTCACAATGTACTGTATGTACAATCTGGCCAACTGAGAAGGAGTATAAGTCATGCTAACAGGTATAAAATGGCCTGACTTCGTCAACCTATCAACAATGACCCAAATGGATCGTGTCCTCCCGGTGTCCTTGGCAATCCCGTAACAAAGTCCATCGAAATGCTCTCCTACTTCCACTCAGGAATGGGGAGAGGCTGCAGTAAATCAGGTGGTCATATGTGTTCCGCCTTCACCATTTGGCAAGTCAAACATCTGCTAACATGCCCAGCTATGTCCCTCTTCATTCCATCCCACCAGAAATATCTGCGAATATCGTGGTACATCTTCGTACTGCCGGAATGAATGGAAAGATGTGAACAATGCGCCTCATCAAGTATATCTCTACGTAGCTGCTCATCGTTGGGAATCACTACCCGACCTGCCTTCCACAGAATCGACTCTGAGACAACAAAGTCGTCAAACTCATCCTTCACCGCCCGCATGTATCTGTCGCGAATCCACGGGTCTGTCTGCTAACCTGACACTATACAATCCCAAAGATTGTTGTACCTAGGAGGTACGAAGATGGGAGAAGATGCACTGTCCTGCGGATGCCAATCCGTCAGTTCTGCAAGTAAGTCCCAAGTGTATAGCCAATTCATCGTACCCTCTGTGTGCGCTCTCCTGCTGAGGGCGTCTACAACCATGTTTCCCTTACCAGGATGGTAAGAGATCGTGCAATCGTAGTCCTTCAGCAGCTCTAACCATCTGCGTTGCCTCACGTTCAGCTCCTTCTGATCAAATATGTACTTTAGACTCTTGTGGTCTGTGAAGAGCTAAAAGTTAACCCCGTACAAGTAGTGGCGCCAGGTCTTCAGAGCGAAGACCACTGCCGCCAACTCAAGGTCGTGCATGGGGTAATTCCGCTCATGCGGTCTCAACTGTCTCGAAGCATAGGCAATCACATGCCCCCTTTGCATCAGCACTTCTCCCAAACCATCACCTGACGCATTTGTGTATACCATGTAGTCCTGTGTACCTGACGGTAGAGCAAGAATCGGAGCTGTAGTAAGTCTCCCCTTCAGTGTCCTGAAGGCCTGCTCGCACGAATTATCCCAAACAAAAGGTACTCCCTTCTGCGTCAAACGCGTCAAGGGTAGTACGATCCGTGAAAAGTTGCTGACAAAGCATCTGTAATAGACTGCCAACCCAAGAAAACTACGGATCTGTGTCACTGTCTTGGGTTGCTCCCAAGACCACTGCATCTATCTTCGCAGGGTCCACTGTGACAGCTGCTCCTGAGATGACGTGTCCCAAGAATGAGACCTGAGGTAGCCAAAACTCACATTTACTCAACTTGGCATAGAGTCTATGCTCTCTCAAGGTACCAAGCACTTCTCTCAAGTCGTTCTCATGGTCCCATTCATTCTTCGAGTAATCCAACACGTCATCTATGAACACCACAACAAACTTGTCCAAGTAAGGACGGAATATTCTGTTCATCATGTCCATGAATGCTGCAAGGGCATTCGTCAGTCTGAATGGCATCACTACAAACTCGTAGTGGCCATACCGTGTCCGAAAGGCTGTCTTCGGGATGTCTGTCTCTCGAATCCTCAACTGATGGTAACCCGAGCGGAGGTCGATCTTCGAGAACATCGAAGATCCCTGTAGCTGATCAAATAGATCATCAATGCGTGGCAGAGGATAACGGTTCTTCACCGTCCTCTTGTTCAGCTGCATGTAATCAATGCACAACCGCATGGTTCCATCCTTCTTCCGAACAAAGAGTACAGGAGCGCCCCAAGGTGAAGTGATCGACCTTACAAAGCCTAAGTCAAGCAACTCCTGTAGCTGCACCTTCAGCTCTCTCAGCTCACCGGGTGCCATGCGATACGGAGCCATGGAGATCGGTTGCGTATCGGGAAGTAGCGAGATCTCGAACTCGATCTCTCTAACTGGAGGTAGTCCCGGTAACTCCTCAGGAAACACGTCGGGATACTCCGACACAACTCTAATATCCTGAGCCATCGACTCTCTGTCTGTAACCTCCTGAACAAAGGCCAGAAAAGTGTTACGTCCCTGATCAACCAGTCGTTGTGCTCTCAGCACTGAAATGTACTCCATCCTGGAGTCCTGCAATGTCCCCTCAAAAGTGAACTCTGTCAAGCCGGGAATCCTGAAGACAACAGTCTTCCTATAACAGTCGACTAAGGCATGATGTGTAGACAACCAATCCATGCCCAAAATCATGTCGAACTTGTCAAGTTGTAGTAGAAGACAGTCTGCAGTCATCTCGTGGCCGCCTATGGACACTGGTAGCCCTCTAACTATCTCTGAAATCACGAACAACTGTCCTCCTGGCCTTCGGATGTGAAATGGAGGATCTACGTCCTCTGTGACTCTACCCAATGTAGCTAGTAACCTCACAGCAAGAAACGAGTGGGTAGCACTGGAATCAAACAACACGTGAAAAGGATGGCTCGAAACTGAAATCATACCTTTCACGACCATGCCAGCTAAGATGTAACTGTGTGAATCTACCCCTGACGTATAGATCCAGCACTGGATCCTGCTGCGCTCTGAGCTGGTCTCCGCTGACCTCTGTACCGGAAGCTCCTCTCTGTAGCTCTTGAACGTGGTGGAGGTGGAGGTGGTGGAGTCTGTATCTGTGGGCACTGGGACCTGACATGTCCCACCTGCTGGCACTGGTAGCACCTAATCGCCTTGCTCGGCGTAGAAGATGGACCGGCACTCTCTGCGGGTCTCACGCTCTGTGCTCCAAACCTCTGCGACCCAGATGACCGCGCTGCCTCAAAACCTCTACTGGACAGTGCTCCTCCCAAAGTAGTCGTGGGGGTCGAGCGAACACTGCCAGAAGAAACCGTCCCTGTCGGACGAAAGCGTCATGCTGACCGTTGTGGTCGGAACTGCCACTGAGAAGGTCCAGATGACCTCTGTGGTACTGGTGGCGGTCTAAAAGTACTCCCAAAACGTCTCTCACAGACGTCCTCAATACGCTCTGCTGCGTCAGTCACCTCAGCAATGGTAGTCAATCTCAGCCCTACCAACTTCTCCTGAACGTCCTCCCTCATGCCACGAACAAACTTCTCCAAATTCTCATCTGGAAAAGCAGTTGCAGAAGATGTGTGGCGTGACAACTCTGTAAAGCGCACAAAGTACTCTCGCGCTGTCATCCTGCCCTGTCTCAGCTCTGCAAACAACCTGCGTTGTGTCTCTCTCCACTTTCCCTGAGAAGAAGTGGGCTCTGAAGTGGGTCTCAAAGTCTATCCAAGTCGGCACACGCCCCATCTCAGACCTAGTAGCCTCCCACCAGCGCTCTGCAAACCCAGTAAGGGAGAACTCAGCAAAGGGTAACCATGACTCTGGTGGTGCCTGAAATCATCCTAAACACCTTTGTCACCGTCTGAGCCACTGCTCAGCCTCGTCAAACGTACCCGTGCCCTGGAACCTGGGTACTCCAGCTCTCTGGTGGGATGTGAAGACATCATGGTGTCCCAGTGCAGTAGGAAGAACAAACCATGTGACCTCTACTCCTGCTACAGGCCCTTTGCCTGCCTCAGCTCTATCGGCTCCTGAATCCCTCGGAATCTCTGCCTCAGGATGCTGGTGAATCTCCTCGGAGAATAGATGCTCAGCTCTAGCGGACTCATCCCTGGATGGGTGGTATGAGGAGTCAGACAACTCCTCCATCCTCAGCTCCATCCCAGTCTGGCGCTCAGCCAACTCAGTCTACTGGGCAAGTATCTGGTCCTGTCTTTGTTGCAGATCAGCGAGTGTGGCTAACACCTGTGCCATATCTCATGGCGGATCACGAGCTACTCGTGATGCCATGCTAATCCTCTCTGTATCAGATCATAGCATAGTTAAGCACACTTTAGGAAATAATCAATTGTACTATTTCTCCTCTTGGGATACTTATATGAATGAAATGTTCTGGTAACTGGTGGTTACATAAATCTTATAAATGTCAAAAATTTTCCCATTCGGCTTCACGAGAAGTCAGAAGACTCTCGCTATTCGAACTCAAGCTATTAAATCATGCGAATGCGTGTATCGGGGTAACTCTGCTCTGATACCAAAGCTGTCGCAGCCTCCTCCCGAGGACCTTAGGTTACCCGTCAAACACATCATTCGCCTACTCAACTAGCTTAGAGTAAATCCGTTGGTATGAAAACCTGGGGAAATTTTTCGCCTTTTCACAACGTGATATTCACAAGATTTATTATGCTAAACAAGCAACCACAAGAAAACTAAAAGCGGAAGTAAGTAGTACACCAAATTGAACAACAAGGATATCCATTCATTTTCATTTCATTCATATAACAAGCTGAATTCCACAACATTCAATATACAAATACATATATCCCAAAATGAGGCTACAGAGGAGATCACAACATACAACTGTCTAATGAGCTCCAAAAGAATATACCTGCTCTGAAAATGTAGCACCAAAAAGAAACAACAGCAGCCCAAACTATGTCGGCTACTTGGTCGCTGGGCCCTTGCCTGCCATAGTAGAAAAAGGACAAGCAAGTATCTGTCACAAAGTTGTCGAGTACAAATTCTACACAGTTCTACTAAAAAGAGTAGTAAAAAAAGACTAGAACTACTAGAGAAACAGAAAGTAGCTGTAGTGGACAAAAGAAGCTAGCAAGTAAAAGTGGGTAAATTGATTCTTTTAAGTTATTTACTTGCTTTCTGAAGTCTAACAAGAAGAACAAACTCACTCACTACCACACCGTGTCTCCCTCGATCAATGGAACTAACCAAACAACAACTCAAGCTTAGAAGTAAGCATGTGGTCTTGGTCTGGTTTGGACCTCGATATCCGGGTAGGACTTCAAAGTCCAGATTGAACCTCACACTATGACTCTGAGGTATGATGTATGCCTCAGGGTTGGGGTGCCTCCGTAGGCATGCGATGGTATCTTGCATCCTAACTAAGTTCCCAACACTCCTCGTAGCTTTTTCTCTCAACTCACATTGATCCTTGGTGAACACATGTGACAGCTCACTCATGAAGGTGTATAAGAGGAACCGTACTCACAACTCTCTCAACACCCAACCCTCGTTAGCCTCTACTAACAAAACTGTCGTCACTAGTCTCGTAGTGGAAAAGTCTAAAGACCACATGTCTCTGGCCCCATCACGAGGTCATAAACCTGGCGGAAAGGTATTGATGAAGTTTTTAGTGTCTGTTACCCACTACCCCATCACCAGTGCACGACATGGTGGAAAGGTAATAATGAAGTCATCAGTGTCTGCTAACCACTACCCCATCACTAGTACACGACATGGCAGAAAGCTACAAATGGTGACATTGATGTATACTGACCACTACCCCATCACCAGTGCACGACATAGTGGAAAGGTATTTATGGGACATCAATGTCTACTGATGAAACTTCATCTTAACTGGGCAATTGGTGAAATGTCACAAGTCTGTTAATCACAATCCCATCACCAGAGCACCACCTGGTGGAAGAGTAATAAGTATAGCGCTGAGGAAACCCCCGAAGGGATTCGTCTGCTCTCGCCAATCCTAGTGGAAGTGTGGTCCACAGAAAGGCAGTGGTAGTACGACTACTACGCCACTAGATGCATGATAAAGAAGAGGTAAGCCTACCGGACCCGACTTCCCCTCCCGTTACTCATCTCCCGAAGGAGAAGAGTTAAATAAAAACCAAACGAGCTTGTAACTAACTACGGAGAGCCCCCAACCTAGGCTCTCTAAGAAAAACCAACGGGTCAGCGGAATGGTCTAGACAACTCGTGGATCCCAAGGAAGCGTAAAACAAAACCGAGCCGGCTCGAAGAAAACATGTACAAAGGACTGGGATCCTAGACCCATGCTCTCAGTGTCCGCTACCCAAGTCTGAGCGACCTCATCTCCTGCTCAGGTGAGGGTCACCGCGCCCTCGCACAGTCGGATCATCAATCTCCATGACTGATCATATGTGACATCACCATTTCTTTATTTTCATGTTACACCCTAAGTGTCTACGGTTTCTTTGACTTATTTCACATCTCCAAGTTATCAGTCCCAAACCTGAATTTTGTTCTATAAGAACCTCAACTGATCCTAGGTCAGGGATACAGACCTGTTATGATAGTCTCTCTCTCTGATCCCACGGAAGAACATCTATCTTATGATCTTGTCTATCTCATCGGAAATATTGTTCTTTCCTACGTCCCAAAAGATTCACAAACACCTACAAAGATAAGGCTACTCTTAGAGGAAGACTTGCTTCATGGCAAGTTCATAAAATCTTATTTTCATGTATGATAACCATATATATATCCTTAAGATTCATCCCCAATCTCATAATTCATAATATGTGTGTCAAGCCCACCTTTATAAGTAACTATTATCCTAAAGCATGCTCTTAAAATGGATACTAATAAAGGTTTACCCTATCCAATTTTATCACACCCAACACATTAGAAATGTATGTGTATACTTCATAATAATCCATGGCATCTAGTCCCTTTAAGTTCACACCCAACTTCATGACTTTAAAGACACCATTTAGGTGTTTAATTTACTTTAAGATCTAACATTTAAAGGGGTCTTTTAGAGGGCATCACATGCTCCAATCATGCATCTATTCCACACATAGACCTATGTGTACGCAAGTATATGGCTGCAACCTTAAGGTAATTTATCCTCTCTTAATCCCTCTCCTTAATAGCATTAAAATATTATTTATTTTCCCAATTCAATACAGGGAAATCAATGAGGACTTGATGTTTTTAAAACTTATTAAAGGAAGCCTAAAAGTTTGATTAAACATGCACTCTACAATGGAATTTGGTCACAGTTTTGTTCATGGACAGCAACCAAATTTGTCTCAAAATCCTCATCAAAATCAATCCAAATACATGGATTTCATGTGTATTACATTCCCTAAATATCTATAGTCAAATCCACCAAAGGATGTCTAAGGATAGTGTCAAAATCATGTATGTTTTTAGTCCTAAGGCAACCATCTCCAATCTGAACATTCAGTGGAGATATAATATAGGTAGTCAATAACTCCTCAAAAACTCCTCATTCTTCTAAAACAAACCTATGGATTAAAGGTTGATATGAAAGAGTATATATCAACAAGTAATTGCACTCAAAGAAACATGAAGAAACTCCTCAAATGCATCTTAAAACACTAACTAAAAGTTCATGGACAGATCTGGACACATTCAGTTACATGCATACGACAACATACAAAACATTTCTAAATCACCTAAATTTCCAAATTAAAAACCAAGAATCATAAGCCAATTTATTGGGGTCATAATCAATAAGTAAATCTACTCAAGGGAACTTAAAGAAGACTCCCAAATCATACAAGTTATTGGCCAACATTTAACAACAACAAATCTGAAAATTTCAGTATGACCGTCCATGTATAGCCTCTTTAAGATGTTATAATCACATGCAATTTCGTATCTAACCCCATGGATTTAAGTCTACCTTAATGGAGTATTAATCAACATATGATTCTACCCAAGAGAACCCAAGAAAGATTCCAAAATACATGTCTAACTTGGATTAGAAGGAAGACACACAGATTCTGGACACAATGAAAACCGTGCACATATAGTCTATTTTTTTCTCAATTTTTTTGCAACAAAACCCCCAAAACTAAGGCTTGCTTTTAGATCTGGGATATAAGTGGTAAAAATTCTACATATGGAAGCAAGAGAAGGGCTAAATTTGTACCTCAAATCAAGCTTTCAAAAGTTTGAAGAAGAACTCTCCAAGAACAATGTTGGGCTGTCCACACCTTGAGCTTCAAGCTTGGATTCCTCCTCTTCTTTGGCCTTTGATCTTACATGCAATGTAAGATCCAAGATCCTATCCTTCCCATCTTTTATTTGAGCTATTGAAACTCAAATTTGGGTGAGAAATTGGGAGTGGATCAAAGAGAGGAGGAGGACATAAGGTGGTTGGCCATGGCTAAGGGAGGTGGGGAAGATGAAGAAGGTGAAGTGGGAGGAAGGGGTGACGCCTATGGGGAGTTATAACCTTGGGAATTTTGCATCATAAACCCCACCAACTCCTCTTAATTGCAACCAAAGCCCACCCATGAATAGTAACCCATAATTGACTACTAAACCTTACTTAGCCTCTTAATCTTACTTAGCCACAAATGGTATCTCTAATTTTCATCATGCTCACTAATGATTCACCATCTTGGCTTAATTAGTCATTAGAATTTAAGGATATTACACATGAATCATTATATCTAAATTATAGAAAGGAATGATGACCTTATATACCTAATATAATACCTACGTATTCCATCAATATGATCAAGCATAAATGCCATCGCAAGGGCAACATACCTTTGGAGCTTCATATTTAGTTAATTCTTATTTGATCATATATTTAATGTTTAACTTTAAATTTAGTTGATTTTCTAATTATAATTATATGATGCAAATATTTTAGAGATGAGCTATTCGGGATATAGTGAGGAGTTCCAACAACAACAACCAACTTTGAGATACTAGATTGCAATAATTTCTTTATCTAATTATCTCAATTATAATTTATTATTACTTTTTTAGATATTGAATATAAAGCAAATATTTTTAGGTATGAACCATGCGGGATATAATGGGGAGGGGTCCCAACAACAACAACAATAACCAACTTTTAGACCTTATGGCTGCAATAATTTCTTTATCTAATTATTTCAATTATAAATTTAGTGTCTACCATTTTAGAATTGAATATAATGAAAATATTTAATCTGTTAGGTATGAGTTATCCGTGATATAACGAGAAGGGGTACCAACAAGAGCAATCAAACTTCAGACCTTCATGTTGTAATAAGTTCTTTATATAATTAGATTATTCACAAATTTAATGTTTGATTTATGTGATATTGACAATAAGGCAAATCTTTCAAGTATGGGCTATGTAGGATATAACGGAGTATGTTAGCAACATGATCAATTAGGCTTTGGAGTTTCATGTTGTAACATGTTTAATTAAATGACTTTTTTTCAAAAAAAAACAATGTTTATCTTATGTGATATTTAATACAACGTATTTATTTCTTGTATGAATCTTATAGGATATATATAAGCTTCGGGTCATACAAAGTTTGTAGAATTGTCATTTGCTGATCATTTAAGCCAATTTGACTCTTAACCCTCTCAGCTTACACCTCATACTGAATACAATCCAAAAGCTCTTTATGCCTAGTTATTTGCTAGTGTTCGTCAAGTTGTGACAACTGACTTTCAAAGACAAATCTTTGGTATTCCCGTGACAATACCACAACAACCTCTAGAGTCATCTCGAAGATCATAAATAGGAGTAAAGACCAATGAGCCTACAACGATTCCATCAAAGCCATCACCACAATCAACAATTGAAAGAAGCACACGAGATCAAATTACTTAACCACCTGAACCTTCACAGAAGTCATCAGCTAAGCCGCAGCCTCTTGGGCATCCACCAACACATTCGAAGCGAAATATTAAGAAAAAGACGCAAACAAATCAACATGTGAAGATAGCCACACGATGACGAGAGATATTCACAAAAGAAATGACGGAGGAGGAGGTCTAAAAGGGTTTTTAAAGTGATGGAGATACTAGAGTATTGTAAAATATTTTAGATTATTTACTATACAATTATACAAACATTCTTTCATGATTTTAATAGAATATTTTATTTTTTGGATAATGAGTAATATTATTATGTGGAATGATGGGCTTATATGTCATAATCAATTATCTTGATATTCAGTTTGAGATCTGTATAATAAAATATAGAGAAGTTCATAAGATACCGAATAAGCAATATTCTACACTAAAACAATAAATAAACAATCACAGTTTGCATAAAAGAAACATACAACAATAATGATATATCAGACGCACAAAAATATATCAATAAAGATCCATTGATTTGTTTGTACAATATTTTGAATAAAATATATCAATATTGTGCAAAATTTATATCATTATTAATAATTGTATAAAAATGCATGATTATTACTCTACAACATTAACTATCTATTATACCAACCTACAACAATTAAAAAACCCCGTATAATATATTATTATTGTATAAAAATATATATTTAATACTTGTATAAATGATGCAGGATTATGTATAAACATAGGAAGGCGTAAGATTAAATTGAGAGAATGGACAAAAAGATAAGCTCAAATCGACACATCCTTGCGCTCTCAAATAGGCACTTTAGTTTAAATAGGTGCTTAAAATTTTAATTATTAAATCACGATGACTATCTAATTAATTACGAATATTTTAATATTTATTTAAAAGATCCATGTCACCCCCATTGTAACATTATACTCGCAAATCTTTGTATCATACACGATGCTTATTCATTTTTTAAATTAAAAGCAAATAAGAAGAAAGATATCCGTTTATTTCTTATCGAGATGGGACCTGAAAAGCACTAATAAAAAGGAGATTTTTATGCCGTAGCCCCTATGAACTTTACCCATTACGTGGTAATTCATGTATTCTTTATATTTACCCCATAACATCGGAAAACTTATTAACTCTTACGTGATGATCCTCATGGTCAACTCTTCCAGAATAAGTCTACGAGGCTTGTGGGGGGAAACATGAAGAATGCAGAGACTGTTGTGTAATTGGCAAAATTTATAGGTAGGTTGTTAAAAAATCCATAAAAACGCTTAAGTTTGCCTCAAGTAGGACAGAAGAAGTCCATTTGGCACTATGCTTTTTTTTCTCCTTTCTTTCTTCTCATATATTTTATAATCATTAGCCATTAATTTTTGCAAGTTTTTTTGCACACAAACATTTGAGAATTTCTTGTCCAAACGGGAGGGGACGGTTTAATAATATAATGAACAACAACTGTCCGAGGACGCCACTCGATCGACCATCGCATTTGTTCTGTAGACTTTAGTCAAAGAATCCCAAATCGTTACTTTCAAGCACTTTTGGACAAAAAAGAGAAAGGTATTGACAAAGGCATCGCCAGCTAACGCGCACGGTTTACTTTGTTCAATATTCTCCAAATTCTTCTATCACGTTTACTTTGTATCATATATATATAGAGGGCCGATCCTATGAGATGAGATTTTGGTGAGATGGTGAGATGGGAGATTCTGGACCACTAGTTTCTGTCTTCTCTCTCCTGGTTGAAACTAGTGGTCCAGAATCTCCCATCTCACCATCTCACAAAATCTCATCTCATATGATCACTCCTATATATATATATATGAGTGATCCTATGAGATGAGATTTTGTGAGACGGTGAGATGGGACATTCTGGACCACAAGTTGTTGTATTCTCTCTCCTACCTTTCTCTCTCCTGGTTGGAACTAGTGGTCCAGAATACCCCATTTCACCATCTCACCAAAATCCCATCTCATAGGACCGTCTCTCTCTCTCTCTCTCTCTCTCTCTATATATATATATATATATATATATATATAGAGGAGTGATCCTATGAGATGAGATTTTAGTGAGATGGTGAGATGGGACATTCTGGACCACAAGTTGCTGTATTCTCTCTCCTGCCTTTCTCTCTCCTAGTTGGAACTAGTGGTCCAGAATGCCCCATCTCACCATCTCACTAAAATCTCATCTCATAGGATCGCCCCTCTATATATATATATATATGAGGGGAGGCAGGCTGTTTTGAGTAATAGCCAAGTTGGTTGTTACACAAGGCAGTTTCCCCCTCTTTTTTATTTTTTTTGAAAATAAAATTATGTATATTCATATATATGTCCCTCCTATATGTCATTCAAATTTCGTCAGAAACGGAGACTCCTATGCCCTCCATCTAGAACAGGTAGATTACAACAAATTTCAGACTGTTAAACTTTACTCGGGCTAGATGGAGGGCATAGGAGTCTCTGTTTCTCACAAAATTTGAATGACATGTAGGAGGGATATATAGATGAATATATATGGTGGAATTTTTGAAAAAAAATAAAGGGGGGGATTGCTCCGTGTAACAACCATCTTGGCTGTTACACATAACAGCTTCCTTTTCCTCTCTCTCTCTCTATTTATATATATGAGAAAAGGGAGCCTACACCCAGGGGTGTAGGTAACCTACACCCGACTCATTTTTCATAGATTTTTGATTTTTTTTGAAATGAAATCTTGGGGGAATTAGATCACCATGTACCACCATGGTGTCATTCAAAATTCAACTTAATTCGATACTCCTATCATCTTCATCAAGACTATCAAATTTTAACGGTCTCAGAATTACTGAAATTGACCCCTTCTAGATGAATGTGTTAGGAATGTATTAGGAATGTATCAAGACTATCAAACTCGAAACACATATTCCTCTCAATATATTAAGAAAATCCCCCTAAGGTTTCATTCAAAAAAAACTCAAAAATCATGCAAAAAAAAGGCCGGGTGTAGGTAGTTACCTACACCCGGGGCTTAGGCTCCCATCTCCCTATATATATATATCAGAAAAGGGAGGTTGCTGCATGTACCAGCCAAGCTAGCTGCTACATGTAGCATTCTCCCCCAAATTTTTTATTTTTTTCATAAAATTTTACCATTTATATTCATCTATATATCCCTCCTATATGTCATTCGAATTTCGACAGAAACAGAGACTCCTATGCTCTCCATCTAGAACATGTACTTTTAACGGTCTTAAATTTGCTGTAATCGACCTGTTCTGGATGGAGGGCATCGGAGTCTCTGTTTCTAACGAAATTCGAATGACATATAGGAGGGATGTATGGATGAATATACATGGCGAAATTTCGCAAAAAAATAAAAAAAATTGAGGGAGAATGCTACATGCAGCAGTCAGCTTGGTTGCTCCATGCAGCAGCCTCCCGGCCCTAGCTCTCTCTCTCTCTCTCTCTCTCTCTATATATATATATATATATATATGGGTAAAATGTATATGCCCCTCGGGGGAGCTAACTGTTGGACATGCGAGCCCACGGCGAGCCATTATGCAATAAATGTTATTGCAATTCACTCCTTAATCTGAAATAAAGAGTACATAATTTGCATAATAGGTCCCTTAGTACAATTAGGGTTATGTACCATGGCCATCTTAATGATCATACAGTTGTTGATTCAATTATCGAATCATAGAGGCTGGTGCTTAAATGAATATCTAATGAGTTAGATTGAGGACTCATCAAGCACCGTCAAATGATTATTAAGAGATGATCTCCAGCTTGAGTAGGAGATGGCAATCCTATCTCATTTAGGTTGATATCTGACCGACCTCTTGATGCAGGTCCTCTGCATAGGAATAGAGATTCGGAGGTGTTAGATGAGTTAGGTCAAAGAGTTGAGTTAACGAGATCGAGATAACCAAAGTCATATATCATATGCTGTCATGATATAGGCACGCATCCTCTGACCGGAGACAGATGTGTTACTATATGTCTGAGTATGTACATTTGGCAGACCAATAGGTTGATGACCTAATCAAGGTCTATACACCGGCGCGCTGGTGTGCATATAAGGGCATATGAGTAATACGATCTCTCAAAGGGATCATACAGGTTCAGTTACTGAACCGGAAGACATGAGCTCATTCATGAGATATTGGGAAGAATCAAATTCCATGCGCATGGTCGTCTCGCTTTGGAAGCTTGACTGAATTTGTAGGTTTGATATATACTTTTGGAAAGTATATGATCAAGACCTAGGTATGATATATGCTTTTGGAAAGTATATGATCGCTACCGACTCCCAATGATCGAATGAGAAACTTACTGATAAAGCCCTGAAGTAGACAGTATAAAGTTGATCTAATACTTCGGGTTTATTCTGAGTCTTCCAGTATGCAGGATGTACAGGTATTGGAAATGCCTGAGGGTGATGTGATCATAAACGGTTGTATAACCATGACGCTTCCATTCCTAGGGAGTGGTGAAACGGGTCTGGATTTTAGTGACTCCTCTCAGTAGAGAAGTAATCTGATCTTAGTTCAAATGTTGGACATTAATCTGAATGTGATTCAGATTCAATGAGAAGATTAGATTTGCGGTCTTGATTTAATCAAGCATCTATGGGAGGCCTGAGATCTGGATTTGAGATATGATCTCAATATCCATGTCACTATACGTGGAACAATACAATCGCCATGTTCTTATCTCCAAGTATTCGCAGAGAAAGCGCATTATCCTTGAAAGAGTTCATGGATAATTTTATTATTGATATATGTATCCAAGCATTGAGAAAATGGATAATTAAATGTGATTTAATTATAATGAATAATATGAATTTAATTCATATTATAAGGAGAGTTATCTTAGATAATTAAATGTGATTTGATTATCAAAGATGTTAATATGAATGTGATTCATATTATTTGAGCACATGAGAATAAGTTATCCAATATAATTAAATATGATTTAATTACTATGGATAAGAATAATGTGGATAGTAATATCCAATTATTCATAATATATTATAATGTGATTTATAATGTATTAGAGAGAGTTAAATATAATTTATATTAGAAGATTAATTATTAATGTGTATTGGATACACATTGTCTAATTAATTAAAAATGTAAATTACATTTTGTTTTGGGTTGTGAATATGATTCACAATATTCCAATGTCAAGATTGCAATATTCCCAAAATTAATTGAGAATTATTTTGGTGAATTAAAATACCCAACGAATTGTTGTTGGAAAATAAGTAGAGAGAAATTCAAGGAGATGTGCAATCTCATGGATTGCCATGAGATTGCCCTCCCTTTTGGAAAGAGGGGGTGGCACCAATTTCCTTGTGAAATTGGTGGCCGTCCCCCCTTCTAAAGAGGAAGGTTGATCTCTCTTGATTCCTCTCTCCTTATTTGATTGATTTAATATGGTATTAATATTTATTTGATTTATCAAATATATTTTTATCAAATTAAATCACAAGTTGTTGGTTTTTACCAACAACAATCTTGACCATTGGATTGACATAAATCAATCTCATCCATTGATTTTACATGTCACATGGATTGAGATCCATGGATCCCAAAACCCTATAAATAGAGAGGCATACCATGCTCTCTATTTTACACACAATGCTTGAGAAGCATCTCTCTCTCTCTTTTCTCTCTACTCAACAACCCTCTCTCCCTCTCATGTGGCCGTCCACCATGGATGACCTAAGAGAGGTTCTCCATCGCCGCGGCATCGTCGTTATGCTGCCCGTTCTTCTGCTCGTGGATCTCCGTCTCCTTCGGTGCACCTCGCTCGTGAAGAAGATGTCGGATCTCGTGTGTCGAGATCAGGAGATCCGCCGCTTGGATCATCAACATGGATTGCGAGAAGCACGCTGTTCATCTCCGCGCTCGCAAGCATCTCCTCCGTCGGATCGGACTTGAGACAGGAGGTCTCTTCGATTAGAGACTCGATCGCAACCACGCTTCAAGATTTAATCCTATTACTTGTTTGTGGTTTAGACGAAACGATCCGAGAAGTGTTCTTGGATCATGTGGTTTCGTCGTATTAAAATTTTTAAATTCCGCTGCATCGAGCAACTAGTGCGACTAGTCGCTCCTCGTCGTATTCGATGCGACGCTCACGCTTCCGTGATGCGCTTGAGGATCTAACCATATCCTTCAAGTGGTATCAGAGCCTTAAGTCAACGGTTTTGAATATGATTCGCTAACCGAGGACGGCTTGGGTTCGTTAAGGTCGCGAAAGTTTTCTTCGCATTTGATTTCGCAGATCTGTTTAGTAAATAAATTCGGCAATGTTTAAATTGTTTAAACACGAATTTAACACTTGGATTTTGTTCCCCATTAAATAAGGAAACCATAGGATCTGAGTTTACGTAAATCGGATTTCATTTGCTCTAGATATGGTTGTTTTAATGAACATGTATTCACTATTACGGGAACTGCGAATCTTAACGTAATTAAGGAGTTAATTACTGTTTAGAGACGCCTCGAAATGCATGCAAATCACATAGGTTCTATTGTAAATCAAGTTAGCAAACTATGGAAACTTACTTTTCTTAATTTGGATTTAAATTGATTGAGATATGCTAATTTTAGTAAGTAGGGATCACTGCTGAAATTACTTTCCTAATCAAGAACCATGTGATTGTCAATTAGTGAAATTAATTGTTAATTTCATGAAATAATTATGGAAAATATTTGAGAAATATTGGAATATGATTATTTCCTTAATTGACTTGACCTCAACCAATTAATTGATTAGATTTGATCTAGAATATAATTGGAAACACAATCATCAAACTCCTTGCTTGAATAGGATTGAGAATTTGTCTAGCAAATTTCCTTATAATCAAAATTGTTTTGATTACTATATGGTATAATTTCGGTTGAAGAACCGATGATCATCTCAAGTACAAATTAATTAATTTGGCATTATCCTTTCCCGAGGCTGATATGGTGTCTAATCGGGGATCGCTGGGGTAGCGGGTTGCAACGTATGCGGTCCGTCCCACTCCCGCCGGTACTGGCCATGATAGCGGGTAGGGCCGGGATAATGTCCGAGAGATTAAGATGTATTTTTCTAATTATTAAAATATGAATTAATACGTACTTTGAGAATAATACCATATATATTCAAGTATAGCAATCAAGTTTGATTGATTGAATTGGATTTATAATTAATTTAATATGATTGAATTAATTATATCCAATTAAACCACTCTATTATGAATAGAGTTATTATTTCCCTTGGAAGAATTAATTATGTGAATATGATTCATGATAATTAATTAGAATTTGAATATGATATGGAGGATCACATAAGTGACATCCATGGTCTCCCGTCAAGGCGAAGAGTTTCGTCGCCAGATATTATATGTAGGAGACGCATGTCCGAAGTGACAGCTCCTGCATATGATCCATTTGGATCGGGCTCGTCGCTTCTCGAAAGAGTAAGGACATGTGCGTAGTGACCCCAATATCAGGTCCTCACATTATTGGGGCGATATTGGATTGCGCATAGCGAGTTGTATTCCTGTTGACGGTTGGTTCAATTAATGACGGGTCAACATCACCTTAGGGGTGGTGGGCCCGGGTGTTAAAGACCGAATTGGGAGATGCAAGTTGGACTTGCAAGGCGGAATGTGTTCCCGCTTCTTTTTATCCGAGTTGTAGGTTCTCATATTATTGGGATGCAACAAAGATAAGGAAGGAGATCCCAGATCTTGCTTGAGATATAATGGTAAGTATATCTCTTACATTGAAAGTGATTAAGGGAATGAACTTTCATTGTTGACATGGCAAGACAACTTTGATATAAAAATTCTTAAATCAAAGTAAAACATGTATATATATATATAAATATATATCCTTATGCAAATTTCTTATTTCAGATAATCCTTCATTAAACCCACTCAATATTATACTCAATAATAACCAGTAAAATATCATGGATTGGACCCTTTGATCCAGATATTGTATTTGTAGTTGGATACATAATGTATGTGGTTGCAATGTGCAAGTTTCCTAATAATAATGAGGAATGATGATTAATAAGACAATAGGACTAAAACCCTAGGGTTTGTATGTCTCTATAAGTCTTGATATTATCGAATGTACTTTTGAAGTGACATGTCGATAATGATCGTAATTATCAAATAATCCTTATAAAATTCTAAGAAGATGTTCTGGCATACATATGTGCTATCGACATTTAATCATGAATGGTGTGGTTCTCTGCATCATGCAGAATGGTGGCTCTATAATAGATGATGTATTCAAATTGTTTGAGTACCTACCTGAACCTATACTTTAAGAGTTTAGATGGATGTAGATGATGAGCGTCATCATTCTACTGTCTATACTCTAGTCATTCATGAAGCTTCATAATATTCATATTGTATGAATTGGATGAAGTATGTATAAATGTCGAAATGCTCTTACATTAAATTCTTTTGAATTTAACATAAGAGGTCCTTAGTCTTAAGCAATGGTTGTTCATAGATAAAGGGAGCGCAGTGGAAGCATGGGTTGGACCCAAGCAAGAAGTATAATCAAAGAGTTGACTGTACTTTTGTGACTTCCATATGACATCCAAAGAGTTGGATGAATGCCAATACTGCAATATGCTGATGTGTTGATAGTATGACTATCAAATTTATCTAGAATCTTTAGATAAGGAATCAGATAACATATCAGAATAACCTACACATAATCATTGAAATTGACTTACTTATTTGATAAGGCAAAGTCTAATAATTATAACTCTATCTTCTAATGACACTTGCAATTGGTTGCATATGTGTTAGAATATTAGAAATTTGATCTTAGGGTTTATTGGTCATCCATGTTGAAAGTGATGCAAGTGTTGCAACAATTTCCATGAGACCAATAGACTTCATTTTTTCAGTGGGAGCCCTTAGTCTTAGAGAATGTCTCTATGACCTAGATATAAGAATACACTCATTGTTTGTTTCTAAATGTTAGAAATAAACATGAATTCTGAAATTTATCTATTATAAAGAGTTATGATGGATATATATTTCAGATAGTAATCTAACATCTAGCGGACTCCACAAATCTAGAAATTAATGAATGGTTCATTAAGATTTCTAATACTGAAAATTAAACCCTTAAAGATCAATAGGAGGATAAAGATCATTTGACAATGATCTGACATCATGTTTTGGACATTGTTGATGTGATCAATAGACTGATAAGAGATGAAACTTTAGATTGTCTAGATGTTCAAATCTTACATACTTGTGAATATTGTATTCAAGAGTAAAAATGTCCAATACGCCCTTCCTTGGGAAAGGTGTAAGATGTTAAGGTATTCAAGATCACATACATATTGATGTATGTGAATCACCTATATCAGAATAAACATTATGGATATGTGATATCTATTAGTGATTGTTTGTGATATGAAATTTCTTCTCTTCACTTAGAAAACTTTGAAATATTCAAAGATTTCACAATTTTGGTTTAGAACCAAAGTTTGAAGGAAGATGAAATGAATTTGATCTAACCAAGGTAGCATGTACTTATTAGATGAATTCAAGAAATACTTTGTGGAAATATGAATATCATTCCTATCTCAATCCTCCTAATGAACCTTAACTCAATGGAGTTGTAGGGAGATACAATTGATCATGTGTGACATGATTTGATCAATGATTAATCCTAGCATAATTATCTCTTAGTTTCCAAGGTATATATGTAGTAGAGACTACATTATATACATAAAAAGGTTCCATGCATGTAAGCTGGAATCTAGCACTAGAGAGTGCTGCTTCATTAGGAAAATAAAGGATGGTATTGTATACCTACTTTATGACCTTGAGATTCTTAAAGGATCTCATCTCTGAGAATATGATTCTTAGAGGATGACTCTCTTAAGAATCAAGATAAAATGAAGTGAAGGAACTCATTTAATCTTGAAAAGATAATGAGGCTCCTGAAATTGGAAACTAAAAGGACAATTAAAGATGAAACACTAATACCTCTTCAAATGAGTTTAAGGATGTATTCCATGTGAAAATGATCAGACTTCATGTGATGAAACTCCAGAGGATCATGACATGGAAAGATGGATGTTAGCAATAAAAGTCTAATGTAGACTTCATATACAAGTGTTGTATATGGACCCTCGAGGATCCACCTACATGGGTAATACCCATTAAGGTGTAAATGGATCTTCAAGAGAAAGGAGGAACCTGATGAGAAGGTAGAAACCTTCAAAGCACGGTTTGTAGCCATGAGCTACACACCGAAGAGAAGACATCGCTCGCGATGAGACTTGCTCTCCAGTGACCTTGCTTTAACCCATCAGAATATTGCTAATTGTAGCTACACAACTTGACTATGACTTCCTCATGATGTGAGTCAAGATTGCTTTCCTCTATAAATACCTCTCTGAAGATATTCATATGAAGTAGCCCCAGGGTTTCAAAATTGAGGAAAGCAAGATGTGCTAGTTGAAGAACTCCATCTTTGGACTCAAATAAGCTTCTTGTAGTTGGAACATAAGATTTGATGAAATTATAAATGATTATGATCTCAGATAGAATCTTGATGAACCATGTGAGGCTTAGTGGGAGTGCCATTGTGTTCATCGTGCTAAACGTAGATGTTATTCTAATCATTTAAAATGATATAAGAATAATAATAAGTGTTTTATAATTTGGTTGTTCCATACCTTGAGATATGATCTCAAGGATACCTCTTAGATCTTAGTTCTGAAGTCGTTCGGAAGCAAAGAGAAGAAGGTATTGGGACTATCGCATTAGTAGTACACCTTGGACTTATTCCATTTTTTCTAGAAAATTCCAAGAAAAGCTTCTTTCCCTTAAGATGTGGTAGTGACCTATCTAAAGGGATAGCACCTCAAAGAGTTGAGGAAGTGAATGCTAGAACTGCTTGCACTTGTGCATCAGTTATGAGAAGCTGGGTATATGCTAGATGTGTACAAGAGCCAGATGTCTGCCATGCAGTGGGAGTAGTAAACTGTTACTAATCCTGCTATGGAGATAAAACACTTGATTGAAGTAAAAATAATATCTTCAAAGATGATGAAACTTAGAGATAGTGATCTCAAAGTCTTATCTTCAAAAGTTTAAGATCTTGTAGATAGTGATCTATAAGGGTCTTGACTGCAGATACCTTAGGAGATAGAGATCTCTAGGAATGAAGGTATTCTAAAAGGATTATGGGAATACTGGTTATGATAATTAATAAGATGTAGTGTCAATGACACTATAATCGACAAAATTGAGTATTGGTTGCATAGGATGCAACATTCGCATTGGATGCAAGCACTGTTACTAGGAGATATGCAAGTGCCGTAAAAGGACTTGGCGTAGTCTCTTGGGAACAGAGTGACTGATCAGCTTACCTAGCTATTTTCTAAATAGCCTATGATTGTCACATGAGTGTGGGTTTAAATGATTAGCCCATTAATGGCTCTTTGCGCTAGTGGGAGATTGTTGGACATGCGAGCCCACGGCGAGCCATTATGCAATAAATGTTATTGCAATTCACTCCTTAATCTGAAATAAAGAGTACATAATTTGCATAATAGGTCCCTTAGTACAATTAGGGTTATGTACCATGGCCATCTTAATGATCATACAGTTGTTGATTCAATTATCGAATCATAGACGCTGGTGCTTAGATGAATATCTAATGAGTTAGATTGAGGACTCATCAAGCACCGTCAAATGATTATTAAGAGATGATCTCCAGCTTGAGTAGGAGATGGCAATCCTATCTCATTTAGGCTGATATCTGACCGACCTCTTGATGCAGGTCCTCTGCATAGGAATAGAGATTCGGAGGTGTTAGATGAGTTAGGTCAAAAAGTTGACTTAACGAGATCGAGATAACCAAAGTCCTATATCATATGCTGACATGATATAGGCACGCATCCTCTGACCGGAGACAGATGTGTTACTATATGTCTGAGTATGTACATTTGGCAGACCAATAGGTTGATGACCTAATCAAGGTCTATACACCGGCGCGCTGGTGTGCATATAAGGGCATATGAGTAATACGATCTCTCAAAGGGATCATACAGGTTCAATTACTGAACCGGAAGACATGAGCTCACTCATGAGATATTGGGAAGAATCAAATTCCATGCGCATGGTCGTCTCGCTTTGGAAGCTTGACTGAATTTGTAGGATTGATATATACTTTTGGAAAGTATATGATAAAGACATAGGTATGATATATGCTTTTGGAAAGTATATGATCGCTACCGACTCCCAATGATCGAATGAGAAACTTACTGATAAAGCCCTGAAGTAGACAGTATAAAGTTGATCTAATACTTCGGCTTTATTCTGAGTCTTCCGGTATGCAGGATGTACAGGTATTGGGAATGCCTGAGGGTGATGTGATCATAAACGGTTGTATAACCATGACGCTTCCATTCCTAGGGAGTGATGAAACGGGTCTGAATTTTAGTGACTCCTCTCAGTAGAGAAGTAATCTGATCTTAGTCCAAATGTTGGACATTAATCTGAATGTGATTCAGATTCAATGAGAAGATTAGATTTGCGGTCTTGATTTAATCAAGCATCTATGGGAGGCCCGAGATCTGGATTTGAGATGTGATTTCAATATCCATGTCACTATACGTGGAACAATACAATCGCCATGTCCTTATCTCCAAGTATTCGCGGAGAAAGCGCATTATCCTTGAAAGAGTTCATGGATAATTCTATTGTTGATATATGTATCCGAGCATTGAGAAAATGGATAATTAAATGTGATTTAATTATCATGAATAATATGATTTTGATTCATATTATAAGGAGAGTTATCTTAGATAATTAAATGTGATTTGATTATCAAAGATGTAAATAATATGAATGTGATTCATATTATTTGAGCACATGAGAATAAGTTATCCAATATAATTAAATGTGATTTAATTATTATGGATAACAATAATGTGGATAGTAATATCCAATTATTCATAATATATTATAAATGTGATTTATAATGTATTAGAGAGAGTTAAATATAATTTATATTAGAAGATTAATTATTAATGTGTATTGGATACACATTGTCTAATTAATTGAAAATGTAAATTACATTTTGTTTTGGGTTGTGAATATGATTCACAATATTCCAATGTCAAGATTGCAATATTCCCAAAATTAATTGAGAATTATTTTGGTGAATTAAAATACCAACAAATTGTTGTTGGAAAATAAGTAGAGAGAAATTCAAGGAGATGTGCAATCTCATGGATTGCCATGAGATTGCCCTCCCTTTTGGAAAGCGGGGGCGGCACCAATTTCCTTGTGAAATTGGTGGCCGTCCCCCCTTCCAAAGAGGAAGGTTGATCTCTCTTGATTCCTCTCTCCTTATTTGATTGATTTAATATGGTATTAATATTTATTTGATTTATCAAATATATTTTTATCAAATTAAATCACAAGTTGTTGGTTTTTATCAACAATAATCTTGACCATTGGATTGACATAAATCAATCTCATCCATTGATTTTACATGTCACATGGATTGAGATCCATGGATCCCAAAACCCTATAAATAGAGAGGCATACCATGCTCTCTATTTTACACACAATGCTTGAGAAGCATCTCTCTCTCTCTTTTCTCTCTACTCGACAGCCCTCTCTCCCTCTCATGT
Organism: Ottelia alismoides; assembly: GCA_037367405.1. NCBI lineage: Eukaryota > Viridiplantae > Streptophyta > Magnoliopsida > Alismatales > Hydrocharitaceae > Ottelia > Ottelia alismoides. The sequence continues at coordinate 95,732 of JAZKJV010010871.1, forward strand.
GGCCATCCACCATGGATGACCTAAGAGAAGTTCTCCATCGCAGAGGCATCGTCATTATGCTGCCCGTTCTTCTGCTCGTGGATCTCCGTCTCCTTCGGTGCACCTCGCTCGTGAAGAAGATGTCGGATCTCGTGTGTCGAGATCAGGAGATCCGCCGCTTGGATCATCAACATGGATTGCAAGAAGCACGCAATTCATCCCCGCGCTCACAAGCGTCTCCTCCGTCGGATCGGACTTGAGACAGGAGGTCTCTTCGATTAGAGACTCGATCGCAACCACGCTTCAAGAGGTAATCCTATTACTTGTTTGTGGTTTATACGAAACGATCCGAGAAGTGTTCTTGGATCATGTGGTTTCGTCGTATTAAAATTTTTAAATTCCGCTACATCGAGCAACTAGTGCGACTAGTCGCTCCTCGTCGTATTCGATGCGACGCTCATGCTTCCGTGATGCGCTTGAGGATCTAACCATATCCTTCACTAACATAGTTCCCTCGTCCTATTTTTTGCATATTTTTTTTATTTTTTTTTAAAAAAACCATGTATATTCATTATTATATCCCTATATTATGTCATTCAAATTTAATGAGAAACAGAGACTCCTACGACCTCCATCCAGACAATGTCGATTTAAAAAATCTTGGGACCATTAAAAAATGACTGTCTGGATGAAGATCGTAGGAGTCTCTGCTTCACGTGAAATTTTTAAGACATAATATAGGGATATAGTGATGAATATTCATGAGAAAAAAATTCAAAAAAATAAAAAAAATGGAAAAAAATGGGGTGGGGGAGCTAAGTTAGCTCCCCCTAGGGGGCAGCCCCATTTTACCCTATATATGTGTGAGGAAAATGAAGTTGTTTGTGTAACAGCCAACTTGGTTGTTGCATGATGACACGCCTGACAACTGGGTTAAGTATGTAAATAAAAATGGTCGTTGTGACCCAAATCACCAAGCGCGGTCAATCGAGAAAAATTAATTATAACCACTCGAAAATGATAGAAATCGATGAAAATAATGTAAGCGGTCTTTCGCTATTCTTTTTACCTGGTATAGCGACCAGGGTCGAACACAAGGAGCACGATTTAAAAACTATGCAGTCAAATTTCAGAAAAGCTAATTTTTTAGTGGTTTTTTATTTTTATATTTTTTAATTTTTTTTAAAAGATGAATAAGCACAAAATGCACAAAACACACACAACACTATTTTTGTATTTTTCAATTTTTTTGAATTTTATAAAAGGGAAATGGACAAAAATTGGTCAGAAAATAAAGCACGACAAAATACACCTATAGAAATTTTTATGGAATTTTCAGGCAATTTTTATATTTTTTTTATTGAATTTTCTAAGTTCTGACAAGGAAACAAACAAGGTTTTTGATTTTTTTAAATATCTCAAATAAACTCAAAATGCTATGAAAATTTTATATAATGTTAATGCACATAGCAGGAGCATACATGAATTTTCGCAAAATTTTCCGACTCATAAAAGCATTTATTCCATTCAAATAAAGCAAGCAAGTGGAGTTCTGGAAATGTAGGGACCAAACTATAATTATGCAAGAGTTCTGCACTGAATAATAAGAAAATAAACATGTAGGAAGAAATATGAAGTTTACCCACTAAACATGTGCCACGCACATGCCATGAGCTTCTGGTGGGGGGCGCTTTGCAAATATCTGAACTTCAGAGGATCAATATGAAATTTACCTAAAAGATTTTTTTTAAAAAACTTGCCCTAGGGCTTCTTTCCTCTTCCTTCGTTTCTTTTTCCAACAATGAGAGACGTGTGCCGCTGCCGCCTTTATGATCTGGAGGAGGTGCGGGCGTACACGCGGGGAGGCGCGCCAACCGCGCGATGGGCTGGACGGCGGACGCGGAGCGCGCGGCCTCGCGCGCGCGGAGTGGCGGTGGTTTCAAGCGGGTGGCGGGCTGCGGAAATACGCACGTGGTTGCTGGATGCGCGACCGGAGTCGCACGCGGGGCTGCAGGTGCGGCGGGCCACGCGGCGCCAGGGGGCGCGGGCGGAGGAGAACTGCTTCGACGGAAGATGGTCGGCGGGCACGGCTGCTGCAGATGGCCGCCGCGTGGGCACAGGGATCTGGGCGGTGCGCGCACAGGTGGGCGCGCCTGCGCGAGGAAGGAGGCGCGGGACGGCGGCGCGCAGGGGCTGGTCACGAGCGGCGGGAGGCCGCTGGGGGTGATGCAGGCACGGCCGCCAACGCCGCGGGTGGAGGACCTGCTGGTCGGCGGAGGCACAAGGCCGCGAGGGAGGATCGCTGGGGGTGCGGCGCAGTTGTGCTGCGGCCACGCGCGGTGGCGCGCGGGAGCCTTGCAGGGAGGCCGGAGCTGCTGGAGGGAGCGGCTTCAGATCCGCGCGCTGGATGGGTTGCGCAGCAGGCTCCTGCAATTATTTTTTTTTGTTTTTTTTGTATATTTTTTTATTCTATAACTGCAGGAAAATGTTAGAGGAAAAAAATGTGTTTTTTTTTATAATTTTTTTCTCAGAATATGTATATCGAAATAGAAAGAGAGAAAGGATGTTTTTATTTTTTGTATATATGTTTTTTTATGTTGATTTTCCTGCAAAATAGATGTTAGATAAATACAATATTATTTTTTTTATTTTTCCTGCAACACAAAATGTTAGAAAAAAAACAAATAGTTTTTTTTAATTTTTTATTTATATACAAAATCGGAGGTGTGGATGGAGATCCGGTGGATATGCGAGGGATGGATCTGAGTCTCCGACCACCGTCCGTGGTCAGAGGTATATGGTTGCGTGAGGTAGAAAAAGAACTGCGGAGATCACGAGATGAGATGGTAGATCGGTATCGGAGGCGGATCAAAGTGCGGTGAAAATTTTTGTGATCTGAATCCTAAAGATTAACTAATCCTACGCTAGAATCTAAGCCTACGATTTACCTAAGAAAAATGACAGAGAATAAAATGGGGATCTCACCTTGAGATTGGAAATGCTATTGTGGCCTCGACGACAACCGAACGCTGTCACCGGACGGCTCGGAGGCTAAGCACCTTTCTTCGACGAGTAGCTTCTCGGAGGTCGGGCTCCTCTCTCCAAAGATCGATCAAGTTTGAATGAGGGAGGAGGAGCCCATTAAAAAGAGAAGAAAATAAAAAAAGGAAAGTATCTACAAAAAAGGAAGGTTATTATTGGGTGAATTAAAATAATTAATTAAAAAAATAAATAAATTAAATAATTATTTACAAAATTCGGAATAAATAAATAAAATAAAATAAGTAATTAATTGTAAATTAATTGGCCACCTTAATGGTGGCCATATAAGGTGTGTAATCAAATCTACATATATGGTAGCTTATATACAAATTTCGAAATTAAATAAAATAAAATAATTAATGTTAAGTAATTAATTTTTTTAGTGGATTTTATAAATGGAAGTTAGTGGCATACGTATATTATATACATATAACATAATGTACATATGTGCAAATAAAGAAATAATTTTTATACAAGATTTTTTTTATTTTATTTTTTTAATTTTTATTTTTATTGAAAATAATATTTATAATATATACATTATATAAAATAAATAAAATATAAAATATATACAATAAATATATGGGTAAATTGCACAATACACCCCAGAAAACCGACTTTTTAACCGTAACTCCAAAAAATACGAAACCACAGCCATTTGAGAGATAATTTAATTTATAGTATTATGGAAGTGAGTTTGGTTCGATTTGAGCTCGTATGGAGCCGGAATTGATGTTTCAATTATCGCATTACGGCTTTCTCTGGGTGTAATTATTTACAATATATACAATATTTTATTTTACAAATATTTTTATTATTTACAACATAGTTTTATTTACAACTTTTATTTACAAAAATAATTGATTTGAGGTCAAATTATATACAAATAAATTAATGTAAGTTTTATACAAATATAGATAAAAATATGTACAAGATATTTTTTTATTTTTCTGACAGACAACCTTATCTCCCCCTACTTTATTCCTGGTCGATCAGGTCAAGTCTTGACCTTCTCTCGGGGTTTGGGTCAGTCTGTATTTATTGCATAAATACTTCCTTTTCTTTTTCTTTTCTTCTTTATTCTTTTATTTATGTACAAAAAGTGTTAAAAATGCATATTTAACAAGTGCCTGTGAAATGATAATTTTATGGAATTAATGGGTATTTACAGGTATTTGACTAAGGAAACGATGCTAAAATAAAAGAATAAAGGCGATGAATCGTGGATTCATCATTCCCCTATACTTTACCTTTGCTAGTCCCTTAGCAAACACTTATTTGGAAAATAAGTGAAAATAAAAATAAAGAAAAGAAAAAGGAAAGAAGTTAGAACAATGTTGACTTTCAAACTTATCTTCATAAAAATGTAGTCTGGAGCTCTGTAGGACCTTTGGATTATTAGTATGTCGGAACCTTAATGGGACATGGAATTAAAACCTAACAACCTCTAAGTTCCATAAGACTCCTATTCAGGTCTCCTCAACAGTCAGATCAGAACAAGTCTACAGACACAAATTCTTATGACTATGAATTCTTACTTGTACGTGTAAGTGAAATATAGCTCCTCATCTCAGAAGTAACAAAGATTCAGCCTCTCTCAGCAAGGTAACTCAATAACCCGGTCTGGCAACTCTTCCCTCGAGGAGCGGGGATATTCCCTTCTAAGTTCAAGTACAACCAGCTCAAGAAGAGGGGATGGAGAAGAGAATGGACGGTAACCAGTGTAGTTACCTATCCTTGGATGCATGACCAGTGTAGCCATGTCACCCGCTGCAAGCTCATAAATATATGACTTTGAAGCTCTTATTCTTTTTTTTTACAGGCATTTTATTTTTCTTTCAGGCCTGTTCACTTTTGGAGATTTTGCTTCCTTTTTTTTTGAAATATATACAAGGTGCAGCATGTACATAAGGAGTTTTTCCTCTTGAGCCAGTAGACTATCCCTCTTTTGAAGCATTATTGCAACCCCACAGCTCCTGTCTTTAGACCTCAACATCACCAGACTAGGTTGAGACGCACTTCCCTCCCTAGAGAAGGACGAGAGGTTCCGCCTAGATGTACTACCCTCGTATGCTACCCCAAGCCAAAAGATTCTGCTCCTTCACTACCTCATCCATGAAGAGCTACGTGTAAAGTGCAGTGTCCAAGGTAAGCCACGGTCTGAAAGAATCATGTGTGTGTTGTTAAATGTTCTACTTAGACTCATCAAGATGACATGTGAACATAGTCTTATGGACTCAAAGAATTAAGTCTAGGACCTGAAAAGTCTTAACTCCAAATCTTATAAGGTTCCTCTGAAATTAAGTTGATTAAGGTCCAACTAAGCTCTATTCTTCAAATTTATTCCAGACTTAGTCTAAATGTCAAAATCATCCTGAAAAATGCTCATGCAAATGCAAGAAAATATGTACATGCAAGGAAAAGAAAACAAAAATCTTTTTGTGAAACAATTTTCAAAATTTTGAAATTTTTATGGATTTTTGAAAAATGATGATGCACATGCAAAAAGTTTTTTTTAATGCAAAAAGTTAGTAATATATACAAATATATACAAAAGTTTTTTTTTGAATGAAATACATATTTACACAAAAGTGAGATGATTATTTTACAAGAATCATGTTGCAAGAATTTACAAATTGAGTCATTTATACAAGTATATACAGAGTGGTTTTTTTTAATTGATTTTTTTTTATTCATCAGTTTTTTTTGAGTATTTACACAGTGTTTTAGCCATATTAAAAATAATATGAAAGTACGAGTTATGGCTAAAGTATATATACAATATATACGACACCCCCCTATACTTAGCTCGAACTATGTCCTCATAGTGATCAAATAGCTGGAAAGAAAGACATAACTCGTGCCGCGTATAGAAAAGTGAAAATAATAGTATACTACAACGACGAATAAAAGAATAAAATCAATAGAGGTCGGTGATCCCCCTATACTTAGGATCAAGTAATCCTAAGTATAACAGACTGTACACAAAGGGAAAACCGAAGAGATGAATATACAGAGTCTACCTCCCCTATACTTAGGGTAAAATATCCCTAAGTATAGGCAACACAACGGAGGTAAAAAGAATCAAAAGAATAATCAAACGTCTGACACCCCCCTATACTTAGGGTAAAGTACACCCTAAGTATAGCATAATCATAAGATGGAAATGGGGTGCTGTTGAACCGGAAAATCGCAGAGATCGTGTTGACTCACAAGGCGAATCAACAGTCGCTGATTTGACCTCCAACGAAATCCCGATTCAAACAACAATTAACCCACGACAAATAGATCAAGCAATGAAAGTAGATGTGCGGAGTTAAAATTTATTATAACTCTACAACAAAGATGTGTATAGTGCAAGTATTGTAGAGGTCGAACACAGGGAGCAGACAGGTAGATCGGGGCACAAGTGCTCAAAAATGTGTGTGTATGTGATCAAGAGTCTATGGTGCTATTTTTTGTGGGTTTTTAATTTTTATAATTTTTATTTGATTTTTAATTTTATATTTTTGTATTTTGATTTTTTAATTTACTGATTTTATATTTTCTTTTTATATTTTAAATTTTTTTTATATTTTCTTTTTCAATATTGGAAATTAAAGACAATGTAATAAAAGGGAAACCAAAGTTTTTATAAAAATAGATAAAAATACTCAAAAATAAGGAAATAAAGTCTTTTTGGTCTTTTTATACTTTTTTACTGTTTTTGTGATTTTTGGGTAATTTTTAGAATGTTTTTGGTTTTTTTAATTTTCAAAATAAAGAAAACAGTAGTAAAAATCAAGGCTGAAACTTAAAATGGAGAAATAAAATAGAAATCAGTGGCAAAAATTCTCCAACTTAATTTTCAGTGAAAGATAATGAAACAAAGAAAATTCAGGAAAAGAAAACACTATTTTTGGATTTTTAATGAATTTTATAAATTTTTATGAAGGTTTTTAGAGTTTTGCAATTTTTTTGGAGTTTGGTTTTATATTTTTTAATGATTTTTGGCTGGGAGTTAAAACAAACTAAAATACACGATATATATTTTTTTGGGATTTTTCTGGGGTGTTTTTATATTTTTTGGGATTTTATGGTGCAAACAGTGCTGAAATTGGCTATTTTTGAATTTTTATAAATAATAAAATGCAATAAAAATGTAAAATAAAAATATAGCGTGGAAATATGATGCAACAGGAGCTTAAGTCCAAAATTTTAGAATTTTTGGAGTAGAAATGATGCCTCAAATAATTACTACAAGCAAGCAAACATGGAAGGCCTGGCAAGGGTATTTGCGTAATTATCCAAAAGTTTCTGGGCACGGTTGCAAAATGTCCACAAAATATCATATGCAATAAACAATTTAATGGACGAAATCAAAATCTCAAGACTCGCGAGAACCTGCGTGCAAAAACACCAAGGCTCACGTGAATCTCACGCGACCTGGCAAGGACCGACTAGTGATTACGCCAACCCAGGGGTTTCTTTGCAATAATCCTGAAAACTTTATCACTTAAACAAAATCTTCATGCACTAAATAGAAACCTCAAGAAATAGCGATGGCACCCCTGCAAAAACGCCAAAGGTCACGTGCTGTGCACGCGTCTGGCGGGGGCCCTTATGTAAATAGGGGACAGCTAGAGGATCTAAGCGCAATAATTCCAAATTATAACAGCGGTCCAGGGATACTTCAGTACTTAATAAAATATTACAAAAACTCGGCGGGAAAAAGGTGCAAAATACCCGCCTAAGGCGCGATCTGACGGTGGGAGATATCCCACTTAAACCACGTGGCAGCTCCACAGGGGCCGATACCCCTTCATCTTGACGGTCGTGATTAGATGACACTTTCAAGATCTGACGGCCCCGAGTGTTTGGATCGGACGGTGGCTGTAAGCGAGGGAAGAACAGCAGCAATCCAACGGCTGTGGGCGGAACTGGAAGAACACGAAGGAGAACTCGGCCGAGCCGAGTTCTGTTCACGCGCAGGTGCCCCCTCCGACCACTATACCCATGCCCAGCAGCTCGGTTCTACTCCTGGGACTCCTCCGCACCTCCCAGGTACCTCAAATGGGGCTGAAGACCACGGAGTGGCCACCGCCGCGCGAAGACGCTCCAGCGCACCTGGGAGGACTGTTCTTGAGCAAGAATGAGGCGCACTTGCCTCTCCTGGGACCTGCAATCGACAAGAAAGACGCAGCAGCACAAAAATACAAGACCCAGGTCTTATTGGTGGAATAAAACGGCGTGAGATGGTGGGCGGTTTGACAAGAAAGGCCGGAGCTCGTGGAGCTCCGGCGAGGTGTTCGATGATGGATCTATGCTACGGACTTGTTTAAATACCCAAAATAAATGCACAAAATAGAACCTAGTGCTACAGCTACGTAAAATGCAAAGAAAAACAGGAGAAAATGACCTCGAGCAGTGGTGTACTGCGAGATTTGGACCTCACGGCTTCTCGCCGGAGATGGGGGTTGGAGACCACGATCCGCCTGGCCAAACTCCTCCTCGAGCTCGCCGGAGAGTAGCTGTCACCTATCTCAATCCAGGGCGCCAAGGGGAAGGGCTCAGCTAGGGCAAAAAGGGTTCAAAAAAGCAATGGATGGAAATGGGGTGTTTTTAAAACATGGCTCTGGAGCTCTCTTCGAGGCGCGATCACGGGTGGCCCGTTGATCCAATCCCCGAGATAATAGGTGGGCGTGAATGACCAATCAAAGGGGAGAAAAATCCCAGAAGAGATCGAGGTCAAACGATGAAAGAATCGGCCTCGAAAAAGGGAGAAGATGGGACAAAATGCATTCTGACGCACAGCAGGCCATGGGTCAGAGAGTTGACCCATGTCAACTCTCCAGCCCTCCTGGTTGGTCCACGTGGACCAACCAGGAAAAAGCCTGGAAAAAATAATTCTAAAATCATTTAAAAATAGTAAACGATTTTATTAATTTTTGATTATAAAATAAAAAATGTTTATTATTTTATAAATTATTTTATTATGATTTTTATTTATTTTTATGGAGTATATTTTTACAAGTTTGCATTTATGCCCCTATAGGTATCTATATCTATATATTTAAGTATTTTATTTTTATTTAGGTATTTTTAATTTATTTTATTTTGGTTTTTATTTTCTAAAATTATAAAATACTTTTATATACACAAATATATTTTTATTTTAATTTTCTGATTTATTTTGTATATTTAATAAAATACAAGTATGTTTTGTATTGGTATAAGTATAGGTATGTATCTATGTATTGAATATATACAAGTATTTTTATTTTTGTTTTTATTTAGGTTTTTATTCTTCTTTTAATGTACATAATTATTATAAGTATTATTTACAACATTATAAAAATATAAAATAATAAAAATAATAAATAAATAATAAATTGAATATTTTAATATGTACAAGTATACAATGAGGGTCCAAAAGTCAACTTTCAAACCGTAGCTCCGCCAAATGCGAAACCACCACCATTAATTAGATTATTTTCTTCTATATACAATTAAAGGTGAGTACGCTGCCTTTGGAGTTTTTATTTGTGAGATACGGGTCTGGGAAGTTGGCATTCTGGATTTTTATTCAGACCATAACTTTTTATCTGTACATTATTTTTCTGTGAAATCAATTTTGTATTTTTCTTTATTAATTTATCTACAACTTTCATGTACAAAGTTTCTTTATTTGATGTATAAAAAGTGGAACCAAAAATAGGTCCCAAAATGAATAAAGAACGAATAAAATGTATAGGTATTTTACCTGTGTTTTAGCCCTTATCTCCCCCTACTTTATTCCTTGTCGACCTATTCATCAAGATGCCTAGGTCTCGGGGTTTCGGGTCATAAAATATTTACAATATTTTATTCTTTTTCTTTTCTTTTCTTTATTCTATAATTTTAGCATTAAAAACCGTATTATATACAGTATTTACACACCCATGCATGAATGCTAAAATGCATGAATTAATGCTATTTACACGCATTTACTAGGGTTTTTAAGGCCAAAATGATAGAATAAAGATGATGAAACGTAGCTTCATCATCCCCCTATACTTTACCTTTGCTAGTCCCTAGCAAACACTTATGCAATAAGTGCAGAAAAAGAAAAACAAAGAAAAGAAAAAGAAGAAAATTCGATGAAGTTTAATTATCAAACTTGTCTTCACAACATCAAAGTTTGGAGCTTAAGTCGGTCCTTTGGAATTTTAGTGCGGTCGGGACCTTAATGAGAACCAAGTTTGAAATTCAACAGTCCTTGAGAATCCCAAAACTCTGCTCAAGTCTCCTCAATAGCCAGGTCAGACATACTTCAACTCATACGCAAACTCCTACGACTATGAGTCTAACTCGTACAGTGTAAGTGATATGTAGCTCCCCACCTCAGAAGTAATAAAGAAACAACCTCCCCCAACCTGGTAACTCTAATGCCTCGGTCTAGCAACTCTTTCCTCGAGAAGCGGGGTATTCCCTTCTAAGTTCAAGTGCAACCGGCTCAAGAAGAGGGGGAAGAAGTATAGACTTTTGGGAGCTCAACCAGTGTAGCTAAGTCTCCCGCTGCAAGCTTCATGAGATGTGACATGGATACCATAAGCTTTTGCTTTATTGGACTATATACACTCCGGTGGGGTTATTAAATTTTCAATCCGACCCACCACTTTTTTTGGAGTTCTTTTTTTTTTTCTTTTTTTTTCTTTTTTTTTTTTTTCAATTGCATCTGTACAACATATCTACATGGTGCAGCATATATACAAGAAATTTTCCTCTTGAGCCAGTAGACTATCCCTCTTTTGAAGCTTTATTGCAACCCGCGGCTCCTGTCTTTAGCCTTCATCACCACTAGACCAAGTTGAGGTGCACTTCCTTCACTAGAAGAAGAAGAGAGGTTCCGCCTAGAAGTACTACCCTCATATGCTACCCCAAGCCAAAGGAAACTGCCTCCTCACCACCTCATCCGTGGAGAGCTCTGTGAAAGGTGCAGGTGTCCAAGTTAGGTCATTATCAACAAGAGTCGTGCGTGTGCTCCGAAATACTCTACTTAGGCAGTCAAGAATCCATTGAACCAAGTCCCGTGATCCTCAAAGAATTAAGTCAACTAGACCTGAAGTACCTCAAACCCAGTTCCTATAAGGTTCCTGTTATTAGGTAGATTTTAAGGTCCAATCAAGCTCCAATCTCCGGATTTTACTTAGACTTGTTCAACTATCAAACTCAATCCGAAAAATGCTAATGCTATGCAATGCAATGCAGAAAATATTTTTGTGATGCAATTTTCAAGATTTTGAACTTTTTATGGATTTTTTGAAAAGATGATGATGATGCAGATGCAGATGCATTTTTTTTGTATTTTTCAAAAAGATTTTTCAAATGTTTTTGGATTTTAATTTTGCAAATGTTTTTGGGAATTTTTAAAAAACAAAAGATTTTGGCTGAAAACTAGGTTAAAATATGTACACGGGAGTGCGTCTTATTTTTACAAGAAATGGATTTTAAGAATTTACAAGTGATCAATTTTTTATAGATATATATATATAGTGGATTTTGGTGTGATGTGTATATTCCTCAAATTTATTTGAAAACAATTTACACACATTTTTGAAAACTATAGTCCAAAATAATTTTTACGAACATTTTACACACATTTGAAAATCATTTTGCAAAGGTTTTCAAAACAGTATATATAGGTTTTTCAAAACATTTTTGCAACCATTTTTCAAACCATTTGCAAATCATTTTTCAAACATTTTATTTCACACAAAGAAAAGAAGTTTTACAAACCACACAGGTTGAAAACACGAAACAAAATATTTTCAAAATAGTTTTCAATAAATGTTCACAAAGATTTTCAAACTATTTTTCAAACATTTTGCAAAAAACATTTTCACCTGATTTATTAATCAGTAAATACAAAAAGAATTTGAGGAATAATCACATCTTTTTATTAAGAATTTTTAATGAATTTTAAAGAATTTTTTGGCCATATTTATTAAGAAAATACGAAAGTACGAGTTATGGCTAAAGTATATACGTAGTATATACGACCCCCCTATACTTAGCTTGAGCTATGTCCTCATAGATCAGAGAGAAAAGAGAAGACATAACTCGTACTGAGTATAGGAAAGCCTAAAGAATAAATGAATGAATCGATGAATCAATGAATGAGAAGTTGACCGTCCCCCCTATACTTAGGATCAAATAATCCTAAGTATAGCAGACTGTACACAAAGCAGGGAGGGTCAAGGGTGGGAATGAACAGATCGTACTCAGATTGTCTCCCCCTATACTTAGGGTAAGATATCCCTAAGTATAGACAAGAAGAGGAGACAATGGAGAGGATCGAAAAGGATAGAACAACTCGGGGTGCCAACCCCCCTATACTTAGGACAAAGTACGTCCTAAGTATGGAAAACTGTCTACAAGGGCGGCACCTTTTCGGTAGATGAAGAAGATAGCAGAGGAAAAGAAGAAAAGAAGAAAAGAAGAAAAGGAATCTGAAGATGGAAAGAGTGATATAGGAGAAGAGATCGGAGGATGTACAAACCACTCCCCCTATACTTAGGGTAAAAGAAGCCCTAAGTATAGGCAACAACAGGAGTGATAACACGGACGAAGAAAGAGCACTCGGCTCGTCCACCCCTCCTAAACGTAGGACAAAGTGCGTCCTAAGCTAGGCAAACACGAGAATGGGAGGACGAGCAATACGGAAGAGAGACGGAAGTACACAACACGAATGTACAACAGGATGGATGTACAGAGGGTCAAGAAGGTAGAAAGCGAACCTTCTTGCGAGACCGCTGAGGAATGGATCTGGTGTGATGCAGGTCGACATCGGGGTCCACAGTGGACGGAATCCGATCAGGGTCGACGGGGTGTAAGTCCTCAGGGGCCCTAGGGTGTGAAGGCACAGACGGAGTAGTGGAAGAAGTACGGCTAGGTCCGGCCTTGGGAGTCTCGCTGATATCAAAGTGGAATGGGACGAACTCATCATCATCGGAAGTAGTGTACTCGGAGTCGTCCTGCGAGGAGTCATCCAGGTCAAAACCAAAAGGCACGAACTCATCGGTGGAAGTAGTCGAACTCTGTTCGTCCTCTATAATCTCAACTGGATCATCTTTTTCATCAAAAGGTCCGAATCTCTGAAGAAAAGCAACAAAATCAAATTCGGCCTTAGTCTCATCAGTATCTACATGGACAGGAACGGACTCATCAGTGGAAGTAGTCAAAGCATGTCCATCCTGTATAGTCTCTATATCTGCCCTCCGCTCAATGGTATCAATCGTGTAGATCCCGCGGATGTCATCAACACAACGCCAAGTCCCAGAAGAAGGAACGTCGAGGTCCATGCTTTCCAAGTTTTCCTCAACCGAGAGGAATTCTCGGGTCTCAGTGGAATCCAATAGACAACAAAATTCTCTGATAGTATCATCAAGGTCATGGTCCTCGAGGTCAGCCAAGATAGGTGTGGTCACATCAGGTGCAGGTCTCTGGTCGGCAGTGGGTGCGGTGATCACTGCTACGCCCTCGTCAGCAGGGCGGAAGCGAATCTCTCCTGATCCATAGTCGATAACGACCCTCGCAGAGGCAAGGAATGGTCGTCCCAGGATGATTGGAGAATGCTCCCCTGTGGAGTTCTCCATGGGCAACACGACAAAATCAACATTGTGGCTCGTGCCCTGAATCGATATGACGGCGTTTTCAAGGATACCCTTCGGCCTCTTTATTGATCCATCAGCAAACTGTACGATCATCCTGGTCTTCTTGAGAGGCCCTAAGTGAAGAGACTGTACCAGCGAGAAGGGTATGATGCTAATCGAAGCACCGCCGTCTAGGAGAGTGCGATCACATGTGTGGTCAGAGATGGTGCAACTAATGAAAGGTGTGGCAGTGTTCCTCTTCTTGGGAATGGGACGGTGTGTGATGGCGTGGGCAGTGGCCATGGTCAAGATATGACACTCAGATCTGCTCCTCCGCTTTCTCTTCTTGGGAAGAGGAGCAGACATATGGGTCATGGCCTGCTGAAGTGGGGCACGGATAATCTCATGAATGGTGGCCACCACTTCGGGTTCAGTCAGCATTTTTTGGAATTTTTGGACCTCCTCCATACAAGGGAGGAAGTCGGAATCAACATATACACGAGGCATGCCAAGAGCAGTCTTTACAGCGGCATCCTCGGGGTCAAAGGTGGGACCGGGTGTGAATGTATGTGTGGACAAGGGATCTGGCAAGTGGGCGCTCTCCTCAAAGTCTGACTCGATCAAAAGTCTCCCAATCTCTTTTTGTGTTTTTAAAATTTTCTCATTTTTTTGTATTTTGGGCGATTGCAAGCTCTCATGATAATCCTCAAATGATTCCATATCCTCAAAGACTGGAGCGGCATTCTGGTTCTTATTTAAACTAGTAAGATCAGTGATCCTCGAATTCATATGCTCCATCATCTGGTTCAAGGTCTCAAGTGTGGATATCATGAAAGGTGACTCCAAAATCTCAGGATCGGGTGAGTCGAATGTGGGCGGTGGGTGCGGACAAAAATCACATTCCGGATCAGGATACTCAAGGAAGAGCGGGTTGTCGAAATGTGTAGGCGAAGGTGGTGGAAATGATTGGTGAAGGTCAAAGTTCGGATCCTGAAATAGTGGGTTGGTCGGATATGTACAAAAATCAGGAGCAAAGTCCTCCTGGAAAAAAGGAGGTGGACCGGCTGGAGTGAAGGAGGGATCCGCGAAGTCCGGATAGAATACGCTCCAGTCGGCCATCTCGAAACAAAAGAAAATGATCGGGAGAGCACGATGGTCAAGTCAAGAGAATGAAGAAGAAGGCGCAAATGCGCAGGGATGATCTAGGACACACAAAACAATCACAACCAAAAAATAAAAAGAATACAAACCCTCAATTCACCTACTCAACTCGGTAGAGACCGCAAGAGCGGTCTTTTTATCTTGTCGGTTTTAGAGTTAGGTGAGAAGTCAAAGAATTTCACACACACTTAGGGGCTTGATGGGATTTGGGCACTAATCCTTAAGGTGTGCGTGAGCAAATAAAACGAAGACAATGAGGGGATTACTCGCCCCAATACAAGATTTTTCTTTTTGATCGGTTTTAGGGTCAAGTAATATTAGCAGTCCCAATTTTATTGATTATCACTTTTTTTTTGGATTTTTAATGAGAATGCACGATCCTATCGGGGAGTCAATTCCTTTAAGCTCCTAGATGATCAAAATCAGAGGTAGAGAGGCGGAAAAGCAATGCAAGCGATCAAAACGATGATGGATGATAAAGCGTAAATGCTCACCTTGCCTCCAGCACTCTACATGCAAGGATGCTCAGCAGAATTGAAACCTATCTATATGCAAATGCAAAACCGATGAAATCGCCCTAAGTTTCAGAAATTGCTATTAGCGGGAAGCACCACAAGTTGGTCACCGATCTTCAACCCTAGAGTCCGGTCTAGGCTCACCCCTCCTCTGCTCAACACATTTGAGGTAGGAGAAAGCGCTTGTTCGGGTGTGAGCTCGCGGCGCAGCGGATCGAAGATGATGAACCAACTGTTTAAAAATTTGACTAAGTCCAAAACGAGACTATAGGTGCATGCAAAATATTAGGTGTTTGGCCTTAGTCTATCGCAAGCAATCCTAGAACTAGGGGCTCAATCACACAAAATAAAAAAAATCGAAAAACAAAACAAAATGAAAAGAATGCGAGAAAAGCCGACAAAACCGCGAGAGCCCCCAAGTGAACAATCACTTGGAAATTAGGCTCGAATGTCCAAGTCCGGGGGTACCTGTATTATTACAATAAAGGTGGTCTCTCTCTCACAAAAATTACAAAGATAAATGCAATAAAAGAAAATGCAACTAAAATAGAGCGCGGTCTTCAAAATTTCCTCTTTGTCTCCTCGATGCTCGGCTGGCAGATGCCGGCTTCACGTGGGTGCGTAGGCGCCTAGGGTGGAGTGCCTCCCTCGATCCGCGGTTCCTCGCAAAAAGTCAACAAAGAGAGGGATTAGATAGCTCAAAAGATATATCAAAATAAAAATAAAAGCCGCAAAATGTAGACAAATAATCACAAACACAACAAGACCCGAACTACGCGCTGTTGCTCCCCGGCAACGGCGCCATTTGTTGAACCGGAAAATCGCAGAGATCGTGTTGACTCACAAGGCGAATCAACAGTCGCTGATTTGACCTCCAACGAAATCCCGATTCAAACAACAATTAACCCACGACAAATAGATCAAGCAATGAAAGTAAATGTGCGGAGTTAAAATTTATTATAACTCTACAACAAAGATGTGTATAGTGCAAGTATTGTAGAGGTCGAACACAGGGAGCAGACAGGTAGATCAGGGCACAAGTGCTCAAAAATGTGTGTGTATGTGATCAAGAGTCTATGGTGCTATTTTTTGTGGTTTTTAATTTTTATAATTTTTATTTGATTTTTAATTTTATATTTTTGTATTTTGATTTTTTAATTTACTGATTTTATATTTTCTTTTTATATTTTAAATTTTTTTTATATTTTCTTTTTCAATATTGGAAATTAAAGACAATGTAATAAAAGGGAAACCAAAGTTTTTATAAAAATAGATAAAAATACTCAAAAATAAGGAAATAAAGTCTTTTTGGTCTTTTTATACTTTTTTACTGTTTTTGTGATTTTTGGGTAATTTTTAGAATGTTTTTGGTTTTTTTAATTTTCAAAATAAAGAAAACAGTAGTAAAAAGCAAGGCTGAAACTTAAAATGGAGAAATAAAATAGAAATCAGTGGCAAAAATTCTCCAACTTAATTTTCAGTGAAAGATAATGAAACAAAGAAAATTCAGGAAAAGAAAACACTATTTTTGGATTTTTAATGAATTTTATAAATTTTTATGAAGGTTTTTAGAGTTTTGCAATTTTTTTGGAGTTTGGTTTTATATTTTTTAATGATTTTTGGCTGGGAGTTAAAACAAACTAAAATACACGATATATATTTTTTTGGGATTTTTCTGGGGTGTTTTTATATTTTTTTGGGATTTTATGGTGCAAACAGTGCTGAAATTGGCTATTTTTGAATTTTTATAAATAATAAAATGCAATAAAAATGTAAAATAAAAATATAGCGTGGAAATATGATGCAACAGGAGCTTAAGTCCAAAATTTTAGAATTTTTGGAGTAGAAATGATGCCTCAAATAATTACTACAAGCAAGCAAACATGGAAGGCCTGGCAAGGGTATTTGCGTAATTATCCAAAAGTTTCTGGGCACGGTTGCAAAATGTCCACAAAATATCATATGCAATAAACAATTTAATGGACGAAATCAAAATCTCAAGACTCGCGAGAACCTGCGTGCAAAAACACCAAGGCTCACGTGAATCTCACGCGACCTGGCAAGGACCGACTAGTGATTACGCCAACCCAGGGGTTTCTTTGCAATAATCCTGAAAACTTTATCACTTAAACAAAATCTTCATGCACTAAATAGAAACCTCAAGAAATAGCGATGGCACCCCTGCAAAAACGCCAAAGGTCACGTGCTGTGCACGCGCCTGGCGGGGGCCCTTATGTAAATAGGGGACAGCTAGAGGATCTAAGCGCAATAATTCCAAATTATAACAGCGGTCCAGGGATACTTCAGTACTTAATAAAATATTACAAAAACTCGGCGGGAAAAAGGTGCAAAATACCCGCCTAAGGCGCGATCTGACGGTGGGAGATATCCCACTTAAACCACGTGGCAGCTCCACAGGGGCCGATACCCCTTCATCTTGACGGTCGTGATTAGATGACACTTTCAAGATCTGACGGCCCCGAGTGTTTGGATCGGACGGTGGCTGTAAGCGAGGGAAGAACAGCAGCAATCCAACGGCTGTGGGCGGAACTGGAAGAACACGAAGGAGAACTCGGCCGAGCCGAGTTCTGTTCACGCGCAGGTGCCCCCTCCGACCACTATACCCATGCCCAGCAGCTCGGTTCTACTCCTGGGACTCCTCCGCACCTCCCAGGTACCTCAAATGGGGCTGAAGACCACGGAGTGGCCACCGCCGCGCGAAGACGCTCCAGCGCACCTGGGAGGACTGTTCTTGAGCAAGAATGAGGCGCACTTGCCTCTCCTGGGACCTGCAATCGACAAGAAAGACGCAGCAGCACAAAAATACAAGACCCAGGTCTTATTGGTGGAATAAAACGGCGTGAGATGGTGGGCGGTTTGACAAGAAAGGCCGGAGCTCGTGGAGCTCCGGCGAGGTGTTCGATGATGGATCTATGCTACGGACTTGTTTAAATACCCAAAATAAATGCACAAAATAGAACCTAGTGCTACAGCTACGTAAAATGCAAAGAAAAACAGGAGAAAATGACCTCGAGCAGTGGTGTACTGCGAGATTTGGACCTCACGGCTTCTCGCCGGAGATGGGGGTTGGAGACCACGATCCGCCTGGCCAAACTCCTCCTCGAGCTCGCCGGAGAGTAGCTGTCACCTATCTCAATCCAGGGCGCCAAGGGGAAGGGCTCAACTAGGGCAAAAAGGGTTCAAAAAAGCAATGGATGGAAATGGGGTGTTTTTAAAACATGGCTCTGGAGCTCTCTTCGAGGCGCGATCACGGGTGGCCCGTTGATCCAATCCCCGAGATAATAGGTGGGCGTGAATGACCAATCAAAGGGGAGAAAAATCCCAGAAGAGATCGAGGTCAAACGATGAAAGAATCGGCCTCGAAAAAAGGGAGAAGATGGGACAAAATGCATTCTGACGCACAGCAGGCCATGGGTCAGAGAGTTGACCCAGGTCAACTCTCCAGCCCTCCTGGTTGGTCCACGTGGACCAACCAGGAAAAAGCCTGGGAAAAATAATTCTAAAATCATTTAAAAATAGTAAACGATTTTATTAATTTTTGATTATAAAATAAAAAATGTTTATTATTTTATAAATTATTTTATTATGATTTTTATTTATTTTTATGGAGTATATTTTTACAAGTTTGCATTTATGCCCCTATAGGTATCTATATCTATATATTTAAGTATTTTATTTTTATTTAGGTATTTTTAATTTATTTTATTTTGGTTTTTATTTTCTAAAATTATAAAATACTTTTATATACACAAATATATTTTTATTTTAATTTTCTGATTTATTTTGTATATTTAATAAAATACAAGTATGTTTTGTATTGGTATAAGTATAGGTATGTATCTATGTATTGAATATATACAAGTATTTTTATTTTTGTTTTTATTTAGGTTTTTATTCTTCTTTTAATGTACATAATTATTATAAGTATTATTTACAACATTATAAAAATATAAAATAATAAAAATAATAAATAAATAATAAATTGAATATTTTAATATGTACAAGTATACAATGAGGGTCCAAAAGTCAACTTTCAAACCGTAGCTCCGCCAAATGCGAAACCACCACCATTAATTAGATTATTTTCTTCTATATACAATTAAAGGTGAGTACGCTGCCTTTGGAGTTTTTATTTGTGAGATACGGGTCTGGGAAGTTGGCATTCTGGATTTTTATTCAGACCATAACTTTTTATCTGTACATTATTTTTCTGTGAAATCAATTTTGTATTTTTCTTTATTAATTTATCTACAACTTTCATGTACAAAGTTTCTTTATTTGATGTATAAAAAGTGGAACCAAAAATAGGTCCCAAAATGAATAAAGAACGAATAAAATGTATAAGTATTTTACCTGTGTTTTAGCCCTTATCTCCCCCTACTTTATTCCTTGTCGACCTATTCATCAAGATGCCTAGGTCTCGGGGTTTCGGGTCATAAAATATTTACAATATTTTATTCTTTTTCTTTTCTTTTCTTTATTCTATAATTTTAGCATTAAAAACCGTATTATATACAGTATTTACACACCCATGCATGAATGCTAAAATGCATGAATTAATGCTATTTACACGCATTTATTAGGGTTTTTAAGGCCAAAATGATAGAATAAAGATGATGAAACGTAGCTTCATCAGGTGCTTAAACAAAAGAGTGTGTGATATGGACATCTGGATCTATACAATTGCGAGAGAAAGTGAAAATCAGGCATGAGATGCAAATGATGTGAGTCAAAGACTACATCTCATTCAAAATAAATCGGGGCAACATCGACGATCAGCGGTTCATGATCTAGATATGGCTTCAGGCGCTGACCGTTAACTCGGAAGGTGGATTCAGATGACATCTCAGATATATCAATGCTGCCATTGTCGTGCACCTTCCGGACCAAGTATGGTCCCTTCCATTTGCTCTGCAACTTCCCTGGAAATAGCTTTAGCCTTGCATCGAATAACCATACTTTCTGATTCGGTTCAAACTGCTTATGGCTGATGTGAGAATCATGCCATATCTTTACTCGTTCCTTATACTGTAGGCTACTCGAGAATGCTGTGTCTCTAAGTTCCTCCAGGGCTGCCAATTCTGCCTTTCTCTGATCTCCTACACTCTCTGGATCCAAAAATATCTCAGTAACAGCCCATAGTGACTTATGCTTCAGCTCAACTGGTAAGTGGCACGGCTTTCCATAAACGAGTCGGAATGGATATGCACCCAATGGAGTCTTGAAGGATGTCCTATATGCCCACAAGACCGAGTCCAAAAGCTGTGACCAATCCTTTCGGTCTGGGCGGACTACCTTCTGCAATATAGTCTTAATCTCCCTGTTAGAAACCTAAGCAAGACCATTCGTCTGTGGATGATAAGGAGTGGCAACTCTATGATCTATGCTGAACTCGTTAGCAAGGGCCCTTACCTTGTCATTGATAAAATGAGTCCCCCCGTCTGATATCAACACTCTAGGTACCCCGAACCGTGAAATGATATTTTTCCTCAAGAATTTGCAAATAGTATTAGCATCTGCGGTTCGGGCGGGGATGGCCTCAACCCAACGACTCACATAATCTACAGCAAGTAAGATATACTCAAATCCCTGACTCTTAGGAAATGGGCCCATGAAATCGATGCCCCATGCGTCAAAAACCTCACAGAAATGAATGGGCTGCATCGGCATCATATCTCTCTGTCCACAAGTGCCCATTTTCTGACAGTCAGTACACCTCTTCACGAATTCATCTGAATCCTTGAAGAGGGTAGGCCACCAAAGGCCGGATTGAAGCACCTTCTGTGCTGTCCGTCTCCCAGAATGATGTCCTCCTGCCTCAAGCTTGTGGCAATAGGTGAGGACACTATGTTGCTCTTCTTGAGGAATACACCGTCTCCAGATGCTATCCCCTCCTTCATGATAAAGAGTGGAATTCTCCCAATGGTAAGACTTGACTTTTGCAAGAAAGGTCTCAAGTCGCTGTCTGGGCCAATCTTGTGGGACCTTCTTCGTGACAAGGTAATTCACAATATCAGCGTACCATGGAAGTGAGGTGATTGCAAGGATCGCCTCATCTGGAAAAGTCTCTGTAATAGGTGTAATCTGATCCGAATCCTCAAGGTTCTCTAAACGGGAGAGGTGATCCGCCACAACATTTTTGAGTCCAGGTTTATCCTTAATCTCTATATCAAACTCCTGGAGTAGAAGGATCCATCTGGTCAATCTGGCTTTGGCATCCTTCTTTGCCATTAAGTATCGGATGGCGGTGTGGTCAGTATAAATAGTCACTTTAGATCCAAGAATGTAAGATCGAAACTTATCCAAGGCAAAGACTACAGCTAGCATCTCTTTCTCTGTGACTGTGTAATTCCGCTGAGCGGCATCCATTGTTCGGCTAGCGTAGTGAATGGCATAAGGTGCTCCATCTCTCCTCTGTCCTAGCACAGCCCCTATGGCAAAATCAGAAGCATCCGTCATGATCTCGAATGGGAGAGACCAATCAGGCGGCTGAAGGACAGGAGCCTCGACAACTAGATTCTTGAGAGACTCAAATGATGCAAGACACTTATCATCTACAAGGAACTCAGTGTCTTTTGTCAACAAATCTGTGAGCGGTCGGGCAATTTTGCTGAAGTCCTGTATGAACCGTCGGTAAAAACCGACATGCCCCAGAAAAGACCGCAACTATCGTATATTGGACGGTGGATTGAGCTTCTTGATGATATCCATCTTGGCCGGGTCGACCTCCATGCCCCTGTTGGAGATGATGTGGCCAAGGACCGTCCCCTGAGTCACCATGAAGTGACTCTTTTCCCAAGACAAGACTAAGTTGACCTCAATGCAACGCTGAAGTACTCGGTCTAGGTAATCAAGGCATGCATCAAAACTGTCACCATAAACCGAGAAATCGTCCATGAAGACCTCTAAAAATTCTCCAACCATGTCCGAGAAAATAGAGAGCATGCACCTCTGGAATGTAGCCGGGGCATTACATAATCCAAAGGGCATCCGTCGAAAAGCATACGTCCCAAACGGACAGGTGAACGTTGTTTTCTCTTGGTCTTCAGGCGCTATGGCCACTTGATTGTATCCTGAATACCCATCCAGAAAGCAGTAGTAACTCTTCCCAGCTAATCTCTCAATGATCTGATCTATGAATGGTAGCGGGAAGTGGTCCTTCTTGGTGGCCTGATTCAATCGTCTGTAGTCCACACAGACTCTCCAAGAAGTGGGTACTCGGGTGGCTATCTCCTCTCCAGACTCATTCACAACTGCGGTGATACCCGTCTTCTTGGGTACCACATGCAATGGACTAACCCACTTAGAGTCAGAGATGGGGTAGATAAAATCGGCGCTCCACCACTTAGATATTTCCTTCATAACCACTTCTCGAAGATTCGGGTTCAGCCTTCGTTGGAACTCACGCGAAGGCTTGGCGTCTTCTTCGAGATAAATGTGGTGGGAGCACAGGGCCGGACTTATCCCCTGGAGATCAGCCACACTCCATCCAATTGCCTTGCGGTTTCTTTCAAGAACCTCCATCAGACGAGATTCTTGGTCTTCAGTCAAATCTGCTGAGATAATGACTGGGAACATATCTGGCTCTCCTGCAAGGAATCTATACTTCATGTTCTGCGGTAAGGTCTTCAATTCTGGACAAGTGGGAGCTGGTAAATCTGGTTTCTAAAATGTCTGAGTGAATGCTACCAGATCTGTGTGTGAGAACTCTCGCAATGGTAAATCTGACGAAGATGGCTCTGCTGGTATATCTGTCAGCTGTCCTGGCTCACTCTCCGTCCTAGCTGTCGGTTCTGCAGGCACCAGACACGGTAAATATTCATCGAACTCCTTCCAATCAAAGTTGGTGTCTGTGTCTGAGGAATCTGAATCTGAAGCGCATGAGATAGAATCGTCTTCGCTATCTTGATCATGGTAATCAACCTCTACTGTATCCTGTGCCATGAGTGTGCTCTCCGAACTCTCATCTGCCATGATATGTGAATCTTCACTATCTGAGGATGTGGCAAGAGCTCGTGATGCGGGATCTGCCCAAACTGCTTCGTCGTCTGTAATCACAAAGTCACACTCATGGTGGATGTCTAGCTCTGCATCTGTCATTCGCTCTGAGTCGGTCATCTGATCTGAGCACTCTGAATCTTTAGATCGTGTCTCCTCGATCGTCTCTATTTGTACACTTTCTCCCTCGATGCGAAAGTATACCTTCCCACTATCATGGCCGGTCACCGCCTTGGCTGTGGCCAAGAATGGTCTTCCTAAAATGATGGGGGCATCGATCACACGTTCAGGGATCTCCATGTCCAATACAACAAAGTCCACGGGGAATTTCAGGCCCTGAATTGTGACGACAACGTCCTTAAGTAACCCCTTCGGCCTCTTTACAGATCTATCAGCAAACTGAAGAATCGTCCTGCTCTGTCTAAGAGGGCCAAACTCGAATCGATCGAGTAAGGCAGCCGGAAGGAGGTTAATCGAAGAACCGCTGTCCAAAAGAGTACGATCAAATTGCTGCTCATGAATGTGGCATCTGACATATGGAGCTCCTGCATCAGGTTTCTTGGCTGGCAATTTATTTTGTATAGCGAAGCAAGTGTCACGTGTCAGCACATGGATTTCTGCATTCCTCTTCTTCCTACGTACAGTGGTCTTCTCTCTCAAGTACTTCTGGAAGAGAGGGATGTGCTCTAATGCCTCCTGTAGAGTCAGCTGGATATGGAATCTGTCAATCATTTGTTGGCTGAACTCTAACTGTTGTGAATTTTTTTGATTTTTTATTTTCTTCCCTTGCCCTAAGCGGAGTGCCTGAGGGAAAGGGATAGCTGGACCCTCCTCAGATAGAGGGTCAGGAAGAGGTCCCTGCTGCTGGGAAGGACTGGAATCCATACAAGAGTGATCATGCAACACATATGGACTCTGAGTAGATAAAGAAACCTTTCCTTTATTCATTTTTTTGTTATTTTTGATAATGTCCTGAGATACATAGGTATGAGGCAACACAACAGGACTAGAAATGGTGGCATCAGCACCACCCACGGCATCTGTCTTTGCGGCATCAGCACCGCACTCTGGCTCAGCATCACATCTAATAGTGGCATCAGTACCACTAACTGCATCTGGAGAAATGATGGCATCAGTACCGTCGACTGGATCATCATCCTTGGTGGCGTCAGCACCACCGTCATCAACATCATCAGCGGCATCAACACCGCTATCCTCCTCGTCTGACGCTCTCGAATCATCAATGGGCTGTCGTTCAGACAAGGCGCCGCCGGCTGGCCTTCTACCGCTCCTAAGTTTTACAAAATCAGCATCAAATATTGGGGAAGAAATATCATTCAAAATATAACTAGGAGTGGCGGCCTCTGTAAACTGTACCTGCTCAGACTTCCTCTTCAGATTGTTTGGGTTAGGTTCAATCTGAGCGGGTATGGCGGCTTTTCCCTTGATTATCTCCCTCATTTCCTGCCGAAACTCATCCATCTCTCGTCGGAAGGTTGCCTGCTGGTCAGTGAGTAAGCGGGCGAGGTCATCAAGGGCCGGGTTCTCATAGACAGGTGCATGAGAACCAGATGGGTTCCCCCGTTGGAACTGAGGGGGAGGCTGAGAATACTGTTGAGGCTGCTGCTGCTGCCTCCACTGTTGTCCTTGATGGTAAGGATGAGGACCCTGCTGGAAGTGTTGCTGTGGTTGGGAGTAATGGGGCTGCTGCTGCTGGCTGCTCTGTCTACCCTGAGCTAGAGGCTGCTGCTGGGATGAGGTACCTCCATTGGACCACCTGAATCCAGGATGATCCCGTCGTATCCCGGGCTGCTGCCGGTCATATCAAATCCCGTTGACTTCCATCAACGGCTCCTGCTCGTATGGAAAAGGGGGAAGAACTGCCAGTGGCTGATCCGGCTGATACATCACCATCTGAGTTTCCTGAGATGGTGGTGGCTGAGAGTAGTGCTGCTGCAACTGCTGAACCGGCTCTGCCTGAATGTGGTGAACCTGGTGGTATTGGGCAGAGTGCTGGGAAGAGCGGTTGCTGGTGGGATCAGCTCGTGACCTGGAGCGAGGCTGAGAAGCCTCTTGTGCCTCCTGGAGACACAAGATGTGGGTCTTCAGGTCACTAAGAGTCTGTGCCAATTGATCTATCTGTGTCATGCCTTGGCACTGCTTTTTCTCTATTATCTCAATGCGGTCCAACTTCTCACTGATAATACCCATGTCAGCAGCTGAAGATTCTGCCTGGGCTGCTGCTGCTGACGAAGAAATGGGTGGACCCGCATCAACCCGTGATATCCTATGATAGGACACGGCATGGGGTTGGGGTTTTCCTTGAGCATAGAGCCTAGTCTGAGACATCACTGAGTAATTTTCAGCCATCTCCTCATAAATAGCCCAGACTTGGTCTTCGTCCTTGGCGAAGTAGGAACCCCCGCAAGAAGCGTTGACAAGCCCCTGCAGCTCCGGTGTCAGCCCACAAAAGAAGCTCTGAACGAGATTGGGCTTGGATATGTCATGGTGTGGACACCGGTCAATGAGCTCACGGAATCGATCCCACGCTTCATTAAACTGTTCATTAGGGATCATGGAGAAGTTGTTGATCAGAGCTCGTGCTGCGTTGGTCCGGCCGAGTGGATAGTACTTGTTTAAGTACTCGGTCCGAAGTTGCTCCCAAGTGGTAACAAATCTCCCCAAATGTTTCAGCCAATTGGCTGCTCTGTCGGCCAGGGAGAAAGGGAATGCTATCATTTTGATAGTGTCCTCGTCCACATATCTGTCGTGGACAGTGCTGCAGATCATCTCAAACTCCTGCAGGTGTAGATGCGGCTCTTCGGTGGCTAGCCCATGGAATTTGGGCAAAAGCTGAATGGTCTGGGGGGGAAGCTTGAAATCACCCAGGATCTCAGGGAGCTGAATCCATCGATGGGTCAAAGTTGCAGCCGGGTTGTGTAACTGCCTCATCGGCTGTGGCTGCCTAGCTTGCTCCGGCTGGTCCTCCGGGTTTCCGTCTGATCCTCCTCCAAACTCTGGAATCTCTCCACCACCTCCTCGGTTATTCTCTCCTCTGTCAGCTCGCATCTGTGCTAATTCCTGACGAACCTCTGCCATGAATGCTCCTTGATCTCGAATCTGTCGCTGCATCGTCTCTAAGGAGGCTAACAAGGTGTTGTTGATGGCGCCCTGATCTAGAACATAGTGGTACTCTGGGGCTGTCCATCGGTTCGTCCATCACTGCTGGCCATGTTGTGGGTCTCTGCAAAGGCAAAAGACCCAGGCTTAGGTGCCGTCAAGTTAACAAATAACTGTGTATTCTGATGCACAGGTATCTCAGGACTGGTGGAAGAAGGGTGGTCGAGGGGGGACAGGGTGGTAGTGAACTCAGGTTCGGAGAGCGGGTCTTGGCTCTCCGAAACCGCCCTAGATGAATGGGGAGGAGTGCTTGATAGCGGTGCTGCCAGAGGCAACCTAAGGGATCTCCTTCCCATCATCGTGATGTGGGGATGATCGTGGATGAGATCTGGTAAACAAACAAGATGAGAAGTCAAACCCCAATTTCACCTACTCAACGTGAGCTGATGACAGTAAAGGATCGGTCGTTAATCTTGTCAATTTTAAGTTAGGTGATAAAACAATCTTGCAGGGCGATTAAGCGAGCTGTTAGGAACCCGATGCTCCCAAGAGACTGGCACAATCCCAAAGCTAGATCTTTCCCAGCCAGTACAAGTTGCGGACCGTTTACCGGCTACCCGATCAACCCGCTCTGTTAAGGACGTCACGGTCCGCTTTACCGGTTACCGGAGAGATCCTCACTGGAGAACGACTAACTCTAAGACCAGTAGTCTAACGGAAGTTCAGGCGTGGCTCTATCCTAGTGTTCGGGTCACTCTCTCGCTCAAGCAAACCAAACAATGAGGGGGTGACTCTCCCCAAAACAAGTATTTTTAAATGAGGTGGGTTTTAGGGTCAAGTTTGCATTAGCAGTCCCAGATTTTATTGCTTTCACTTTTTTAGATTTTTTTAAGAAATAAACAACGCCTAACGAATTTTCCGATTTCCTCTTTGAATGATTAGAATCCAAGAAACAGGGGGAGGAAGTCAAAAATGCCAATGCACGGTCAAAAACTTTGATGCATGCAGAGATAGAAGATGCGTACCTTACTCCAGCACTCTACATGCAATATGATCCGCGCAGAAATTTAAATACAGAAATAAAACTACCTAAATGATGCAAACGGAAATCCGAGCCCTAAGCAGCAGTTCTACTCGCAGAACCGTCTAATCGGTCACCGACCTCCCAGCCAAAGGGTCCGGTCTTGGCCCACCCCTCCTCTGCCTGACAAATCGGGGGTAGGAGAAAGCGCTTTACAGGGTAGACTGCGGCACGTAGGCTACGAAAGAGATGAGTCGGTTATTTTTATTAATTGATTATTAGTAGGTGTCCAATTAAGCGCACTATAGGAACAGGCAGATAATTAAGTGTGGGGACCCTACTAATTACGGCACAAGCAAGAGAAAATCCTAAGGCTAGGGGCTCGAAAATCACGTGAATCAAATAAAAAAAATGCGAGAAAACAAAACTAGCGAAAAACAACGGTGAGGTCCCCCAAGTGCACCGGCACTTGGCGAAACAGACCCCGGATAAAGTTCAAGTCCACAAGTCCAAAGTCTAAGTTATTACAATAATTGTTGTTCTCTCTCTCTCTCAAGAATAAAAATTTCTTCTCCTCTCTCTCTTCCTCCTGCGCGGGTCCTCTAAAAAGAAACTCCAAGTCGTCCAAGCAGTACCTCGCACAAAAATCCAAGAGAGAATGTCAGAAAACAATTATAATATAGAAAGACAAAAAGAAAAATGAAAAATGACTACAAAGCCGTGCTCCCCGGCAACGGCGCCATTCTGATGACACGCCTGACAACTGGGTTAAGTATGTAAATAAAAATGGTCGTTGTGACCCAAATCACCAAGCGCGGTCAATCGAGAAAAATTAATTATAACCACTCGAAAATGATAGAAATCGATGAAAATAATGTAAGCGGTCTTTCACTATTCTTTTTACCTGGTATAGCGACCATGGTCGAACACAAGGAGCACGATTTAAAAACTATGCAGTCAAATTTCAGAAAAGCTAATTTTTTAGTGGTTTTTTATTTTTATATTTTTTAATTTTTTTTAAAAGATGAATAAGCACAAAATGCACAAAACACACACAATACTATTTTTGTATTTTTCAATTTTTTTGAATTTTATAAAAGGGAAATGGACAAAAATTGGTCAGAAAATAAAGCACGACAAAATACACCTATAGAAATTTTTATGGAATTTTCAGGCAATTTTTATATTTTTTTATTGAATTTTCTAAGTTCTGACAAGGAAACAAACAAGGTTTTTGATTTTTTTAAATATCTCAAATAAACTCAAAATGCTATGAAAATTTTATATAATGTTAATGCACATAGCAGGAGCATACATGAATTTTCGCAAAATTTTCCGACTCATAAAAGCATTTATTCCATTCAAATAAAGCAAGCAAGTGGAGTTCTGGAAATGTAGGGACCAAACTATAATTATGGAAGAGTTCTGCACTGAATAATAAGAAAATAAACATGTAGGAAGAAATATGAAGTTTACCCACTAAACATGTGCCACGCACATGCCATGAGCTTCTGGTGGGGGGCGCTTTGCAAATATCTGAACTTCAGAGGATCAATATGAAATTTACCCAAAAGATTTTTTTAAAAAACTTGCCCTAGGGCTTCTTTCCTCTTCCTTCGTTTCTTTTTCCAACAATGAGAGACGTGTGCCGCCGCCGCCCTTATGATCTGGAGGAGGTGCGGGCGTACACGCGGGGAGGCGCGCCAACCGCGCGATGGGCTGGACGGCGGACGTGGAGCGCGCGGAGTGGCGGTGGTTTCAGGCGGGTGGCGGGCTGCGGAAATACGCACGTGGTTGCTGGATGCGCGACCGGAGTCGCACGCGGGGCTGTAGGTGCGGCGGGCCACGCGGCGCCGGGGGGCGCGGGCGGAGGAGAACTGCTTCGGCGGAAGATGGAGGTCGGCGGGCGCGGCTGCTGCAGATGGCCGACGCGTGGGCACGGGGATCTGGGTGGTGCGCGCATAGGTGGGCGCGCCTGCGCGAGGAAGGAGGCGCGGGACGGCGGCGCGCAGGGGCTGGTCACGGGCGGCGGGAGGCCGCTGGGGGTGCTGCAGGCACGGCCACCAACGCCGCGGGTGGAGGACCTGCTGGTCGGCGGAGGCACAAGGTCGCGAGGGAGGATCGCTGGGGGTGCGGCGCAGTTGTGCTGCGGCCACGCGCGGTGGCGCGCAGGAGCCTTGCAGGGAGGCCGGAGCTGCTGGAGGGAGCGGCTTCAGATCCGCGCGCTGGATGGGTTGCGCAGCAGGCTCCTACAATTATTTTTTTTGTTTTTTTTGTATATTTTTTTCTATAACTGCAGGAAAATGTTAGAGGAAAAAAATGTGTTTTTTTTATAATTTTTTTCTCAGAATATGTATATAGAAATAGAAAGAGAGAAAGGATGTTTTTATTTTTTTATATATGTTTTTTTTATGTTGATTTTCCTGCAAAATAGATGTTAGATAAATACAATATTATTTTTTTTATTTTTCCTGCAACACAAAATGTTAGAAAAAAAACAAATAGTTTTTTTTATTTTTTATTTATATACAAAATCGGAGGTGTGGATGGAGATCCGGTGGATATGCGAGGGATGGATCTGAGTCTCCGACCACCGTCCGTGGTCGGAGGTGTATGGTTGCGTGAGGTAGAAAAAGAACTGCGGAGATCACGAGATGAGATGGTAGATCGGTATCGGAGGCGGATCAAAGTGCGGTGAAAATTTTTGTGATCTGAATCCTAAAGATTAACTAATCCTACGCTAGAATCTAAGCCTACGATTTACCTAAGAAAAATGACAGAGAATAAAATGGGGATCTCACCTTGAGATTGGAAATGCTATTGTGGCCTCGACGACGACCGAACGCTGTCACCGGACGGCTCGTAGGCTAAGCACCTTTCTTCGACGAGTAGCTTCTCGGAGGTCGGGCTCCTCTCTCCAAAGATCGATCAAGTTTGAATGAGAGAGGAGGAGCCCATTAAAAAGAGAAGAAAATAAAAAAAAGGAAAGTATCTACAAAAAAGGAAGGTTATTATTGGGTGAATTAAAATAATTAATTAAATAAAATAAATAAATTAAATAATTATTTACAAAATTCGGAATAAATAAATAAAATAAAATAATTAATTAATTGTAAATTAATTGGCCACCTTAATGGTGGCCATATAAGGTGTGTAATCAAATCTACATATATGGTAGCTTATTAAGTCACATAAATCCACCAAATCAATTATTTAAATACAAATTTCGAAATTAAATAAAATAAATTAATTAATGTTAAGTAATTAATTTTTTTAGTGGATTTTATAAATGGAAGTTAGTGGCATACATATATTATATACATATAACATAATGTACATAGGTGCAAATAAGGAAATAATTTTTATACAAGATTTTTTTATTTTATTTTTTTTAAATTTTTATTTATATTGAAAATAATATTTATAATATATACATTATATAAAATAAATAAAATATAAAATATATACAATAATTATATGGGTAAATTGCACAATACACCCCAGAAAACCGACTTTTTAACTGTAACTCCAAAAAATACGAAACCACAGCCATTTGAGAGATAATTCAATTTATAGTATTATGGAAGTGAGTTTGGTTCAATTTGAGCTCGTATGGAGCCGGAATTGATGTTTCAATTATCGCATTACGGCTTTCTCTGGGTGTAATTATTTACAATATATACAATATTTTATTTTACAAATATTTTTATTATTTACAACATAGTTTTATTTACAACTTTTATTTACAAAAATAATTGATTTGAGGTCAAATTATATACAAATAAATTAATGTAAGTTTTATACAAATATAGATAAAAATATGTACAAGATATTTTTTTGATTTTTCTGACAGACAACCTTATCTCCCCCTACTTTATTCCTGGTCGATCAGGTCAAATCTTGACCTTCACTCGGGGTTTGGGTCAGTCTGTATTTATTGCATAAATACTTTCTTTTCTTTTTCTTTTCTTCTTTATTCTTTTATTTATGTACAAAAAGTGTTAAAAATGCATATTTAACAAATGCCTGTGAAATGATAATTTTATGGAATTAATGGGTATTTACAGGTATTTGACTAAGGAAACGATGTTAAAATAAAAGAATAAAGGCGATGTTTCGTGGATTCATCATTGCACAAGGCAGTTTCCTCGTCTTTTTTATTTTTTTTCAAAAATAAAATCATGTATATTCATCTATATGTCCTTTCTACATGTCATTCAAATTTCGTCAGAAATGGAGACTCGTATGCCCTCCATCTAGAACATATAATTTTTAACAGTCTGAAATTTATTGTAATCGACATGTTCTAGATGGAGTGCATATGAGTCTCC
This sequence comes from Ottelia alismoides, assembly GCA_037367405.1. Classification (NCBI taxonomy): domain Eukaryota; kingdom Viridiplantae; phylum Streptophyta; class Magnoliopsida; order Alismatales; family Hydrocharitaceae; genus Ottelia; species Ottelia alismoides. Next base: position 127,533 of record JAZKJV010010871.1, read on the forward strand.
GTTTCTGACGAAATTTGAATGACATGTAGGAGGGACATATAGATGAATATACATGGTTTTATTTTTGAAAAAAAGGGAGGAAACATCCTTGTGTAACTGTTACACAAAACAACTTCATTTTCTTCTCTCTCTCTCTCTATATATATATATAGAGAGAGAGAGAGAGAGAGGGGGGGTGATCCCATGAGAGCCCCCTCTTATGAGAGCATGAGAGGATTCCACAGCAACTGTTGGATTTTAATTGCTAGTAACGGCTGGGATTTTTCGTCTGTCACTGGTACATCACCAGCGCACCAACCCCAATCCAGTAAGCATGGTTCTGCTTCCACCTTCACCTTCTCTCCCGCACCGCCCCCTTTCTCGTGGTTGGCAGTGCACGACCTCCCAATCCAGCAGCCCTATCTATATTCTCCTCTTTCTCGTCGTTGACGTTGCACGGCATCGTAATCCAACAACCCTATCTCGTTTATTCCCTTCTCGGAGACATCGGCTCCATCTCATCGAATTCGCCTCCTCAAAGCTGATGTGCATGGGTTATCTCCTTCTCATTTTGATCCACCTTTGGGCATCTCGCCAACTTCACCATAGTTGTATATTTAGGTTTTCCATGAGCAAATTAATGTTTAATCTAAATAATCCGTCTTAAAATATTCTATCAGAGATTATGCTCTCACGCTGTTTGACAAAATCCTAATTCGTGTTGGAACCATTTAATCCCAACCAAAAAGATAGATGACAATTTAGTTGTAATCGATTAGGAATGATGGAGTGATTTCAACTACAAGGTCATTTAGCATAAATATGCAGACGGACTGAAGCCACTTTCATGGATATATAGAGGGATTGGTGATCTGGGCTCCATTTTGGCAAGAATCATACATGTTGAGTTTATTTGGATAAAGATTGTGCAGTTTCAATACGTACACGCTGCTTGTTTTGGCCAATAATTCAAGAGATAAAGAACACTGACCAGTGAACTTAGCTTTCTTGTGTTCCTGAGGAGTTTTTCGAAGACAATGTGTATCAAGTGTTCTCAGTGTTAAAGTCTTGCCTATAAAAAATTGCTGGATCTATTCTGATTTGTTACTATTTTTCCAAGTGCTCTGTGCCCAGATTACCTTAAATACTATTAATATCTTGTTCCTCATTACCGTAAAGAGTAAGCATATAAGAAGACAAATATTTGTTGTTTGCAATCTTTCTTCGACGAAGTTAGTAGCTCGGTCAGAGGTCGTGTTCCAGGCTCTGAAAGATCAATTCATGATACCAAGGATCAGTGAGGTCTCTCGCGCTATATATTTTGTAGCAAACATGTAATTTCATGGTCATATATAACTATTTGGCAACGTGATTAGGTGGATGAACTCTTATCTAAAGGGATCAATGTCACTGTTTATAGCGGACAGATTAAGTATTGCACGGAGACTTTTAGTTCAATCTATAGTTGCCTTTGATTTTGATATCTAATATATGTTCATATTACATTTAATGTCACTGGCAGCTTTATGTCATATGCGCAACAAAGGGCTCAGAGGCGTGGATTCAGGAACTCAAGTGAGGATCTTTTTACCTTCACGATTTGTAATCTCCAATGGACTTTACACAAACATAAAATGGAGATTATCAGATCAAATGAGCATTGGCATTTCCCATTTCTTCTAATCGGGTGGGATGGTTTGAAGCACTTCACCATATTACCAATGAAGCCTCTTTATTGTGGCGAAGCAGATGCTACACAAAGGGTCCAGCAAGTCCTTCAACAACATAAGTTTCTATTGGATCCTTAGAGCCAGTCACTTCATAAGCATTGCAGTCTTTTTTTACGATGATCCAGCAGTCATCTTCCATTGCCTCGACGTTTTTTTTCGTAATTAAATGCTACTTTGGAATGCCATGAAAGAACCAGGATTGGATAGCATTGTTGTTGTAAAACTAGAAAGTGTACTAGATTCATCGAACCATAAACTACTGGATTACATAAATAATGATAATTATGATGCAGTATGTTTGGATATTTTGTTTGGCATAAGTTCATGCTGGTAATTTTGGGCATTTCTTGTGATGATGTGTTGTAATTAATAGATAGATACATGTGGATCAACCATGTGTTGCATTAAAGAGTAGTCGATGACGCCCTCTTTACATTAGCAGTAGGTTGAATGCTTGGCAATTGCCACTAATGTATATACCTCCCAATTAATAACCACATTCTCTGCAAAGTGCCAAGTTGAATCATAATTCAGTTTATTCTAAAAGATAAAAGAACATTGGACTGTGATCAAGGGTTATGTTCCAGGATGTCAATATGAATTATTAGATGTTCATCAAGAATATAACAAGTGAAGGAATTGAATGGTTGTACTATTATTTCTAACAATGGAAATAAACTTGACTCATCACGTCCTATTCTCTCACATACTTATGAAAGAGACATTAATTTCTCGACCATTCAAACATTCTATTTTTTTGTTGTGATTAAGTGCTTCTAGAATCAGGATCCCTCAACCAACTTGAGCGCATCCAAAGAGAGGCGCAGAGCTACTGGGCCAGAAGGATGCCATAAAAATGAAACGGGGGGCATCGTAAATGGTGTCAAAACAAGATGGGACGTCGGCATTGCCGGGAAGGAGATAATCTATGCACATCAGCTTTGAGGAGGCGGATTCGGTGAGATGGGGCCAATGTCTCCGAGAAGGAAATAAACGAGACAGGGCTGTTGGATTACGGTGCCGTACACCGTCAACGACGAGAAAGAGGAGAATATAGATAGGACTGCTGGATTGGGAGGTCGTACACTGCCAACCACGAGAAAGGGGGCGGCGCGGGAGAGAAGGTGAAGGTGGGAGCAGAACCGGGGCTGCTAGATTGGGGTTGGTGCACTGGTGATGTGCCAGTGACCAACAAAAAATCCCAGCCATTACTATAAATTAAAATCCAACGGTTGTTGTGGAATCCTCTCATGCTCTTATAAGAGGGGCTCTCATAGGATCGCCCATATATATATATATATATATATATATATATATATATATATATGATCACCCCTATATATATATAGGGGGCACTTCAAATGAGGTGGGGTCTCACCGATATTGTGGTGAGCCATCGAGCAGATTCGTCATATCTCAATCTGACGGTTACATCAAAAACCTCATTCAAAAGGGCATTTTCATCAAATTGATTTCATTAATTTCAAGTTTCATTTATTGGTTTCAAATTGCCATTCTAAGCTTTTCTCGATTTGGTATTTTAACAAATGCCTTTATTGATTAATTTCTGATTTTGTTCCAAACGATCTGAAATCAACCACAGCTTTGTAAAGTACAACGGATTTTTGTAAAATATATTTTACTCTTAATAAATTTTCATTAATGATTTCATTTTATTACTGTAATTTCATTTTGTAAATGGTTGCATAAGTTTTGTAAAATGTGTACATTCATTTTGTAATTCCAGCGAGTTTTTGTAAGATTATTTTTACTCTTTGTAAGCTTCAACTTTTTTGTAATTGTGTGTGTTTGTTTTGTAAAAAATCTGTGAATCTTTGTAATTGAATCTCCTTCCTTTGTAAAATTCACGCATGTTTTCCACTGCGTTAAAGTTCAATTGCCATACATGTTTCCGAGTCCTGCAAAATAGAGAAAAAATATTGAGATTTGTAAAAAAGGTAAATAAATATGTAAATCGGAATATCAGTTAAGTAAATTTATTATACGATAATGTAACAGAATCTCCCTCTTTTGTAAGAACCTGCAAAATAATAAATATGTAAAAAAAACATAAGGATTTGTAAAAAAACAAATCAAAATGTAAATATGAATGTCATATATGTAAAATAACTATATCACAATGTAAATCCACACCTCGTCTCCCAATAGGAGAGGGGTACCGTCATCGTTATCTTCAACAGTCAAGAGGGAGGAGGCGGGCGGAGATCTCGGCGGCGCTGACCGCTTGTGGCGATGAGGCGTGAGGTGGTCGGAGAAGGGCACCTTGCAAAGGCGGCAGAGCGAGATGATGCGGCTGCACGAAGATGGTTGCGCCGCTGGAGTTGCGCCCTTGCAAAGGCGGCGGAGCGAGATGATGCGGCCGCACAAAGATGGTTGCGTCGCTAGAGTTGCGCGGAGGCGGTCGACGCTTCGGAGTCGGCGGCGAGGCACCGCGTTGGAGGACGCGCAGGCGGAGCGTGGTCTGACGGAGAGCGGGCAGGCGATAGGGGCGCGAGCGAATCACGAGAGAAGACGGAGGGAGTGCCGTCGTCAATCAATAGAGAGAGAGAGAGATAATGGAAATAATATAATGACTTACCATAAAAATAGGATCTATGGTTGTCACATTCTATATTTAGAATGTGACAATGATGAAAATGGGTTTTCAGTCATTAAATTAATTTAGTTAATGTATCATTAATTCCAGCCGTGAGATCCAAAATAGAAGGATGAGATTGAGGGCTCACTACAATATTAGTGAGACCCCGTCTCATTTGAAGTTTCTCCTATATATATATTGTTGTTGTTAACAGAATCATCAATACGTATTTTAAACGGTAATTACACAGATCCAAATGAATTAAAAGAGAAGCATTACATATTAACATCATGATAATTACGCATTTCTCAATCATTTTCCGATTACATAATGTAAATAAGAACCGATTAATAAAGCGCAAACATGAATTATGGTGAGATCCAGGAAAGGTAAGGCAATAAACAAATTACAACAAAACAATAAGATTAACAGATTAGATTAGAAATCACTGAAGCGTTCATGTAATTGACTGTCCTTAGAGAGGATATCGTCCCCACAATACCGGTGCATAGGGTACTGGCAATCCACTCCGAGGATACGACGACACACGATCTTTGTCTGCGCATACTGACGAGATCGTCCTTGAATATACCTCAGAGAACTGCAATCAAGAAAAAGATAATCAGGTTCGTCCGCAAGAGAGGAAGAACGAAATCAGAGCCAAGGCGACATGAGAAGGGTTTTCTTTCTAGTGTGTGAGAAAACAACGTCGAGGGAGGGGTATAAAAAGAAGTTTGTGTGCCCTAGCGTGCGTTACCGTTCGTTTTTTGAAAATGCCCCTCAACGGACGCGTCCCTTCGTTCCAAAACCGTGGCTAAAAACGAGCTATTGCGTCGAGTCGAATTTCCATTGCAATCGAATTCAAATTAATACGCATGATTAATTTAATCGACCTGCCAAATGAAATCCACATCAAAATTATCGAGATCCGAATTGACTCTCCCAAGCCCGAGACGGAGCGGAGCGCGCGCACGTGTGTGGTCCTCCATTCCTCCTCTCTTTTATTGCTACAAGAGCTTGAGTTGTGAACTCATATATAAGCCCACCAAAAATTTAGAAATACTAGATATGATATAAACTTTCCCAATTGATACCATATTAGCTCCTATTGTAATTGCATATACTATCTAATCGAAGCCTAATTACATACTTTAAATACAACATATATATAGGGTTAAATGGGGTTGCCCCCTAAATGGAGCTAACTTATCTCCTCTCGTCCATTTTTCTATTTTAATTTTTTTTGAAAAAATACTTCTATAAAAATTCATCACTATATCCTATATTATGTCAATCAAGTTTCGTGCGAAACAGAGACTCCTACGACCTCCATCCAGATAGTCATATTTTACAATCGCAGAATAATTGGAATCGACGCTATTTGGATGGTGGCCATAAGAGACTCTATTTTGCATGAAAATTGAATGACATAATATAGAGATAAATTTATGAAAATCCACAGAAATATTTTAAAAAAATAAAAAAAATAAAAAAAATAGAGCGGGGGAGCTAAGTTTCTCGTAGAGGGCAACTACATTTTCCCCATATATGTGTGTACCGTGTAAATACAAATGTAAATATGAGCGGTTACGAATATCAAAGCGATGTCAACATCCTTATTAATTTTATAACCAAATTTATATACAAAACAAATATGATATATATCGAATCAAATATGAATCATATATATCGGTTTTCATTCGAGTGTTCTTGGATTATCATGTATCCTACCATGTATAAACGGATGGATCATGCTCAATTTTCAGAAAAAAAATAAATGATATAAATTATAATATGTAAACGTGGGTAAAATCAAAATTTTGTCGGGGTAAATTACAAAAAAAACTTCAACTATATCTTGATTCTTAATTACAAATATTAATTTGAAATGTAACAAAGAAGATACCAAATTTTCAAATTTAGGTTTCACGTGACATAAATGGGTAACTTACGAAAGCTTGTATTTGAGACAAAAAAAAAATAGTTTTACACATATACCCTTTTGAGTTCTCGGAGTTACAATTATGATCACATCTTTTTGCAATAACGCATGTGCCTATGCATTCTTACAGAATTCACACTATTTAGTATACTATCGGATCACAACAAGTGTAAGGACGGAAGGGTATTACTGTCAATTTTGTAGCATATATAAAGGCACAAGGACTGTTGCAGAAATGTAGATGCATAACATATTCTTTTTAACTTTCAAGAGAGAGGACGGTGAAAATCTAACATAGATGAGGGAAGGTGCAGTAATTCTTATTACGTAAAACATAGGGACCTAGAAGAAAAAATACAAAGATTGTCTACCAAAGCGAAACCTGCTCTGTGAGCAGCGAGAGGGATGAGCATGAGCCGGATTGGGTCGGGCTCTGAAGGGCTGAAATCCATTTAAAAACTTCGGGTCTTGGGCCGGACTTAAGCTCACAAAATTTTCTTTGGTTCGGCCTAAGCCTAGGCCCATCCCAATTCCTATGGGTCGGGCTGGGATCGGACTGGCACATCTCCACCCATTATAGATTATTAACTTTGAATTTTTGTTTAAAGTCAATCTCAATTCAAGTTAGATAAGCCAAAAATTTATAAAACATATGCCATAATAATTGTGAAACAACTAAAACTCTATTCTACCAGAAATGATTCCTTGTTTTATACAAGTGCACTCAATGTTAGATACTATAAATGTCTCTCATTATAGAAATTGAAAGAGTGAACCAAACTTACACAGTTAACAACAACATGTGCACCAGGAACTGCATGTTAAAAAAATAGACATAATGCCCATATTGGGTAAAGGTTCGATAATAGAAAATATTCTGATGGAAAAAAATAAGCACTAACAAATTCAAGAATAACCAGGAGAATCTAAACCATAGATAAATTAAGGAAAAAATTAATTCCGAATTAAATACTATGATCATCAACTCATATGTCGCACACCTGACTTTCTTGATTTATAAACATTGTATGAAGACATGATACATGAACAGAGTGCGCATGCAATAGATGAGAGTTTCTAGACATATAGGATATGGGAAGGATTCAGGCCCTCTTCAGGCCGAGCCCTTGGGTCGGGTCGAGCTTGGCTGAGCCAAATCCGAGCCCGACCCGAAAAAAATTTGGGCCTAAATGTTGGACCCAAGCCCAGCCCAGTGTTCATTTGAGCTTGGGCCGGGCCGAACTTTTTGGGCTGGACTTCGGGCTGAGACGGGCCGACCCAGCCCAATGCTCATCCCTAAGGAGCGATGACTCTTCCTCCACACAATTCCCAATAGGTTTGCATTAATTTCTCCCCCCTTTTTCGAAACTTGGCTAAGCGAAATTGGAGATGTCTTTCCTTGGAATGGAAAGACAATAATATCCCTTTCCTCGCTTGTTATTTTCCTTACCCATTTCATTCCAAGATATTAAACAAAAGCATTCCAAGAAGGCCCAAACAAACTCCAACGATTTAAAAAGCACTCCACATCACAAAACTCCAAAGAAGTTGAAGAGGATGACGACAATATAGATATCTATTCGAGTCAATACATTGACATTACACCAGCGGACAATTTACTCACATGCAACACAGCCAACTCCTTCTTTCTCCCTTTTCCATCAATCGATTGCTACGGGCGGGTGAGCGGCGACGGGGGCGGAGGTGGCGGTGGCGGAGGTGTGCCATCAATCGATTGCTACGGGCGGGTGAGCGGCGACGGGGGCGGAGGTGGCGGTGGCGGAGGTGTGCTCGGTGAGGCTATCAGCGGGGGGTTGTGCTTCGGATTCGGACCCGGATCCGGATAGTCCTCCGGCAGCAGCTCAAATTTCTCTTCCCCTTCTTGAAAAGCAACAAAAACAACCATGAAGAAGATACGAGAAGGAAAAAAACGGAGGAGATGATAATTAGCAACGAGAGAAAGAAAGAGAGAGATGGATTACTGGAGAGGTGGCGTGTGGCGAGGGCGGAGGAGAGGGAGAGGAGAGCGAGCAGGAGGAGGAGAGAACGAGAGGAAGCCATCTGAAGTGGGGAGTGAGGGATGGTGATATGCACGTGGAGGGGTTTACATAGATTGAGACGGAGGATTCGGATCCTGCGAGAGATCCGATAGATGTGAACGAGTGATTGGGCTGCTGCTGTTTTCGGAAAGGAATAGGATCCGGTAGCTATTCTGTACCGTATATACCACGTATGTGGACGTGGGTAATTATACATTTTCATCCTAATTATCGGTAATTGGCTTTGAGGTTTTTCAATGGATATCAAACAGCATTTTCCAATGATACCCTTTCCGATATCATTCATATCCCCGCCATCTGGTGACGGAGATGTGAATTGGGAAGCACACATTACTGGATGTCAAAGCCATTCATATATGCGATATAACGATAGAAAAGAAAAAAAAACAACCTTATATCACGAGCATCGAAAATCATTAATTTAGTGTCGCTTCTACTATTCGAAAGTTTATCAAATTTCGTGTCATTGTGATAAAATTCTCATCTAATGTATCAATAGATGGGAAGTTTTTCCAATGATTTATTTTCTAAATCTACGACAAAGTAATCTTCATGTCATTTAGCTTTATTGCCAGACGAATCAAGTAGTCCTTCTGGAATGCATGGTCGTTGTTATAAAAACAAAAGTTTTTATTTGTTGTACCCATATGAGATATTGCAATATCAGTCATATCCCCCCCTTTTGGGAATATCAGTTGTGCCCCTGACTTCTTGTCGTTCTATCACTTGTGACCCTCTGTTACTTTAATTGTCAATAAATTGAACTTAACCATGATTTAATCAATCCATGTTGTAGTTAAGAGGGACATATATGGAAGAGAAGCCCCCATCTCCTCCTTCGTCCCTTCGATCCCTCCGACCTCGACGCCTTCTATCTATGGGCCTCCGACGATGGCGATGGGGCTTAGGTATATGCTAGCGAGGTAGCACTGGGGGGAGGGGGATCAAAATGGCGATGGTGAGGAAGACGATTCGAGCAGTGGCAGAGGAGTGATTCTCCTGCTGCCTGAGGTGGCAGAGGATATGAGGGGGAGGGGGAGGTCGATTAGGGAGGGTGGAGGAGGTTGGGGGTAGAGGAGAGGAGAGGGGGAGTCAGAGGAGGGAGAGTCTGGGAGCGGAGGAGAGGACGAGGCGAAGGAGGGGGGAGACTGGGGGCAGAGAAGGGGGGGGGGCTGGGGATGGAGGAGAGGATGGGGTGGAGGAGAGGCGAAGGCTGGGGTGAAGGGGAGGGGGAGGCGAAGGAGGGAGGAGGTTGGGGGCGAAGGAGGGGGAGACTGGGGGCGGAGGAGAAAGGACGACGGGGAAGGGGGAGGCTGGGAGCGGGGGAGGAGAGGAGGCAGAGGAGGTCATCCTTGAGAGGAGGAGGTGGTCTGAGGAGGAGGATGAGGGGAGGGAGGAGGAGGTCAGCATGGAGAGGAGGAGGATGGGAGGGAGGAGGAGGTCGGCCTGGGGAGGAGGAAGTTGGCCTGGGGAGAGGAGGAGGGGAGGGAGGAGAAGGTTGGCCTAGGGAGGGAGAGGGGAGGGAGGAGGAAGAGGGTGGGGAGGGGCAGGAAAGACTTCTTAGCCTCTTTTTCTAATTTATTATCGTTTGTATCCCCAAAGTTAATATCCATTTGCATTGAGGATGGACGACAACAAACCCAAGGGGCACAAGTGATAGAACGGTAAGAAGTTGGGGGACAACTTATATTCTCAAAAAAGAAGAGGCATAACTGATATTGCAATATATCAGAGCAGCACAATTGATAAAAACCCTAAAAACAACTTTTTCATTGATAAGATATATTTAGATTTTAATCTAATTCTTTGCACACCAGAACATCTAGACTCTTTCTCAATTACATGATTTTTTTAAAAAATTAAACCATAACTGATTTACATACACATATACTGTCAAATTACTCCACTAACCAAAAGCATTATTTAGCTAATCTAAGTAGAATTAACAATGCAATGGTTGTCGATTTCCCCTTATCTTTTTCAATATTGTTACTCTCTCCTTGTGATCCCGATGATATGCCTCGTAGTATATCTTTGTCTTCATCCATGCTCGACCTCTAGTAGGCTAAGAAGCTTCCTTAATATCCTTGAGCACTTCCCTAGCCCCTCCCACTCTACCTCCTCTATGGAGTAGATAATGCATTAGCAGTATAAAATGCCCTTCTTTGGCTTCAGGCGAGGCTTTAGCGCCTTTATTAGCATGCACCTCGTAGGTATCAATGACATGGTGCGTGAAGGAATGGTGAGCATTGATGTCATCGACGTGGAAACAAAATGCAGAGCTAAGTTGGCACTAGTCTTGAGGTCGTTGGAGGAATTAGGGGAATGGAGGTTGTAGAAGAGGGAGCGATGACGATGGAACCACAAAGGCAGCATGCCACCGTGACGATGGAGAAAGAAGTGTTTGGGCTATGGTGTTGTGATGCCTCCCTCCTCTGGAAAAATCGATGAGACAGGAGCGTCGGACCTACAGTCCACATAAACCTACAATCTTTAATACACATCCAACTGACTAATGCACAATAGATTAATATTTGATATATACACACACACAACAACATGAGAATAATATGAAATTAAAGTTAAGCTGCAATATTCATTTTCATTAATCATATTTATCAGTCCATATCCATAATTTTGATACACATTATAACTATAAAATGCGTAATAAAAGTTCTCAGAATATATCACTATATTGTCTGCAAGAAAATAGAAAATAATACAGAAGTAAATAAATTACTCTAACTAATACACACCATGTCTGGTGCAAGTATGTCGGCGAGAAACTCGATCTCCTCAAGCCGCTACTGATGCGACTGTTGTTCAGCTACACCTGTTGGGTTCGCACGAGGGTAATATTATGAGCAATTGCAAAAAAAACGCAATAAACACAAATTACTAATGAAAGGGTAAGCAAGGCATGTATACCCAACTCTATCTAGTGACATATGCATGTATCGTAAAAGAAAACTTAATTGTATCACATTATCATAATGTGTAGTGGATTACATATTCACTAATTTTATTTCTTAATTTAATAATCATTTGAGGATTACCATATCAATCTTGATATTTCCACCCATTAGTTAGAGTCCACAACGACATACAAGTGCAATTGCTGATATCCAAACGTGGATCATTTCTCATAAACAAGCACACGTTAGTACAAAACTCGCGTGCTTCCGCTATGCAGGATCTTGGTAGTCATCTTGAGTAAACCATCAAAGATCTCTATTGAACTAGGATGGGAAGAGAACACTTATAACTCAATTCCTCCAACTTCAAACTCCATCCCTTAACATCTCTCACAATACTATTACTCGAAAAAGAATTTGATGCATCCACACCTAATTTTACTCAGAATCCTAATATCGTGTGTACGTGCGAAACCAAAACGCCAATCATACCACTTGCTTACTCCGTCAAGCGACTCCGGATGCAACCGGTCTGCTAGGTGCAACGCGTCACCCAACTCGTCTGTTGTGGTCGCGACCTTCAAGGTATCTACTCGAATCTCAACGGCACATCACTTATTAATTAAACTATTATATCTATTAAAACATATGGATGTTACACAAAGTTTGTCAATCAAGGCGGAAATATCGGTATTCGGATTTCTTTCATAAATGAGGAGGAATTACAGTATGTTACTATGAAAACTAACTTGTTTCTACTGCAATCGTAGTACTAACCATTCGGAACTTTACTGATTTGGAATGAATATAATGGTAATGGAGATAAACTTATCGTCTTAATTAATGACTTACCCAAGTCGTTCCATCGTAACACTAAGTAGTATTCGATTTATAACAGGCGGTCAATAATAGATTCCCATTTGTGTATATACACGTGGGAAATATAACTTAAAATGGCATCCTATGAAACCAGAATTGGCATGGCAATATACCTTTTGGATGGCCTACTACGTACGCCTAATGCATGAATGGAAACCAAGGCACATGGTTTAATTCTTGGGACTAATCAAGGTGCAACGTTTAAGAAAATTTCACGTTGGGTAACAGTAGTTAAGGTATTCCAAGAGCCCATATTATCAGGACACCCGATTTAATCAGTGGAGCATGGTGTATGAAGGGAGAAATTCGTATGGGTAAAATAGCAAGGCATCGCCGTGTGCTTGGTCATCGGGATGCATACACAGATCACATTGGATGCCTGTACGATCTAGGATTCGGCTTCAATCGGACGACTCTGGATGTGTCTAGATGAATTGGGGAGAACTCCTCCCAGGAGCTTGCTCGATTGACCCTACCCACTAGCTCTGACCTCCAAATGTGTTGCTGAAATGCTCGAGAGCAAGCTGGAGGTGCTCCGCGTCCGGTGGTGGAAGCAAAGTGGCTTGAGGTGCTCTGACGATATCTGGAGGGTTTCAAGTCTTGGAGCTGCAAAAATAGCTTTGAGGTTTCCTGCAAAGGGGTATTCTCTCTTCGTTCTCTGTAGGAGGATATTAGCGGCAAAAAGGCAAATCTCTGGGGAGCTTAGGAGGCGGTGGCGAGACAGTCAGGGCTCGGGCAATGGCCTCCATCAAAGGGCGGAGAAGGAGACCCAGATCTCCTGGTCTGAGCAAGACCAGGGTGAACAGAGGCATGTGGGGCATTTAGCAGATGAAGGGGGAGCTAATGGAAATGATCGGGATGGCAGAGGAAGGTTTGGTTGGTCAGAAACCAGCGGTAGAGCCACAGCTCCGGCGATCGAGGATTTTCGATCTTACGAGAGAGGAAACAAAATTAAACAAAATGAAAACTAACCCTACACTGCTGTTATGCTACGGAATAGAAAGAACAAATAAAGGAGAAGCTCGTCATACCAGAACCACCTGGAGCGGAACTTCGTACGGAGGAGGCGGCGGAGCTCCAGATCACCTCGATTCTACATCAAACTACGCCGCTGAACGTACTGTGGGAGTGCTGCTGTCACCAGGACTCAATCTAGGTCTGAGGTTAGGGCTTTAGTCGACGGAAGAAGGATCAAAGATTGAAGGAAGCTCAGAGGAGATATTTTATACAAGTCGTCTTCATCGGGCGGTGGAGCTCGATATAGAGGCTCATCGTCCAAGAAATGATGTGCGCATGCCAAGTGGACAATTAGGGAGAAAAAGTTAACAAGATCTCCACTCGAAATAGTGAAAGAATCTTTGGTGAAAAATATAGGCAGATGGGGTCAAAGTTCGGTCTGACAGATCTAGGGTTCGGGTCAGAAAGTTGACCCGAGTCAACTGGGGGCGGGCCCTAATTGGGCCACCTCGCCCGCTAAGAGACAAAACATATTCAAAATTCAATAATATCAAAATAAAATATAAATGATTTTATTAATTTTTGGTTTAAACACGAAAAATATTTATTAATTTATGTAGTATTTTTATTGTTATTTTTATTTATTTTTACCACTTAATTTATTACAAGTTACTTTTTGGAGGTCCATTTAGGTATTTTTACCTATATTATGGGTATTTTATTTTGTGTTTTGATTTTATTATTTTATACTCTTAATTTATGAATTTATAACTCATTTTAATATGCATAAATATATTTTTTTATATTTTTCTGATATATTTTGTACACTTAAATCAATGTGATTATTAATTATATATATAAGTATAGTATAATCATCTATGTATTGTATATTATTTTATTTTATTATTTCCTTTATAGTTTTATTATATTCTAAATATGTATATATATTATAAATAATATTTGCAAAATTATAAAAATATAAAAATATAAAAATTATAAAGAATAAAGAAAATGAATATTTTATTCAGGTATATAGTACAACAGGGGTCCAAAACCTAACTATTGCATCTTAACTTCAGATTAAATAAAATCACCGTCGTTAAATAACTTATTAGAAATTATACACAATTAAAGGTGATTTTGATACATTTTGAGTTCATATGAAGAAGATACGGGTCTGGGAATTTTGGGTTTTGACTTTTTATTTTGAGTGCAAAAAGTACACTGTATATTATTTTTGTGTGAAATTAATTTTGTATTTTTCAATATATTTTTATCTACAAATTTATGTACAAAGTTTCTTTATTTGAGGTATAAATAATAAAGAATAAAATGAGTCCTAAAAAAATACAATATTGGAGAATAAAAAATAAGATTTTTCTTGTGTTTTTGCCTCTTATCTCCCCATACTTTATTCTTTGTCGACCCAGTCATCTTGGTACCTAGGTCTCAGGGGTTTAGGATCATAAAATACCTTTGTTATTAAAGGTATTTTATTTCTTTTCTTTTCTTTATTTTTTTATTTTGACTTCAAATAATGTATTTTATACAGTATTTATACAATAAATAATGAATGTTAATAGATGCAAAATAATGGTATTTACATGCATTTCACTAGGGTTTAAAGGTCAAAATGAAAGAATAAAGATGATGAAATAGAGATTCATCAACATCATGTTGGCTACTCCTAGGTAGCAACCCCATTTTCCCTTTATATATATATATATATATAGAGAGAGAGAGAGAGAAAGAGAGAGAGAGAGAGGCTGGGGAGGCTGTTCGGTGTAACAACCAAGTTGGTTGTTACACGGAGTAATTTCCCCTAATTTTTATTTTTTTTCAAAAATTCCACCAGTATATTCATCTATATATCTGATGAATACTCATTCATCATTCTTTATTCTTATATTTTAGCTACAAAAACCTTTGCAAATGCATGTAGATATGTGTAAATACAAATAATTACCAAAAGCATGCATTGTGTAAAAACCTATAATTAGCATGTTTTTGTGCAAAAATAAAAGAATAAAGATTAAAAAGAAAAAGAGGGAAATATTTAGAATAAATATTGAGCAACCTAACCCAAGGGAGGGCTCAGCATGGGCCTGACCGCATAAAAGCCAAAGTAGAGGGAGATAGGGGCTCATGTGTGTAAATACTTATGTAAATAAAATAAGAATATTTTCCTCACAAAAATAGACTTAAATAGGCTTGTAAATATTTGTAAATAGTTCTAAATATAAAAACAAAAGAAAAATATAAAAATTAAAAAGAAACCAAAAACATCATCATGTACATAGATCACCCACCTTTATCTCTATTCAGCCTTATAAATAAATAAAATTAATTTCCAAAATTCTTGTAAATATCCTATAATATATAGTGTAAATAAATAAAATAAAAACAATTAAAACAAAACAAAATAAAAATAACAAAATTAAAAACACAAAAATATATTGTAAATATACCATGTATATAAATGTATATATGTATTTATTTCACCTATGTAAATAAATAACTAAAATAAAATAAAAATATCTTTCTATTCCTTATTTTATAATATAAATAAATAAAATATAAAATAGGAATAAAATTGTATAAAAATAACCATTAAAAAAATCAAAAATTAAAATCCTATATACCTATATATAACATATTATGTATATACCTTATTTTATTTTGAAAAATTAATTAAAAATCACTAAAAAATAGAAAAAAATAAAATAAAAATATTTCATGTTTTAGCTTTTTGCAAATTCGGCCATTTGCTACCTTAATTTTCACCTTCAAAATCCAGCCACGTGGCCGCTTCCTACTGGTCCTGGGATTGTTGATCGCCCGGTCAACTACCCCCCCCCCCAGGACCACTTCCCACGGGCTTAGGCGCCCGACCCGATTTCCCTAATTTCTAGCGCCTAAACCCGATTGATTCTCACCTAAACCCCGAGTTAGATCCGTCCACGACACATCTGTCACCCTCGCCGGAGCCTTCGCCTTGGGATCCGCGCTCCAGATTGCCCTACCCGCGCGCTTCTTTCCGGACCCTCCATGATATATATTCTCAGCTCCGCCACCTCGAATCTTATCTTTGGCCATTCGAATCCACCTCCCGTGAGCTCCATTGCGTAGGCGAGAGTGACAGCTTGTCCCCCGTGGCGTCGAAGCGAGGAGAGGGAGAGAGACCACTGATCCGGCGAGCATCGCCGCCTTGCTCCGCCACCTGTAGGAGCATCGAGCCTCGGAGGGAGACGCTCCTCGAGGCAACGACCCAGAGCTGCGCAAGCTCATCCCCAGTCTCCTCGTCCACCCAGGTAACCTCTTAGGCATTTCCTTTTCGTTGATTTCCCATTTCCCCCAAATCGTCGTTCCGCCGTCCATCGTCGATTCCGTCCACGTTTGACCCCCAATCGATCATCGGGCTTCACCATAGCCATCGCCTCCTTCCCGCGCATCTTCTCCATATCCTCATCCAACCCAGCTCGCACAGGAGCTGGGATTCGAGCTCCACCGTCCCCCCCTTCGCCGGAGCTCGTCCGCTTCGACCCTCCGTTCACCGCCACCCCGCCTAACCGGGTCGAGGCAGTTTGCCCTCGACCCGCGAGCCTTCTGGACTGTTTTGCAGGTATAGTGAGGGCCATCTGAGGTCCTTTGACATCGAGCCAGGAGGTGTACCTCCGCCGACCTCGCCGGAGCTCTCCAGAGCCCGGTTGGGTCATCGGAGCCCACCGGCAGACGCGGAAGCACCCCACGCTCCTTCTCCGACCTTCAGCATGCTTCCAGGAGGATCCTAGCGCACGCCCGAGGTCGGCGAATCTCGCCGGCGAACAGTTCATCCAGCATCCTCCGTTGCCGTCTGATAACGGGTCCGAAGGCTAGGGTATGAGGTACAGAAATCAAGAAAAAATTCAAACAAAAATATTTTTATGTGTTTTATATTTTTTTATGTTTTTGGTGAATTTTTGGAATTTTTCTGATGTATATTTTATTTTCTAAAAATCAAATAGTAAAAAAATGCAAGGTACTGTCCAGCCAGGCCCAAAAACCCTAGATAAAATATCTAAGGGCCTCAAAAGGGCCTGGAGGTATTTTTCCTGTAAGCTAGGTAAAACAAAGGAAAATTTGAGTACCAAAATTATTGTTTTTGGGTTTTTAGATTATTTAATAGAATTTTTATGAGTTTTTAGGTGTTTTTAAGTTTTTAAGGTTTTTAAGTGGTGAAAAAAAGCCAAAATTGGCTAGAAAATCAAACACACTAAACTAAACAGTACCTAATTTTTATAGAATTTTTAGAGGGGTTTTTATATTTTTTGTGATTTTCTAATCTAGGCAGTAACAAAAATGATAGTTTTTGAATTTTTAAAAATAACAAATAAACTCAAAAATGTCCTCGAAAATTCTCAAAAATCCTACACCATGGCAGGAGCCATGGGTCAAATTTTCATCGAATTTGGAGGTGATTTGATATTTTATTCAAAAATGGCAAGGGGGTACTGTGCACAGGGACTGAAATGCAAATACCCTAAGTTCTTGGGGTCCCGGTGCAAAATACCCAGCAAAACACGTGCGTGGCGCGTGCCTGGGGCACTCAGGGACCTCTATGTAATAAAAATAAGGTCCAGGGACCAAATGGTAGCACGTACCGAAAATCCGAGGACCTCAGCTGCAAATTACCCAAGAAATCACGCACATGTGGAATTAAACCATTCACAGGGGCATAAATGCAAATGTCAAAAATATTTCATTCATTTCAGAACCATCCAGAACTACAGGGACTAAGGTTGCAAATACACCAATAAAACACGTGACGAAGCACGTGGCTCACAATAGGCAGGGGTATATATGCAAACTAACTTAAGATCAGGGTCCTCTATGCAATTTAACCCAAAACTAAACAACGCATTTAAATATTTACAGGACTAAAGTGAAATAAAAACAAGATAAGGGCCTAAGGGTAATTTACCCTTTATTAATCTGAGCTGACGGATGGCCGCCACGTGGAGATCTAACGGTTCAGGATGGGGCGGCTCTCAATGCTGGAAGGCTCTGCTCGATCCAACGGTCCAGGCCAGGACACGTGGGGATCTAACGGTCTGGATCAACTGCCTCAGATCGGACGTCAAAGGGGGGCTCCAGCCACCAACGGTCAGGATGGCACCTGGAGCGGGAGGCTAATCCGACGGCTCTGGAGGATCCTGGATGAACAAGAGGCCGGCGAACTTCGCTGACCCAGTACGCTCGCTCCGGTCCTCCTCTGATGCGCCTGAAGATCGGAGGGGCTCCGTCGTGACGATGCGCGGCTGCTGGTGTCCTCCGATGCCCCAGCCGAGCTCGGGAGAGCTCCGACGAGGGCGGCGGAGGTGAAGCTCCTGGGCTGAATGTCGAGGGGCCTCAGACGGCCTCTGCTGAACCTGCAAAACACCTCAGAAGCTTCGCGGGTCGAGGGCAAAGTACCTCGACCCAGTTAGGCGACGTGGGGATGATCGGTGCGTCGGTGGCGAGCGAACCCCGGCGATGCGACGGTGGAGGGGTTCGAATCCCAGCTCCTGTGCGAGCTGGGTTGAACGGAGGGGCGGAGAAGATGCGCGGGGGAAGGGCGAACGTGATGGGGGATTCCGATGGTCGAACGGGAGGGTGAGGCGGTCGGAATCAGCGATGGTCGGCGACAGCGAAAATTGGGGGAAATCGGAAATTGGACCAAAAGGGGGAGCTACAGGATTACCTGGGTGGATGGATCGACTGTGCTGGAGCTGGGCAAGCTCCCGGTCCTCGCCTCAAGGAGTGTCGACGTCCGAGGCTCTGGCTCCTGCTCTGGGCGGAGCACGGCGGTGCTGACTCGCCGGATCAGTGGTATCCGACCCCTCTCCTCGCTGCGACAGCACCTGGAGCGAGCTGTCACTCACGCTCGAGCACTGGAGGTCACTGGGGGTGGAGCGGATTAGCCAAAGATGGGAATGAAGGTGGCGGAGCTCGAGCTATATATGTGTGCAGGTCCGGCTAGAGGCGGTCGGGTAGGGTATCCTGGAGCGCGGATCTCGAGGTGGAGGCTCCGGCGAGGGTCTCGGATGTAACAAGAAGGAGTCGGACCCGGGGTTTAGGCGAGATGGAGTCGGGTCGAGCGGGTAAAAATCCGAGAAGGGGGTCCGGTGCTCGAGTCCGTGGGAAGTGGTCCTGGGGGGGCCAGTTGACCGGGCGGTCAACATCCCAGGACCCAATGGGTAGCTGCCACGTGGAAAAAGTTTGGAGCTCAAAAATAGGGCAGCCAATGGCCGATTTTGCAGAAACTTAAAACATGAATTATTTTTATTTTATTTTTTTATATTTTTTGGTGATTTTTAATTAATTTTTGGAAATAAAAATAAGCTATATACATAGTAGGGTTGGGTATAGGTATATATACAATATGTAGGCTTTTGATTTTTGATTTTTAATTATTATTTTTGTACAATTTTATTCCTATTTTATATTTTATTTATTTATAGAATAAAATAGAGAATAAAAGGGTATTTTTATTTTGTTTTTATTATTTATGTACAGAGACAAAATAAATAGATATATACATCTATATACATGGTATATATACAATGTCTATTTATATTTTGAATTTTGTAATTTTTATTTGATTTTTGTTTTGATTCTTTTTATTTTATTTATTCATTCTGATATAACATAGACTATTTACAAAAATGATAAAAATTACTTTTGTATATTTACAAAGCTTAATAAATATATAGGTGTGGCTTATGTACATGATGAAAGGGTAATTTTTAATCTTTTTGATTTTTAACTTTTTATTTTGTTTTTATATTAATAAATATATACAAATATGTACAAGCATATTTTTGGGTAAGGAAAATATAGTTTTATTTATGTACAAATATTTACACATGAGCCCCTATCTCCCTCTACTTGGCTTTTATGCGGTCAGGCCCATGCTGAGCCCTCCCTTGGGTTAGGTTGCTCAATATTTATTCTAAATATTTCCCTCTTTTTTCTTTTTAATCTTTATTCTTTTATTTTTGCACAAAAACATGCTAATTATAGAATTTTACACAATGCATGCTTTTGCTAATTATCCCTATTTACACATATCTACATGCATTTGCAAAGGTTTTTGTAGCTAAAATATAAGAATAAAGAGTGATGAATGGGTATTCATCACCCCCCTATACTTAACTTTGCTAGTCCCTTAGCAAACACTTATTTGAAAAAGAAGTGAAAAAGAAAGAAAGAAAGAAAAAGAGGATGTACATGGATCAAGGTTGATTATTAAACTACCCTTCATTAAATTGGGGTATGGAGCTCGATCAGATCTTTGGATTAGTAATGTGTCGGAACCTTATTTAGACTTAAGCTTAAAACCTAACAGCCTCTAAGTTCCACCAATCTATAACCAAGACTCCTCAATGCTCCAGATCAGAACAAGTCATTAATCACAAACCCTGAAGACCATGAATCTTTTCTTGTCCTGTGAATATGAAGTCTAAGCTCTCCACCTCAGAAATGGTAACTTGACAACCCTCCCCAACAAGGTAACTCTTATGACCTCAATCTGGCCACTCTTTCCTCGAGGAGCGGGGTATTCCCTTCTAAGTTCAAGTACAACCGGCTCAAGAAGAGGGGGAAGAAGAGAATGGGTCAAGGCCAGTGTAGCCAAGTACCCTTGGGAGCTTGACCAGTGTAGCCAAGTCTCCCTGCTGCAAGCTACAACAGGTGGATCATGAAATCAAGCTTTGCTTATTGCACTTATATACATACTCAGGTGGGATTATCATTTTCTCTCAGACCCACCACTTTTTTGGAGTTCTTTTCTTTTTGCACATTTTTTTTCAAGTGCATCTGTACAACATATACATGTGCAGCATATATACAAGGAGTTGTTCCTCTTGAGCCAGTAGACTATCCCTCTTTTGAAGCTTTATTGCAACCCACAACTCCCGTCGTTAGACCTCATGGCAACCAGACCAAGTTGAGACGCACTTCCTTCACTATACGAAGAAGAGAGGTTCCGCCTAGAAGTACTACCCTCATATGCTACCCCAAGTCAAGGAAGACTGCCTCCTCACCACCTCATCCGTAGAGAGCTCGGTGCATAGTGCGGTTGTCCAAGTAAAGCCATAATCTATATGAGTCATGTGTTGTTGTTAAGTGCTCTACTTAGGCTCATTGAGATGACATGTGATCATAGCCTACTGGACTCAAAGAATTAAGTCACCATGGACCTGAAAAGCCTTAAACCTAAGTCCTATAAGGTTCCTCTTAGAGA
The DNA here is from genome assembly GCA_037367405.1 of Ottelia alismoides. Lineage (NCBI taxonomy): Eukaryota > Viridiplantae > Streptophyta > Magnoliopsida > Alismatales > Hydrocharitaceae > Ottelia > Ottelia alismoides. The sequence continues at coordinate 148,857 of JAZKJV010010871.1, forward strand.
TTAGGTGGATTAAGATCTTAATCAAGCTCCATTTCTCAATTTGATTCTAGGCTAGTTTAAATGTCAACTATCATCCAGAAAAACTATATACATATGTACAAAAAGATGCTTATTTACACAAAGTTTACAAACATGCAAAATTTTTGAAAAATGTTTTGAAATCATGAATGGATGATGCATGAAGTGCAAGTTTTGCAAAAAGGTATTTACACACATTTACACAAGATTTTTGCAAACTTTTTGATTTTCAAAACATTTTGGAAAAATTTTGTACTATATACGTAATTTTGATACAAAAATATTTACACAAGCTTTACACAAAAGATTTTTGAAATCATTTTTACAAAAATAATTTGTACACTAGCTATGTATGTGCAAATAAAAGAAGATTATGTACATGAAAAATTTTTATTTTTTGTGGTTTTTAGCCATTTTATTTATTAACACACTCACACAAAGTACGAGTTATGGCTAAAGTATATATGAAATATATACACACCCCCCGATACTTAGCTCGAACGATGTCCTCAGAGTCAAGAGCGATGAAGAAGACATAACTCGTGCTATGTATAGGGAAGTGAAAAGAAGGGCTATACAAAAAGGATGTGAAAAGTCAAGAGGGACCCAGGTCTCCCCCCTATACTTAGGATCAAGTAATCCTAAGTATAGCAGGCTGTCTACTAAGGGAAAACCTGAGTGCAGAATGTACAAGGTCTACCCCCCCTATACTTAGGGTAAAATATCCCTCAGTATAGGCAGCAAAACAGGGGTAGGCAGAAACAAAAGAAATACCCGAAATGTCTCACATCCCCCCTATACTTAGGGTAAAGTGCACCCTAAGTATAGCATAATCACAAGATGGAGGAAGGGATGTGGGACTAAAGAATGTGATGATATGGACATCTGGATCTATATACAGCGGAAGATCAGTGAAACTCAGGCGTGAGATGCATTAGATGTGAGTCAAAGACCACATCTCACGCAAAATGAATAGGGGCAAGATCAACGACCCGCGGCTCATGATCTAGAAATGGCTTGAGCCGCTGGCCGTTCACTCGAAAGGTACTCTCAGAAGACAACTCAGATATGTCGATGCTACCGTTGTCGTGTACCTTTCTAACCAGATAAGGTCCTTTCCATTTGCTCTGTAGCTTCCCTGGAAATAATCTAAGCCTCGCATCAAACAGCCATACTCTCTGTCCAATCTCAAAATGCTTGTGGCTGATATGAGAATCATGCCACTCCTTCACTTTCTCCTTATAATGTAAGCTGCTTGAGAAAGCTGCATCTCTAAGCTCCTCCAGGGCAGCTAGCTCTGCCCTCCTCTGGTCTCCCATACCATCTGGATCCATGATAATATCTGTGGCTGCCCAAAGTGACTTGTGCCTCAGCTCAACAGGTAAATGGCATGGCTTGCCGTATACGAGGCGAAAGGGAGATGTGCCCAAAGGTGTCTTGAAAGACGTCCTATATGCCCACAAGACCGAGTCCAAAAGCTGTGACCAATCCTTTCGGTCAGGGCGGGCGACTTTCTGCAGAATAGTCTTGATCTCCCTATTCGACACTTCGGCTAGACCATTCGTCTGTGGATGGTAAGGTGTAGCAACACGATGGTCGATGCCGAACTCGCTAGCAAGTGCCTTCACCTGGTCGTTGATGAAGTGAGATCCCCCATCAGAAATCAGAACTCTTGGAACCCCGAACCGCGTGATGATGTGCTTCCTCAAAAATCTGCAAACTGTCCTCGCATCAGCGGCTCGGGCGGGGATGGCCTCCACCCAACGACTCACATAATCGACGGCCAACAGAATGTACTCAAATCCCTGACTCTTAGGGAATGGACCCATGAAATCGATGCCCCATGCGTCAAAAACCTCACAGAAGTGAATGGGTTGCATCAGCATCATATCACGCTGTCCACAAGTGCCCATCCTCTGACAGTCAGTACACCTCTTCACGAACTCATCTGAGTCCTTGAAGAGGGAAGGCCACCACAAGCCGGATTGGAGCACCTTTTGTGCCGTTCTCCTCCCAGAATGATGTCCTCCTGCCTCAAGCTTGTGGCAGTAAGTGAGGACGCTATGGTGTTCCTCCTGAGGAATACACCGACGCCAGACGCTATCCCCTCCTTCGTGGTAAAGGATGGGATCCTCCCAGTGGTAGGACTTGGCCTTCGCAAGGAAGGTCTCAAGTCTCTGCCTGGGCCAATCTTGTGGGACTTTCCCAACAACGAGGAAGTTCACAATATCGGCGTACCATGGGAGTGAGGCGATAGCAAGGATCGCCTCATCTGGGAAGGTATCTCTAATAGGGTCAATCTGCTCAGAATCCTCAGGCTGCTCTAGTCGGGAGAGATGATCCGCCACCACATTCTTGACTCCAGGCTTATCCTTGATCTCAATGTCGAACTCCTGGAGTAGAAGGATCCATCTAGTCAGTCTGGCCTTGGCATCCTTCTTTGCCATGAGGTACCTGATGGCGGTGTGATCTGTAAACAAAGTCACTCTAGATCCGATGATATATGATCTGAACTTATCCAGGGCAAACACTACGGCTAGCATCTCCTTCTCTGTGACTGTATAATTCCGCTGGGCGGAATCCAATGTGCGGCTAGCATAGTGTATGGCAAATGGAACTCCATCCCTCCTCTGTCCCAGCACCGCCCCTACGGCAAAATCGGAGGCATCCGTCATGATCTCGAATGGGAGAGACCAATCAGGCGGCTGGAGGACAGGAGCCTCAATGACACACTGCTGAAGAGTCGCGAATGACGAAAGACACTTGTCATCGACAAGGAACTCGGTGTCTTTCGTCAAGAGGTCAGTCAACGGTCGGGCAATCCTGCTGAAATCCTGAATAAATCTCCTATAAAATCCAACGTGCCCCAGGAATGACCGTAGCTGCCTCAGATTGGACGGCGGTGTGAGTTTCCTAATGACATCAACCTTGGCCGGATCAACCTCTATGCCCCTGTTGGAGATGATATGGCCAAGCACCGTCCCCTGAGTCACCATAAAATGACTCTTCTCCCAGGATAGCACCAAGTGATACTCAATACATCGCTGGAGTACTCGATCTAGGCAGTCAAGACAAGAATCAAATCCGTCGCCATAGATCGAGAAATCATCCATGAAGACCTCCAAGCACTCTCCTACCATGTCCGAGAAGATCGACAGCATGCACCTCTAAAAAGTCGTAGGGGCATTGCATAGCCCAAATGGCATGCGTCGAAAAGCATATGTGCCGAAGGGACAGGTAAAGGTGGTCTTCTCCTGATCGTCAGGAGCGATGGCCACTTGGTTGTAGCCCGAGTACCCATCCAGGAAGCAATAATGGCTCTTCCCTGCCAGTCTCTCAATGATCTGGTCAATAAAAGGCAGGGGGAAATGATCCTTCTTGGTGGCTTGGTTGAGTCTCCTGTAGTCAACACAAACCCTCCAAGAGGTGGGTACTCGTGTAGCGATCTCCTCTCCCGACTCACTGATCACAGTCGTGATGCCCGTCTTCTTGGGCACCACATGCAAGGGGCTGACCCACTTGGAGTCGAAAATGGGATAAATAAAATCTGCACTCCACCATTTCGATATTTCCTTCATCACGACCTCTCGTAGGTTGGGGTTCAGTCGCCGCTGGAACTCACGCGACGGCTTCGCCCCTTCCTCGAGATAGATATGGTGGGAGCACACTGATGGACTAATCCCATGAAGATCTGCTACGCTCCATCCGATCGCCTTGCGGTTCTTCTCAAGAACCCCCATCAAACGGGATTCCTGCTCTCCAGTCAACTCAGCGGAGATGATGACTGGGTACATGTCTGGCTCGCCCGCAAGGAATCGATACTTCAGCGAAGTAGGGAGCGGCTTCAGCTCTGGAATGCTGGGTGCTGGCAAATCTGGCTGCGGAAGAAACTGAGTGAAAGCTGCTAAGTCTGCCAAATCTGCCTGGGAAAGTGAAAGCGTACTCTCGCAAACTGGATCTGGAGAAGGCTGCTCAACTGCACTGTCTCTGGTCTGCTCTGCATCTACCTCCTCCTCATCTGTAGGCTCAGGTGGAATCAGGTCTGGCATCTGATCATCACAATCGGCCCAATCAGACTCTGAATCCGAGGGATCTGTATCAACCGCGGTGGCATCAGTACCACCGGAAAACAAGGTGGCCTCAGCACCACCATCACTAAACATCGTGCTGCGATCAAGGACCCGCTCTGCTGCCTCTATGGTATCCTTGGCCAAGGCTGTGCTCTCCAGACTCTCCTCTGCTATCATCTCGGCATCAGCTGTATCTGAAAGTGAGAGGATGGTCTGTGTCTCAAGATCTGCCCAAGCTGCCTCATCGTCTGTGATCACAAAATCACAGTCCTGGTGGATGTCTGGCTCTGTGTCTGTCAGATGCTCTGTATCTGTAGTAGCCTCTGAGCGTGCTCTATCTCTAACTCTGTAGTCCTCGACCGTCTCTATTTGTATACTCTCGCCCTCGACGCGAAAGTACACCTTCCCGCTGTCATGATCAGTCACCGCCTTGGCTGTGGCCAAGAACGGACGACCGAGGATGATGGGGGTATCGGTCACTGACTCAGGGATCTCCATGTCCAACACTACGAAGTCCACGGGGAATTTCAGGCCCTGAATCGTGACGATAACGTCTCGTAATAACCCCTTCGGCCTCTTGACAGATCGATCAGCGAACTGAAGGACTGTCCTGCTCTGTCGAAGAGTGCCCAACTCAAAGCGGTCGAGAAGGGCTGCCGGAAGAAGGTCGATCGACGATCCGCTATCTAGTAGAGTACGGTCGAACCTCTGCTCACTAATCTGGCATCTGACATACGGGGCCCCTGAATCTGGCCTCTTGGCTGGCAGGCGGTTCTGGATCGCAAAACACGTGGCCTTGGTCAGCACATGGATCTCTGAAGTGTGGTTCCTCCTCCTCCTCCTGACTGTAGTCCTCTCTCTCAAAGATCGCTGGAGAAGGGGGATGTGCTGCAAAGCCTCCTGGAGGGTCAGCTGGATGTGGAATCGATCGATCATGCTCTGGCTGAACTCCTCAAGCTCCCTCTTTTTTGATCATTTTTCTTCCTCTTCCCCATCTGAAGGGCTCTAGGGAAGGGGATCACAGGGTCCTTCTCAGATGAAGGACTAGGAAAAGGTCTAGACGGTTCAAGGACCGGATCCACACATACATCATGCACCACAGTGGGACCAGAAGAAAGTAAACCTTTTCCTTTATTCACAACAGAGTTCTGAGATACAGGAATGCGAGGAAAGACAACATCTCTATCACAACTAACACTGGTGGCCTCAGTACCACCGTGGGCTGGCTCTGTTGCTGCTGCTGGTAGACGTCTTGCGGCATCAGTACCGCAGGCTGGCTCGGCTGAACTGGTGGCTTCAGTACCACCTCCTAGATCTGGTGAAGCGGCGGCCTCAGTACTGTCGGTGGGATCAGCATCCTTGGTGGCTTCAGTGCCACCGTCATCGTCTGGAGCAGCCTCAGTACCGTTCTCCTCCTCCTCATGTGGCGCCTCTGAAGTGTCCTCGTGGTGAAGCTCAGATGAGGCAGCGCCGCCTGCTAGGGTCCTACCGCTCCTAAGTGTGACAAAATCAGCATCAAATAGATCCGAAGATGTATCATCAAAGGGGTCACTAGGAGTGGCAAACTTAGTATGTACTACCTGCTCAGATTTCCTCTTGAGGTTGTTCGGGTTCGGCTCAATCTGGGCTGGAATGGCGGCCTTCCCTCTTACCAAGTCCCGCATCTCCTGGCGGAACTCGTCCATCTCCCGTCTGAATGTGGCCTGCTGGTCCGTGAGGAGGCGGGCGATGTCATCCAAAGCAGGGCTCTCGTGGGAACCCGACGGGTAGCCTCTCTGTGGGTGAGGCTGCTGGAACTGCTGCTGCTGGTGCTGGTAAGAGGGGTATGAGGAAGGGTGCTGCTGCTGAACTGGGTGAGCCTGCTGCTCACGTCTCCACGTCTGTCCCTGCTGCTGATAGGGACGAGGACCGAAGGATGGCTGGTGCTGCTGATATGCTGGGGGCTGCTGCTGCGGCTGGTGGTGATCTCTCTGCTAGGAGTACTGCCCTCCCTGTCCTGACGGCTGTTGCTGAGGCTGGGTACCACCACTCCCCCACCTGAATCCGGGATGGTCTCGTCGGATCCCAGGCTAGGGGCGGTCATACCAAATCCCGTTGACATCCATCAACGGCTCTGCATCGTAGGGGGCTAGCGGGAGTACTGCCAGAGGTTGGTCCGGCTGGTAGACCACCATCTGCATCTCTGGAGATGGTGGGGACTGGTAGGTGGGCTGCGGCTGCTGGTACGGCTCCGCCTGTACAAGATGGACCTGTCTAGGCTGCACGTGGGTGCTGGAGCACTGGGACGAGCTGCTGCTGCTGCCGGCGTCGCCTCGCGACTGAAGACGGGGCTGAGAAGCCGTCTGTGCTTCCTGGAGACACATGAGATGTGTCTTCATGTCGCTCAGAACCTGTGCCATCTGCTCCATCTGCGTGATACTATGGCACTGCTTCTTCTCGATCAGCTCCATGCGGTCCAGCTTCTCGCTGATAATGCCCATGTCCGCAGCTGACGACTCTGCCTGTGCTGCTGCGGCTGCGGACGAACGGGATGGACCTGCATCTACCCGTGCTATCCGCTGGTACTGCACGGGTCCTGGCTGATGTGGCTGGGTCTTCTGAGTATACAACCTGGTCTGAGACATCATCATATAGTTCTCAGCCATCTCCTCGAAGATGGCCCAGACCTGGTCGTGGTCCTTGGCGAAGTAGGACCCGCCGCAAGAAGCATTCACCAGGCCCTATAGCTCTGGTGTCAACCCGCTGAAGAAGCTCTGCACAAGGTTCGGCTTCGTGATGTCGTGGTGCGGGCATCTGTCCAAGAGCTCTCGGAACCTCTCCCATGCCTCGTGAAACTGCTCGTTGGGGAACATGGAGAAGTTGCTGATCAGGGCCCTCGCTGCATTCGTCCGCCCGAGTGGATAGTACTTGTTCAAGTACTCGGTGCGGAGCTGCTCCCAGGTATAGACAAACCTCCCAAGATGCTTCAGCCAGGTGGCTGCTCTATCTGCCAGTGAAAACGGGAAGGCTATCATCCGGATCGTGTCCTGGTCCACATGCCGGTCGTGGACAGTACTGCAGATCATCAGAAACTCCTGGAGGTGAAGGTGGGGTTCCTCAGTGGCGAGTCCGTGAAACCGAGGAAGCATCTGCAGGGTGTTCGGGGGGAACTTGAAGTCCCCCACGATAGCAGGTACCACCACCCAATGGTGCATCAGTGTAGATCCGGGGTTGTGCAACTCCCGCATCGGTCTAGGTGGTCCTCCTCCTCCCGCGGCTGCTGCAGCTGCGGCTGCGGCTGCGGCTCGTGCCTCTGCATCATCGGGCTCCTCAGGCTCGCTCTGACGGTCTCGCTCTGCTCTGAGCCTCTCCAACTCTCTCCTCATCTCAATCATAAATGCTCCCTGATCGCGGAGCTGCTGCTGGACTGTCTCGAGTGATGCGATCAGGGTGGAGTTGATCGCTCCCTGGTCTAGTACAAAATGCTCTGGCTGACGGGAGTGATCGTCTGAACTGCCGGCTCCGGCCATTTCGATGTCTGCAAAATCAAATGAGCCCAACTCAGGTGCTGTCAAATGTATCAATCTCTCCTCGGGCTCGTGTCTCTCAGGTAGATCAGAAAGGGGGTCGAGGGGGAACAGGGTGGAGTCGTACTCGGGCTCGGAGAGCGGGTCTGAGCTCTCACGAGCCAACCTAGATGAGGAGGTAGACGTGCCCAAAAGCGGTGCAGCCAGAGGCTGCCTAAGAGACCGTCTACCCATCATCTTGATCTGGCGAGTAAGGCGGATGAGATCTGGAAAAATTACGATCAGAAAACAAACCCCCGGTTCACCAACGCAACGCGAGCTGAAGACCGTGAAAGTTCGGTCAAATTATCTTGTCGATTTTATTTTGGTGAACACACAGAATATCAGAGCGCTTACGTGACCTGTTGGGATATCCGAGGCTAACCCAACCGACTGACCCGCACGGAAAAGTCGGTAATTAGTCGGGACTAGCAACGGGGGGCTCTACCTAGGGTGCGGGTCACTCTCTCGCGCATCCAAACCAAACAATGAGGGGGTTGCTCTCCTCAAGACAAAGTTTTTAGGGTGAGCGGTTTTTAAGATCAATAATTTTAGCAGTCCCAATTTTATGGTTTCACTTTTTTAATCTTTTTCAAAGCAAACAAAAAGCCTAACGAATTTTTCGGTTCTCCTGATTATTAAGTCCAAAACAGGGGGGAGAAGACGAAAAAGCCGATGCACGATAAATCAATGATGCATGCCGAGTAAGAAATGCGTACCTTGCCTCCAGCACTCTACATGCAAGATGATCCGCGCATAAAAGTAAAGACAGAAATAAAACTACCTATATGGTGCAGCGGGAAAGCCGGGTCCTAGACGAGCAACTTCTAGCGAAGAACCGTCTCACCGGTCACCGACCTCCAAGCCAAAGAGTCCGGTCTTGGCCCGTCCCTCCTCTGTCCGACAAATCGGGGGTAGGAGAAAGCGCTTTACAGGACGGGCTGCGACACGTAGGCTACAGAGGCAAATGAATCGGTTATTTTTATTATTGATTTTAAGTAGGTCCAATTATCGATCTATAGGAACAGATAATCAATTAGGTGTGTGGATCCTACTAGTTACGGCACATTCACCAGAAAATCCTAAGTCTAGGGGCTCGAGCAAAAACCGCGTAAACACCGGAAAGGCAGAAATAAAAGAAAAATAAAACCGCGAAAAAGCCGCGAGAAACCGCGAAGGTCCTAAGGGTCCCCCGAGCACACCGGTGCTCGACGAAACAGACCCGCTACGGTCAAGTCACAAATGTCCAAGCAGTTCAAGTCCTGAGTCCTGTATTATTACAATAATAATGAACAAAAATAAATCTACCCTAATCCTCACCCACTCAGCTCTCTCTCACTCTCTCCTGCGGCTCCGCGAAGAAAGGAGCTGCCTCCGAATCCCGCGGTTGCGCCGGCTCTCGAGAATAGCCGCCTCGGTCCTCGGGCCCTCGCAAGAGAAAACAAGTGGTCAGAACCAATCAAATAATATCAAAGAAAATAAAGGCAAATGAAAAATAAGGGTATATGTGCAAAAATGTAAAATAAAATAAACACACAAAATAAAACAAAAACAAAAATAAAAGAAAAAGAAAATAAAATCAAACAAAATATAGACAAAAAGCCGCGAAAAGCCGCGAGCTCCGAAGAGCCGCGAAAAGCCGCGAAAATAAAAACGAAAAGAACTACTAAGCCGTGCTCCCCGGCAACGGCGCCATTCTGATAACGGGTCCGAAGGCTAGGGTATGAGGTACAGAAATAGGGTCGTTGTGACCCGAGCAATCAGACCACGTATATCAAGAAAAATGAACCACTTAAAGCAAATAAAATCAATCAGAACAAAGCAAGCGGTCCTGCTATATGTTTAACCTGGTATAGCACCCAGGGTCGAACTCAAGGAGCACGGTTTGGCCGAAGGCCTACGAAGTAGTAAAAACAAATAAAATAAAAGATAAAATATTTTTAGTGGTTTTTAATTGTTTTTATATTTTTTTGGATTTTTAATATGTGAAGAAAGTAAAAGAAACACAAATAAGCACACTTCAACAATTTATTTAATGCAACAAAAATCAAGAAAAAATTCAAACAAAAATATTTTTATGTGTTTTATATTTTTTTATGTTTTTGGTGAATTTTTGGAATTTTTCTGATGTATATTTTATTTTCTAAAAATCAAACAGTAACAAAAATGCCAGGTACTGTCCAGCCAGGCCCAAAAACCCTAGATAAAATATCTAAGGGCCTCAAAAGGGCCTGGAGGTATTTTTCCTGTAAGCTAGGTAAAACAAGGAAAATTTGAGTACCAAAATTATTGTTTTTGGGTTTTTAGATTATTTAATAGAATTTTTATGAGTTTTTAGGTGTTTTTAAGTTTTTAAGGTTTTTAAGTGGTGAAAAATAGCCAAAATTGGCTAGAAAATCAAACACACTAAACTAAACAGTACCTAATTTTTATAGAATTTTTAGAGGGTTTTTATATTTTTTTGTGATTTTCTAATCTAGGCAGTAACAAAAATGATAGTTTTTGAATTTTTAAAAATAACAAATAAACTCAAAAATGTCCTCGAAAATTCTCAAAAATCCTACACCATGGCAGGAGCCATGGGTCAAATTTTCATCGAATTTGGAGGTGATTTGATATTTTATTCAAAAATGGCAAGGGGGTACTGTGCACAGGGACAGAAATGCAAATACCCTAAGTTCTGGGGGTCCCGGTGCAAAATACCCAGCAAAACACGCGCGCGGCGCGTGCCTGGGGCACTCAGGGACCTCTATGTAATAAAAATAAGGTCCAGGGACCAAATGGTAACACGTACCAAAAATCCGAGGACCTCAGCTGTAAATTACCCAAGAAATCACGCACATGCGGAATTAAACCATTCACAGGGGCATAAATGCAAATGTCAAAAATATTTCATTCATTTCAGAACCATCCAGAACTACAGGGACTAAGGTTGCAAATACACCAATAAAACACGTGACGAAGCACGTGGCTCACAATAGGCAGGGGTATATATGCAAACTAACTTAAGATCAGGGTCCTCTATGCAATTTAACCCAAAACTAAACAACGCATTTAAATATTTACAGGACTAAAGTGAAATAAAAACAAGATAAGGGCCTAAGGGTAATTTACCCTTTACTAATCTGAGCTGACGGATAGCCGCCACGTGGAGATCTAACGGTTCAGGATGGGGCGGCTCTCAACGCTGGAAGGCTCTACTCGATCCAACGGTCCAGGCCAGGACACATGGGGATCTAACGGTCTGGATCAACTGCCTCAGATCGGACGTCAAAGGGGGGCTCCAACCACCAACGGCCAGGATGGCACCTGGAGCGGGAGGCTGATCCGACAGCTCTGGAGGGTCCTGGATGAACAAGAGGCCGGCGAACTTCGCCGGCCCAGTACGCTCGCTCCGGTCCTCCTCTGATGCGCCTGAATATCGGAGGGGCTCCGTCGTGACGATGCGCGGCTGCTGGTGTCCTCCGATGCCCCAGCCGAGCTCGGGAGAGCTCCGACGAGGGCGGCGGAGGTGAAGCTCCTGGGCTGAATGTCGAGGGGCCTCAGACGGCCTCTGCTGAACCTGTAAAACACCTCAGAAGCTTCGCGGGTCGAGGGCAAAGTACCTCGACCCAGTTAGGCGACGTGGGGATGATCGGTGCGTCGGTGGCGAGCGAACCCCGGCGATGCGACGATGGAGGGGTTCGAATCCCAGCTCCTGTGCGAGCTGGGTTGAACGGAGGGGCGGAGAAGATGCGCGGGGGAAGGGCGAACGTGATGGGGGATTCCGATGGTCGAACGGGAGGGTGAGGCGGTCGGAATCAGCGATGGTCGGCGATGGTGAAAATTGGGGGAAATCGGAAATTGGACCAAAAGGGGGAGCTACAGGATTACCTGGGTGGATGGATCGACTGTGCTGGAGCTGGGCAAGCTCCCGGTCCTCGCCTCAAGGAGCGTCGACGTCCGAGGCTCTGGCTCCTGCTCTGGGCGGAGCACGGCGGTGCTGACTCGCCGGATCAGTGGTATCCGGCCCCTCTCCTCGCTGCGACAGCACCTGGAGCGAGCTGTCACTCACGCTCGAGCACTGGAGGTCACTGGGGGTGGAGCGGATTAGCCAAAGATGGGAATGAAGGTGGCGGAGCTCGAGCTATATATGTGTGCAGGTCCGGCTAGAGGCGGTCGGGTAGGGTATCCTGGAGCGCGGATCTCGAGGTGGAGGCTCCGGCGAGGGTCTCGGATGTAACAAGAAGGAGTCGGACCCAGGGTTTAGGCGAGATGGAGTCGGGTCGAGCGGGTAAAAATCCGAGAAGGGGGTCCGGTGCTCGAGTCCGTGGGAAGTGGTCCTGGGGGGGCCAGTTGACCGGGCGGTCAACATCCCCAGAACCCAATGGGTAGCTGCCACGTGGAAAAAGTTTGGAGCTCAAAAATAGGGCAGCCAATGGCCGATTTTGCAGAAACTTAAAACATGAATTATTTTTATTTTATTTTTTTCTATTTTTTGGTGATTTTTAATTAATTTTTGGAAATAAAAATAAGCTATATACATAGTAGGGTTGGGTATAGGTATATATACAATATGTAGGCTTTTGATTTTTGATTTTTAATTATTATTTTTGTACAATTTTATTCCTATTTTATATTTTATTTATTTATAGAATAAAATAGAGAATAAAAGGGTATTTTTATTTTGTTTTTATTATTTATGTACAGAGACAAAATAAATAGATATATACATCTATATACATGGTATATATACAATGTCTTTTTATATTTTGAATTTTGTAATTTTTATTTGATTTTTGTTTTGATTCTTTTTATTTTATTTATTCATTCTGATATAACATAGACTATTTACAAAAATGATAAAAATTACTTTTGTATATTTACAAAGCTTAATAAATATATAGGTGTGGCTTATGTACATGATGAAAGGGTAATTTTTAATCTTTTTGATTTTTAACTTTTTATTTTGTTTTTATATTAATAAATATATACAAATATGTACAAGCATATTTTTGGGTAAGGAAAATATAGTTTTATTTATGTACAAATATTTACACATGAGCCCCTATCTCCCTCTACTTGGCTTTTATGCGGTCAGGCCCATGCTGAGCCCTCCCTTGGGTTAGGTTGCTCAATATTTATTCTAAATATTTCCCTCTTTTTTCTTTTTAATCTTTATTCTTTTATTTTTGCACAAAAACATGCTAATTATAGAATTTTACACAATGCATGCTTTTGCTAATTATCCCTATTTACACATATCTACATGCATTTGCAAAGATTTTTGTAGCTAAAATATAAGAATAAAGAGTGATGAATGGGTATTCATCACCGTCCGATCGCCTCAGCCCTCCAGTTCTGATCTAAACCGTCCATCTCAGGAGGCCCCCGCACCGCCAGATCTTTGGAGAGGCGATCCCAGCCGTTGGTCCAGTGAGGGGTTTGGCCACTGACGTCCTCGACCGCTCGATCAGACACGTGGCCACGCCCCCGCCGTTGGATTTCCCCCAAGAGCGCAGCGTTGGACCCCCAGTCGCCCACCACCGTCCGATCACACACGTGGCGTCCATCCTGCGGTCCGCATTAATAAAGGGTAAATTACCCTTAGGCCCTCCTGTTTCTTTTATTTAGCATTTAGTCCTGTAATTAGTTAGCATAGTTGTTTAGTTTTTGGGATATTTGCATAGAGGACCTCGTGCTTAGTTTCATTTGCAGTTATGCCCCTATGTGTATGGTGACACGTGCTTCGACACGTGCTTTTTAGCTATTTTGCATTACATGCCCTTGTAGTTCTGGTTGTTCTTTAATGAATGAAAGTTTTTAATTATTTGCATTTATACCCCTGTGCGTGATACATTTGACATGTGCGGATATTTTTGGGTATTTTGCGAATAGGTCCCTGGACTTTTGGTACCTATTACCAAAAAGCCCTTGGAACTTATTTTTCTTACATTTGGGTCCCTGAGTGCCCCAGGCACGCGCATAGCACATGTTTCGCTGGGTTATTTGCACCAGACCCCCCAGACTTTCGGGTATTTGCACTTTGGTCCCTGTGCACAGTGCCCCTTCTTTATTTTTGGATAAAATAGCAAAATACCTCCAAATCCAACGAAAATTGGATACATGGCTCCTACAATAGTGTAAAATTTTCGAGGATTTTTGAGGACATTTTTGTTTTCATTTGATATTTTTAAAAATTAAAAAACCTCCATTTTCGCTATTGTCTAAGTTTAAAAATCACAAAAAAATATTAAATAGTGTCTAAAAATTACAAAAAAAATTGTCTACTGTCTATTTTGTTGTGTTTGATTTTCTAGCCAATTTTGGCTATTTTTCATTACTGAAAACCACTAAAAATTGAAAAAACACTTAAAAACTTATAAAAATTCTAATAATTAAACCAAAAACCCAAAAATAATAAATTAGGTGTCTAAATTTTCCTTGTTTTATTCCCTTTTACAGGAAAATTAGCTCCCAGCTAATTTGGGGCTTTAGATATTTTATCTATGCCCTTTTAGCTCGGCTGGACAGTACCTACTGTTTTAGTCACGTTTTGATTTTTTAGAAAATTAAATAAACATCAGAAAATTCTCAAAAATTCACCAAAAACACTAAAAATTATAAAACACATAAAAATATTTTTGTTAGAATTTTTGGTTGAATTTTAGTGTGTTTAATAATTTGTTGAAGTGTGTAGTTCTTTAGCCTTTATTATTTTCTTAATTCACTAAAAATCCAAAAAAAAATAAAAAAATATTCAAAAACAATCAAAAATATTTCTTTTATTTTCTTTTATCTCTTTTTGACTACTTCGTAGGCCGAGAGGCCAACCCGTGCTCCTTGAGTTCGACCATGGTCGCTATACCAGGTTAAACTAATAGCAAGACCGTTATTTCGTTTTTGATTGATTTTATCTCTATTGGTGGTCTATTTTTCTTGATTGTTCGCACTTGATTGCTTGGGTCGCAACGACCGATTAGCACCTTTATCCGAGTGGTCAATTTTGCGTTCATCAATATCCCTCCTATATGTCATTCGAATTTCGTCAAAAACATAGACTCCTATGCCCTCCATCCATAACAGGTCGATTACAGCAAATTGAGACCGTTAAAATTACATGTTCTAGATGTATGGCATCGGAGTATCTGTTTCTGATGAAATTCGAATGACATATAGGAGAGATATATAGATGATATACATGGTAACATTTTTGGAAAAAAATTAGGAGAAATTGCTCCGTGTAACAACTAACTTGGTTGTTACACAGAACAACTTCCCTTTTCTGATATATATATAGGGTTAAAGGAGGCTACTCCCTGGGTGTAGCCAATTGGCTACTCCCACATCTATTTTTCCTATTTTTTATTTTTTTAGAAAATAAAAATATGTAAATTCATAACTATATCCCCCGAACATGCCATTCTAACTTCGTCAGAAACAGAGACTCCTATGCCCTCCATCTGAAGGGGGTCACTTTCAACAATTTTGAGACCGTTAAAATTTGACAGTATGGATGGAGGGGATAGAAGTCTCGAATCAAGTCGAATTTTTAATGGCACCTTGACGACATATTCTGATCTAAATTCATAAAGGTTTCATTTCAAAAAAATAAAAAAAAATAGGGAAAAGGGGTGGGAGCATGTAAGTTAGCTACTCCCAGGGAGCATACTCCCTTTTTCCACATATATATATATATATAGGAGAAATTTCAAATGAGGCGGGGTCTCACCATATATATGGTGAGCCACCCTCAATTTAGGCATCTTTCTAATATATTTTACAATTTCTTGTTTCATACATATAATAATAAATATTAACACAACATGTATAGTGAAATAAAATTATGAAAATATTATTATAATGGATGGAAATATTGATTTGAATTTGCTGGATTTTACAAAATTCATTTTTTTACAATGTACAGTTTATATTTTACAAAATTGTTACAGAGTTTTTACTAAATTCGCAGTGGCTTTTACAATTTCAGAAAAACCCCAACCTCATTTGAAAGGTCCCCTATATATATATAGGGGGCCCTTCAAATAGGATGCATCCTTCCTGACTTCAGGAAGGCCACCTTCTTTTTGTATAAAATACGAGCACTTTAGTAGAACATATATACAGTTTGTATTATAACTGCACATTATAAATACAAAACTGCATATTATAATACAAACATTAAAATTGAACATTGTAATATAATATGTATACGTATTCTACTAAAATTGTCATATTTTTCACATAAAAGGGGTTGGCCTTCCTGAACTCAGGAAGGACCAAGTCCTATTTGAAAGAAATCCTATATATAGGAGATACTTCAAATGAGGCGGGGTCTCACCATATACATGGTGAGCCACCCTCAATTTAGGCATCTTTCCAATATATTTTACAATTTCTTGTGTCATACATATAGTAATAAATATTAACACAACATGTATAGTGCAATAAAATTATGAAAATATTATTATATTGGATGGAAATGTTAATTTAAATTTCGATGGTATATTTTACAATATTCATTTTTTACAATGTGCAGTTTATACATTTACAAAACTGTTACAGAGTTTTTACTAAATTCACAGTAACCTTTACAATTTCAAAAAAGCCCCCACTTCATTTGAAAGGTCCCCTCTCTCTCTCTCTATATATATATAAGGGTTAAATGGGGCTGCCCCATAGGGGGAGCTAACTTGGCTCCCCCCGCCCCATTTCGCCCGGTTTTTTTATTTTTTTTGAAAATTTCTTCCGCAGAATTTCATCACTATATCCCTATATTATGTCATTAAAATTTCGAGCAAAACAGAGACTTCTACGGCCTCCATCAAGACAATCATTTTTAACGGTAACAGAATTACCAAAAACGACCCGTCTGGATGGAGGCTGTAGGAGTCTTTGTTTCGCATAAATTTTAATGACATAATATAGGGATATATTGATGAAAATCCACGGAAGAAATTTTCAAAAAATATATAAAAAAACCGAGCGAAATGGGGCGGGGGGAGCCAAGTTAGCTCCCCCCATGGGGGTAGTAAGCATAGCTACTCCATGGATATTTTTATCATTTTTTATTTTTTATAGAAAATACAATCATGTATTTTCATCACTATATGTGTTAATTTGACTTGAATCCTAACCACTGGTTGGGATACTGATGTGGTTGATCTGTATTCTGATTTCTGATTGGCTGAAAACTGTTGGGTCAGGATTGCTGACATATCTTATATGTGTCCTTCCTTCTGATTGGTTGAGAGCTGTTGGACCAGGATTGCTGACAAGTCTGATCTGTGTCCTGCCTTCTGATTGGCTGAGAGCTGTTGGGTCAGGATTGCTGACATGTCTGATCTGTGTCCTGTCTTCTGATTGGCTGAGAGCTGTTGGGATGGATTGCTGAATACAGATGGTATTCTTCTGTTGCAGTATAAAAAGGGCCCTAGAGCCATCAGATACTGCACTCCTCATTTCTGATCCTGTTTCTCATCCCATATCTGTACCTTCTCAGTACCCTCTGTATTACATTTTTCACCAAATAGTGAAACCGATCGTCGCCACCCAAGGACGTAGCCCATTTACGGGTGAACCTTGTAAATCCGTGTGTTTGTGTCTTGCTTGTTTGATCGTGTTTGTGTTTGTTTGCTTCCGCGATTCGCAACAAACTGGTATCAGATCTTCAGGTTTCGTCGGGATCATTCAGTAAGATGGCATCACACAATCTGAAGATCGAGAAGTTTACGGGAAAGAATGGATTCAGTCTATGGTAGATCAAGATGCATGATGGAGTCGTGAGGACTGTGACAGAAGTAATACATGTTCCTGATCTGAGGAAGAACCTGATATCTCTTGGAGTCTTGGACTCTAAAGGATATAGATATAACGGTGAATGTGGAGTCATGCATGTTGTCAAAGCTGGGGTTGTTGTCATCAAGGGAAACAAACAGAAGACTTTATATGTCTTGTAAGGGTCTACAGTTCCTAGGAGTAAGTTCAAGCATTGTTTGGACTTGCTCAATATCGACAGTTGGCAGTAGCCCCGATGAGGGGCTGGCGGCGGTGCGGTGAAGCTTGACGGAGCTTCTCTGAGGAGAAATTTCAAGGTGAATATTGTTCATAATTCATTGATTCCTGTTATCTGAATTTCAAGTGGTGAATTATAGTAGTTGTTAATTCTGCTATATGAGAATTCAACTCCGGTGGAGTCTAGCAGTGGTTAATTCTGCTAGTGGAGAATTCAACTCATGGTGGAGTAATAGTAGTGGTTCATTCTACTATATGAGGATTCAATTCAAGGTGGAGATTGTTAATTTGACTTGAATCCTAACCATTGGTTGGGCTACTGATGTGGCTGATCTGTATTCTGACTTCTGATTGGCTAAAAGTTGTTGGGTCAGGATTGCTGACATGTCTTATATGTGTACTTCCTACTGATTGGCTGAGAGCTGTTGGGCCAGGATTGCTGACAAGTCTGATCTTTGTCCTGCCTTCTGATTGGCTGAGAGCTGTTGGGTCAGGATTGCTGACATGTCTAATCCGTGTCCTGTCTTCTGATTGGCTGAGAGCTGTTGGGATGGATTGCTGAATACAGATGGTATTCTTTTGTTGCAGTATAAAAGGGCCCTAGAGCCATCAGATACTGCACTCCTCATTTCAGATCATGTTTCTCATCCCATATCTGTACCTTCTCAATACCCTCTGTATTACATTTTTCACCAAATAGTGAAACCGATCGCCGCCGCTCAAGGATGTACCCCATTTACGGGTGAACATTGTAAATCCTTGTGTTCGTGTCTTGCTTGTTTGATCGTGTTTGTGTTTGTTTGCTTCCACGATTCGTAACAATATGCATCTAATATGTCATAACAATTTCTTTAGAAACAGAGACTCTATACTCTCCATCCAGAACATGTAAATTTAACGGTCTTAGAATTGATGTAATCAACCTGTTCTGGATGGAAGGAATATGAGTTTCAGTTTCTGATGAAATTGGAATGACATATTAGATGGATATAGTGATAAAAATATATTATGGTATTTTCTTAAAAAAACAGAGAAAAATATCCATGGAGTAGCTTCCCTTTCCTCTCTCTCTATAAGGTAAAATGAGATTGTCCCTAGAGGGAACTAACTTAGTTCCCCCGCCCCGTTTTCCTCATCTTTTTGCTTTTTTCACTATTATATTCATATACTATGTCATTCAAATTTCGTACGGATCATAGACTGCCTCCATCCAAACGGAGTCAATTTCAACTATGATCGTTAACAAAATATTCATCTAGGTGGAGGTCATAGGAATCTTTGTTTCGTACAAAACTTGAATGACGTAATACGAGGAAAAAGTAATGAGTATCCACGGATTCATTTTCCAAAAAAAATAAAAATGGGAAAAATGGAGCGGAGCAACCCCATTTTACTTTCTCTCTCTACATAGTGTGTAAAATGGAGCTGCCGTTGGGGGGCTAACTTGACTTCTCACCTCATTTTCTCCTTTTTTCTATTTTTTTGAAAAATGAATCCGTGGATTTTTAATATCTCTATATTATGTCATTCAAGTTTCGTGCGAAATAGAGACTTTTACGACCTCCATCCAGACAAGGTCGACTTCAACAATTCTGCGACCATTAAAAATGATTGTTTGGATTGAGGTCGCATGTAGCACCCCAACCCCCAAACATAGTCCCACATCCAGAACTCACAAAGTGTGAGAGTGGGTTATAAGTGGTGGAGAGGACTACTTGACAACTTGAGCTTGAGTATTTTGGGTGATTGTCAACGGGTCCTTCTGGGCGCGTACCAAACAAGTTGTCAGGGTCAATTTTCCTCGATAACAGACTGGAGACCTAAGCCCGATACGTTACAAATAATATCAGAGCAGTGCTCCTCTGATAGTGGAAATGGCTACCCGAAGGGACCTAAGCCGGGAGCATGCATCCACCATTGTCACTGAGAATAAGTGATGGACCATGTCGCAACGAGGGCGTTGTAAATATAAGTGGAGGAGGTTGTAACACCCAACCCCAAACATAGTCCCACATCTAAAACTTACAAAGTGTGAGAGTGAGTTATAAGTGGTGGGGATTACTACTTGACAACATGGACTTAAGCATTTTGGGTGGTTGTCAACGGGTCCATCTGGGCCCGTACCCAACAAGTTGTAAGGGTCAGTTTTCCTCGATACGGACCGAAGACCTAAGCCCGATACCTTACACCGCAGGAGTCCTGTTTCACATGAAATTTGAATGACATAATATATTGATAAATGATGAAAACTTATGTATTCAATTTTTCAAAAAAAAGTAAAAATGGGAAAAATGAGACGGAGGAGCCAAGTTAGCTCCCCCAGGGAGCCACTCCATTTTAACACACACACACACACACACAACATACACACATGACAAGTTTTGCGCAGTCACCATGAGGATGCAAACGGACGGATACAAATATAGATATTACCGTATCTTTATCTATTTTTGAATACGAATACGGATGCAGATATGTATATTGACAGATATTAAAAATGTCTTACCATATCCTTAAAAAACAGATACAGATGTAAAACGGATACTAATCGTATATGAGTAATGTTCGAAATACTCTATAGATTCGATTTAAATATATATGAATTGGATGGAAAACGCGTGATATAAATTTATTAGATGTGATTATATCATAAAAATTATACAAATATGGTAAAAGAAGGTATAAAATTATGTTGCATATGGTTAAAAATAAATCTATGACTATATTTATATACGAAAACGGATATACGGATACATATGTTTGTGGATATCAAAATGAAATCCATATATGTATCCATTTTAAAACGGATACAGATATGGATGTCAAAATCCATATAAAACAAATACGGCAACGGATCAGATACAGATATATCCGTAACTATTCGCATCCTTATCCTTATCGTGAGTACAAAAAGAAGTGGGAAGATAACCAACTTGTAATGTTCGTGCGATTATTTTAGCAAGAACTTTTTCCAGATAATTTCTCTCAATTCTAGCTTCGTTACAATATATGACATGTATTTGTGGATATTATTTTACAATATACTACGAGAAAAGAGTGAGGGGATGCATGTCCTCACTAGATCTAATTTTTTTTACTCATGTTTGTAATAAATAAAGCAAATCACATATAAAGAATGACATGTGAAACCTCACAATATGCCAATTTATGATTGGGTAAATTACAAAAAAGGGACTGAGCTTTACAAGGATTCCCAAATTAGGGACTAATCTTTAGTTTGTAACAAATAAGGGACTAAAGTTTAACTTAACGGTCCGGTCCCCAATGTCGTTAATGGACGGCTCAATCCATAATTTTACTTGACGAAAATACCCCTCCGACCTCTCCCGTGAAGAGAATGGAGAGCTACGTCACGGCTCACGACAACCAGCCGGCAGTGAGGGTCGACGTCTACGAGGGGGAGAGGAGCATGGTCGCCGACAACTTCCTCGGGGAGTTCATTTTCGACGGCCTGCCGAGGGCGCCAGCAGGGGAGACGACCGTAACAGTGGCCTTCATGGTGGACGCCGACGGTATTCAGTCAGTGTCATTGTGTGCGATCTCTTGTCGAATAACTGATGTGATCATGTCTTCAGATACCGTCAAGTTGGAATTCAACCATTACGCAGCCGGTTCACGGTGGAGACGAGCAGATATAAGCCGCAAAGATCACAGGGAAGAAGGGAATGAAACCGACGGTTTCTATGGAGGAATCAGAAAACTTACCAGTGAAGATGAGATATCCACATGGAGGCGGATCTGGCCGATGGAGAACTTGGATCAGGCTAAGTCGGATAACATTTTTGTGCAGAGATTCTTAGCACCAATCAAGTAAGCCTCGTCGTCAATAATTCGATGATTGGATGGTGCAGAAGAACCACTTCAGAGCCATGGCTAGAGCTTGGTTCCATTCTCTTTCCTGAGAAATGGGAGCTGCTTAAGATCTATATAGTAAGGTGACATAGATCTCCACTTTGGATTATAGGTATAGATACAAATTGCAATCTCTCCTCACCAATGTTCGCGTATGTAATCAAAGTTGACCCGAGTTAACTGGGGGCGGGCCCTGATTGGGCCACGTCGCCCGCTAAGAGACAAAACATATTTAAAATTCAATAATATCAAAATAAAATATAAATGATTTTATTAATTTTTGGTTTAAACACAAAAAATATTTATTAATTTATGTAGTATTTTTATTGTTATTTTTATTTATTTTTACCACTTAATTTATTACAAGTTACTTTTTGAGGTCCATTTAGGTATTTTTACCTATATTATGGATATTTTATTTTGTTTTTTGATTTTATTATTTTATACTCTTAATTTATGAATTTATAACTCATTTTAATATGCACAAATATATTTTTGTTATATTTTTCTGATATACTTTGTACACTTAAATAAATGTGATTATTAATTATATATATAAGTATAGTATAATCATCTATGTATTGTATATTATTTTATTTTATTATTTCCTTTATAGTTTTATTCTATTCTAAATATGTACATATATTATAAATAATATTTGCAAAATTATAAAACTATAAAATTATAAAAAATTATAAAGAATAAAGAAAATGAATATTATATTCATGTATATAGTACAATAGGGGTCCAAAAACTAACTATTGAATCTTAACTCCAGATTAAATGAAACCATCGTCGTTAAATAGCTTATTAGAAGTTATACACAATTAAAGGTGATTTTGATACATTTTGAGTTCATATGAAGAAGATACAGGTCTGGGAATTTTGGGTTTTGACTTTTTATTTTGAGTGCAAAAAGTACACTGTATATTATTTTTGTGTGAAATTAATTTTGTATTTTCTATATATTTTTATCTACAAATTTATGTACAAAGTTTTTTTATTTGAGGTATAAATAATAAAGAATAAAATGAGTCCTAAAAATACAATAATGGAGAATAAAAAATAAGATTTTTCTTATATTTTTTACTCTTATCTCCCCCTACTTTATTCTTTGTCGACCCAGTCATCTTGGTACCTAGGTCTCGGGGATTTAGGATCATAAAATACCTTTGATATTTTATTTCCTTTCTTTTCTTTATTTTTTATTTTGACTTTAAACAATGTATTTTATACAGTATTTATACAATAAATAATGAATGTTAATAGATGCAAAATAATAGTATTTACATGCATTTCACTAGGGTTTAAAGGTCAAAATGAAAGAATAAAGATGATGAAATAGAGATTCATCAACAACATATTGGTTACTCCTAGGTAGCAACCCCATTTTCCCTTTATATGTATATATATATATATATATATAGAGAGAGAGAGAGAGACCGGGGAGGCTGTTCTGTGTAACAACCAAGTTGGTTGTTACACGGAGTAATTTCCCCTAATTTTTATTTTTTTAAATTCCATAAGTATATTCATCTATATATCCCTCCTATATGTCATTCGAATTTTGTCAGAAACATAGACTCCTATGCCCTCCATCCAGAACAGGTCGATTACAGCAAATTTGAGACCGTTAAAATTACATATTCTAGATGGATAGCATAGGAGTATCTGTTTCTGATGAAATTCGAATGACATATAGGAGATATATATAGATGATATACATGGTAGAATTTTTGGAAAAAAATTAGGGGAAATTGCTCCGTGTAACAGCCAACTTGGTTGTTACACAGAACAACTTCCCTTTTCTGATATATATATATATATATATGTGTGTGTGTGTGTGTGTGTGTGTGTGTGTGCGTGTGTGTGTGTATATAGGGTTAAAGGAGGCTACTCCCTGGGTGTGTAGCCAATTGGCTACTCCCACCTCTATTTTCCCTATTTTTTTTATTTTTTTTGGAAAAATAAAAATATATAAATTCATAACTATATCCCTGATGAACGCGAAATCTACCTCTTTAATAGATGATAATTGTAGTATAGGAGGCGGATTTCGGTCGTCAAAATACCACAAGCTTTGAATGTTGTGGAATATTTTACTTGGCAAGTTTACCAAGGTCGAACACAGGGATACGACAGCCTAAAGTGTGTATTGAAATTTGATTCATGAAGCACAGAGTGATTTAATCTCAATTTCAGGTCCACATGCAAAATACAAAGCGATGCTATGCTGTATGCATTTTTTAGATATTTTTAAGTAAGTTAAGGAGATGATGCATGAATAATATGCAAAAGAACAAGTATGCCAAATAAAAACCTACAATTATACCCTAAAATGTGAGCAACGCAATATAAAATGAAATTAGAGTCAATTTGAACACATCATTAAAAACCGATCATCAAATCAAGCAAGACAAGTAGAGCATGGTCCCAATTAACACATAAAAAATCACTTAAATTTAAACAGTATCTAATGAGACAAATAAGTATGCTAAAATGTAGAGGACAAAATAAGGATCAGAACGACACTAAAATCATGCAATTTGGATCTACGATGCTCGAGTTATGCTAAAAATAGTGCAAGGGCATAATTGTAATTAAAATGCAATAAAATAGAGGGATAAATATTGCATTTAGGTCCATGAAGGGACCTAAATGCAAATAGCAAAAACCACCTGGGCCCAGTTGCAATTTGTCCATTTGCGCGCAGGGGCATATTTGCAATTCTTCAAAACCTGGAGGGCCTCCCTGAAATTTACCCAGGCACGCACGTGGGGCACGTACCTGGGGACCATGGTGTAAATATCAATTCTTTTGGGGTCTTTCTTGCAATTTACCCAGGCCTCACGTGCGGTGCACGTGAGGACCCAGGCTCGGGAGGCGACTCAGCCTCGGAACCACGTGGCATCAACTGGAGGTTCGGGTGAGGCTCGGTAGTACCCGAACCTGTAGGCATGGAATAGAGGCTCGGATGCCACACGTCTTCATAATACCCGTCCGATCCTGGAGATCGGACGGTATCTGTAACCGGTCTCTCCGTCGCGGCCCACCGGAGGAGGCTGGGCTCCGGTGAGCTCCCTAGAGCTCCGCCAGTCTTCGCGAGGTCCTCCGAAGATCGGAGAAGGAAGCTGAGGCCCTCGCGAAGGAGATGGAGATGTTGCGGACCTCCAGAGGCGATTAGATCGGTCAGTCGATGCAGAGCCACCGGTGGCGGAGCTGATAACCGGAGACGATTTGCAAGCTCCGATCATTGAAGTTCCTGCAAGGTTAGATAGCCGAAGCGTACGTGCGGAAGGTGCTTGAGTGTTTGTGAGGTGAGTGGTGGCCTAAGGGTGGTCGGAAGTGGAGGCCAAGGCTCCTGCTCCGGCGAGGTGGAGGAGGAGATGGGTTGGAGCGGTTGGGGGTCTGGAGAAGGGGAGGGGTGGTCTGCGAAGGTCAGGGTGGTTGGGCGAAGCTGATGAGCTGGTCGGATGGAGGTGAGGATGTTTGCAGGCGGAGGTATAAATAGGAGAAAATAAGGAAGAAGTCTCCTCGCCGGAGCAAGGAGTTGGCGGAGGGAAGCAGCTTGGGCTGAGGCTCCATGGGAGTCTCCGGTCGTCGCCCGTGAGGCCAGCTGCTTCCTCGGAGCTCGGTTGGTGATCGTAGATCACCATAACGCGGCAGAGCACCGCCACGGGTCGACACTGACAAAATCCTATCGTGGCTTCGACATTCCACCCCTCCGCTGTCACCGGAGGGGCGGAGGAGGCTAAGGATAGAGCCAATAATGGTGGACCATGGCTGGCGGTGACGGGGGTGGGGCTTTTATAGGTGGAGAAGGTCGGACGTTACAGAGGTGCGGAGCAATTTTGAAGGGGGTGTTAATGGAGAGGGGGTAACGACGAGGGAAGTGGATGGTGGCGCGAGGAAGGCGGGAGATCGGGGTACGTGGAGGAGCGTTAGGAGCTCGAGGGAATGATCGGGGCGTTGGCCAAAAAAGGAAGGGGGAGCTGTGTGCGCGAATCGTAACGTCTGAAGAGGGTCTTGGCCGGAGGAAGACGATGAGTGAGGACCGTTGGATCTGGCGATCCAACAGCTGTGATGATGGCGCGGACGGAAGGTAGAGATTAGATCATACGATCTAATCCAACGGAGGGGAGAAGGGCGCTAGGGGACGACCTTTATGAAGAGGTAGGGGGATCCAATGGCCTGGTAAAAAGGGTGACGTGGCTTGTGGGGGAACGTTAGATGGAAGATGATCGAGTGATGGTGGATGAAGGGAGACGTGGCGGGTGGAGAACCGTTGAATGGTAGCATGATCGAAGGGTCTGGATGAGAGCGGAAGTGAGTTGAGGCGATCTGATCTGGGATCAGATCGTACGGCTGGAATTGAAGCGGGAGTGGACGGCAGAGATGGAGGCGATGCGGAGCTGATCCAACGGCCCAGGAAGCACGCCAGGTGGCAGCAAGGGAAGCGGGCCACGTGGGCGGGCTGAGGGGGCGCCACGTGGCCCAATAAGAATAATTCAAACAAAAAATACAAAGAAAAATATAAAAGAAATAGTTAGAGGCCGAATTAGAAAAAAGTCAAAACATAAAAGTTGCTCATCTCGATGAGATCTACAACTTTGATGTTGGTCAAAAAGCCAAAAGAGGTCATCAGTACAAAAGCTATTTTTGGGGGTATTTTCAAGGGGATAAAAACACCAAGTTTTGTGGTTTTGAGATTTTTTTTGTATTTTTATCTTTTTAAGGGTCAGTGATTTATAGACAAGTTATCTACCTAATTTTTAGGGGTTTTTGAGGGTAAAATAATTACAAGAAAAATACAGGAAATTAAATACAAATAATTATAGGATAATTATGCACAATATAGTACAAGATAAAATCAAAGAATTAAAGGTGATTTTATTGGATTAATTAAGACAGGGGTTTTAATAGAGAGTTTTTAGCATGATGAACACGAGATTCATCAATCCCTCGAACATGTCATTCTAATTTCATCAGAAACAAAGCTTTCGTCAGAAACAGAGATTCCTATGCCCTCCATCTGAAGGGGGTCAATTTCAGCAATTTTGATACCGTTAGAATTTGACAGTCTGGATGAAGGGGACAAAAGTCTCGAATCAAGTCAAATTTTAATGGCACCTTGACGACATATTCTGATCTAAATTCATAAAGGTTTCATTTCAAAAAATAAAAAAAATAGAGAAAAAGGGGTGGGAGCATGTAAGTTAGCTACTACCAGGGAGCATACTCCCATATATATATATATATATATATATATATATATATATATATATAGAGGATGGGGAGCTTGCACCAAGGTGCATGTAACTTTACATGCACCGGTGCTTATATCTCCCACATTTTTTTACTTTTTTGAAAAATACCACCATGTATATTCATCCATATATCCCTCCAATATGTCACTCGAATTTCGTCAGAAACAGAGACTCCTGTGACCTCCATCCAGAACAGGTAATTTTAACGGTCTTAGAATTGCTGTAATCGACCTGTTCCGGATGGAGGTTATATGAGTCTTTGTTTCTGACAAAATTCGAATGACATTTTGGAGGGATATATGGATGAATATACATGGTGGAATTTTTCAAAAAAGTAAAAAAATGTAGAAGATATAAGTGCCGGTGCATGTAAAGTTACATGCACCTTGGTGCAAGCTCCCCATCCTCATATATATATATATATATATATATATATATATATATATATATATATATAGGGGGCCCTTCAAATAGGATGCATCCTTCCTGACTTCAGGAATGCCACCTTCTTTTTGTATAAAACATGAGCACTTTAGTAGAATGTGTATACAGTTTATATTATAACTGCACATTATAAATACAAAACCGCATACAAAACTGCGTACACATTGTAATACAATATGTATATGTATTCTACTAAAGTCGTCATATTTTCTACATAAAGGGGCTGGCCTTCCTGAACTCAGGAAGGACCAATTCCTATTTGCAAGAAATCCTATATATAGGAGATACTTCATATATATATAGGATTTTTATTCAGAGAACACTGTGCTCATTTTAATGAAATGAGCCCATCCTCACAGCTGTTGGATTACAATATCAATCTCTAAATATTAGGATCACGTCACAATATTTGGTGCGTATTTAAAAATGATATTTTCAGACTTTCTAAAATTAGCGTTCGATGATTTTTTCCTATTGTGTTTGATATGGTCATTTCGAATACATTCTTATTGATCTCGCGCGACGACCAAGCTTCTGAAATTGCAGGAGCTTCATTCTTCAAAGGTAATTTTGTAGAAGTTTTTTTAATCAATCGTTCGTTGTGAAATTTATGTTTCCTCTTATTTTTCTCGTGATTTATCATTGATGCTTCATATTATGATCTCAGTTTAATCTTTTGTTTTTATATTTCCGATTTCAGTTTCAAACACGATGCTGGATTTGTCATTGAATTTGGATCATGAAATCTCATAAGCAATGACGAATGGTGATTCTTGGTTGGATTTGGATCGTGAGAACATCATATGAGAAGGAACTATGATGGATGACTTTCAACTGTATTTGGATCATGAAAGCAATATGATTGCTTAGAAGTTTACATCCACAGAACACGAGATTCTGTTGTTCCATCTTTTGAAAATGATATCATTAAATATAATAAGATATTCTTTGTTTTAATATCAGTAAATTTTGTATTAATATCATTAACATGTTGTGTATAACAAGTAACTTGTTAAATTATGTAAGTAACTTATAGATCATCAATCTATTTGTAAGAACAATAAGTAACATCTTATATATTGTGCGTAACATCTGCAAATGGAATCAGTAACATATATACAATAGTAAAGTAAATAGTTGTTGCGAGATAGGTAATATCCAAATAGCGGTTAGTAATTTACATTCATTCTATTATATGGTACATATTTCAGTAATATGAATACACTGGTCAAGTAAGTGCTTGTTGTGAAGTCAGTAAAATCATAACAAATGGTCAGTAACTTCCATATGTGTTATTGCTTTGAACAAAATTTAGTAATTTACAGACAGTACTCAAGTAATATATATACAGTATCAAGTAAATTTTTGTTGTGTGTTCATTAATGTATATATCTATATCTTATAGCACATGTTCATTAATATTTATACAGTTTCAAGTAACGGCTATTATGAGATCAGTAACAATAAAATAATATCTTCGGTAACAATCAGAATGGGTTCAGTAATATTAACATTGTAATCAGTAAATATTGTATGGACTCTAGTAATTATATAATCAGTAATTGATGCATGGATACTAGTAACTATAACTTTAGTAACAATTACAATGAGTTCGGTAATTTAGATACAGTACTCAAGTAATATATATACAGTCTCAGGTAAATTTTTGTTGTGAGATCAGTAACAATATTATGAGATCAGTAATAATAAAGTAATATTTTCAGTAACAATCATAATGGGTTCAGTAATATGGACATTGTAATCAGTAAATATTGTATGGACTCTAGTAATTATATAATCAGTAATTGATGTATGGATACTAATAACTATTAAGTATAACTTCAATAACAGATCATTCTGTAACTAAAATTTCAGTAACTAATCACATTGAGTTAGTAATATGGACATGAATATTCAGTAATTGTTCATATTAACGTAATTGTTTTATCTATTCAATTGTCTAGTACATATACATAAGTACTAAATAACTATAACTTCAATAACATTCATAATGCGTTCCGTAATATGCATATTTGTAATCGGTAATTATTGTATGAACATTAGTAACTGACGTAATCAATAATCATAATCAGTAATTTATCTTTTCTAATCTATACGTGGAATGATCATTCCATAAATAGAATATATGTCGGCAATAATTTAAATGTGGATATTTTTTATCTTACTAAAACCGACCACTTATTTTTAAGGAAATGATTTAACTCGAATTCTTATTATGTTAATAATGCAAAGCACATTGTTATTGCCAAAACCGTTCCCTTCCAAATAGAACTAACACATACACGTGGCGAGCCCACATTTGGTGCTCATTTCAACCCAAATGGGCACAGGACTATCTGGATAAGCCCTATATATATATAAGGGTTAAATGGGGCTGCCCCCTAGGGGGAGCTAACTTGGCTCCCACCGCCACATTTCGCCCGTTTTTTTATTTTTTTTTAAAATTTCTTCCGTGGAATTTCATCACTATATCTCTATATTATGCCATTAAAATTTCGAGCAAAATAGAGACTCCTACGACCTCCATCCAGACAGTCATTTTTAACGGTAACAGAATTGCCAAAAACGACCCGTCTGGATGGAGGCCGTAGGAGTCTTTGTTTCACATAAATTTTAATGACATAATATAGAGATATATTGATGAAAATCTACGGAAGAAATTTTCAAAAAATATATAAAAAATTTGGGCGAAATGGGGCGGGGGGAGCCAAGTTAGCTCCCCCCATGGGGGTAGTAACCATAGCTGCTCCATGGATATTTTTATCATTTTTTTACTTTTTTATATAGAAAATACAACCATGTATTTTCATCACTATATGCATCTAATATGTCATAACAATTTCTTTAGAAACAGAGACTCTATACTCTCCATCCAGAACATGTAAATTTAACGGTATTAGAATTGATGTAATCAACCTGTTCTGGATGGAAGGCATATGAGTTTCGGTTTCTGATGAAATTGGAATGACATATTAGATGGATATAGTGATAGAAATACATTGTGGTATTTTCTCAAAAAAACAGAGAAAAATATCCATGGAGTAGCTACCCTTTCCTCTCTCTATAGGGTAAAATGGGATTGTCCCTAGGGGGAACTAACTTGGCTCCCCCGCCCCGTTTTCCTCATCTTTTTATTTTTTTCATCATTATATTCATATACTATGTCATTCAAATTTCGTACGGATCATAGACTGCCTCCGTCCAAACGGAGTCAATTTCAACTATGACCGTTAACAAAATATTTGTCTAGGTGGAGGTCGTAGGAATCTTTGTTTCGTACGAAACTTGAATGACATTATATGAGGAAAAAGTAACGAGTTTCCACGGATTCATTTTCCAAAAATAAAAATAAAAATGGGAAAAATAGAGCGGAGCAACCCCATTTTACTCTCTCTCTATGTGTGTGTAAAATGGGGCGGCCCCTTTGGGGGGCTAACTTGACTTCTCACCTCAATTTTCTCCTTTTTCTATTTTTTTGAAAAATAAATCCGTGGATTTTTAATATCTCTATATTATGTCATTCAAGTTTCGTGCGAAACAGAGACTCTTACGACCTCCATCCAGACAAGGTCGACTTCAACAACTCTGCGACCACTAAAAATGATTGTTTGGATTGAGGTCGCATGTAACACCCCAACCCCCAAACATAGTCCCACATCCAGAACTCACAAAGTGTGAGAGTGGGTTATAACTGGTGGGGAGGACTACTTGACAACTTGGACTTGAGCATTTTGGGTGATTGTCAA
Organism: Ottelia alismoides; assembly: GCA_037367405.1. NCBI lineage: Eukaryota > Viridiplantae > Streptophyta > Magnoliopsida > Alismatales > Hydrocharitaceae > Ottelia > Ottelia alismoides. The sequence continues at coordinate 179,834 of JAZKJV010010871.1, forward strand.
CGGGTCCTTCTGGGTGCGTACCAAACAAGTTGTCAGGGTCAATTTTCCTCGATAACATACCGAAGACCTAAGCCCGATACGTTACAAATGGTATCAGAGCAGGGTTCCTCTGATAGTGGAAATGGCTACCCGAAGGGACCGAAGCCGGGAGCATGCATCTACCACTGTCACTGAGAATAAGTGATGGACCATGTCGCAACGAGGACGTTGTAAATATAAGTGAAGGAGGTTGTAACACCCGACCCCAAACATAGTCCCACATCTAAAACTCACAAAGTGTGAGAGTGAGTTATAAGTGATGGGGATTACTACTTGACAACTTGGGCTTAAGCATTTTGGGTGATTGTCAACGGGTCCATCTAGACCCGTACCCAACAAGTTGTAAGGGTCAGTTTTCCTCGATAACGGACCGGAAACCTAAGCCCGATACGTTACACCGAAGGAGTCCTGTTTCACACGAAACTTGAATGACATATTATATTGATATAATGATGAAAACGTATGTATTCATTTTTCAAAAAAAAACTAAAAATAGGAAAAAGGAGACGGAGGAGCCAAGTTAGCTCCCCCAGGGAGCCACTCTATTTTAACAAACACACACACACACACACAATAAACACACACATGACAAGTTTTGCGCAGTCACCATGAGGATGCAAACAGACGGATACAGATATAGATATTGCCGTATCTTTATCCATTTTTGAATACGAATACGGATGCAGATATGTATATTGACAGATATTAAAACTGTCTTACCATATCCTTAAAAAACAGATACGGATGTAAAACGGATACTGATCGTATATGAGTAATGTTAGAAATACTCTATAGATTCGATTTAAATATATATGAATTGGATGGAAAACACGTGATATAAAATTACTAGATGTGATTGTATCATAAAAATTATACAAGTATGGTAAAAGAAGGTATAAAATTATGTTGCATATGGTTAAAAATAAATCTATGACTATATTTATATACGAAAACGGATATACGGATACATATGTTTGTGGATATTAAAATGAAATCCATATCTATATCCATTTTAAAACGGATATGGATATGGATGTCGAAATCCATATAAAACAAATACGGCAACGAATCGGATACAGATATATCCGTAACTATTTGCATCTTTATCGTTATCGTGAGTACACAAAGAAGTGAGAAGATAACCAACTTGTAATGTTCGTGCGATTATTTTAGCAAGAACTTTTTCCAGATAATTTCTCTCAACTCTAGCTTCGTTACAATATATGACATGTATTTGTAGATATTATTTTAAAATATACTACGAGAAAAGAGTGAGGGGATGCATGTCCTCACTAGATCTAATTTTTCTACTCATGTTTGTAATAAATAAAGCAAATCACATATAAAGAATGAAATGTGGAACCTCACAATATGCCAATTTATGATTCAAGAGTGAAGAATTCATAAACTATCAACAATTAATTACATGACAAATAAAAAAGACCCAACAACTAAAGTTCATATCACTAAAATTTAAAACAATAGTCGAGAAATTCTAAATTTCATACCTGAACCTCTTGGGCCGTGGTCCGAAGTATGACTTCATCTGATCGATTTAAATGGTCATATTTGTTCATTGATCAATAATATACTAGTCCAACTTAATTTGGAAAATAGCGATTTATATCATCGATTTAGTAAGTCATCCAAAAGAGTATGACGACGGAACATGATTTTAAAAACCGGATCGGACATTGAACCGGTCAGTCTTCGATTTGGTCCAACCGGGTCAGATTGTCGGTCCAAACATGTTGGATCGGACGATGTCAGCATGATGTCATCATTCCTATCGACTCAAAAAAATCGGATCGAACTTAATTTAATGGTCAGACTGGTCGAACCGATAAAATTAGATACATATATATATAATAGTTTAAAATGCTAATATTTCAATAGAATAACATATTGCCTACTTCGAGCAAAACTCTATAAAAGTTAGTTACATTTTCTAGAATTATATATAAATATAATATTGTAATCATTTATTTGTAGCTGCTTCTAGAAAATTATTCTAAGAAAGTATTGTCACACTGTATATTCCAAAAAAGAGAGGGAGATAGCTTATATCGTAGAAGTTAAGAAGGGCACAAGTGATAAAACCCTCATTATTTCATTATTTAAACCTTTATTTTTGAAAATTTACCAAACCATCAAAACTGGGTCAATCCAGGTCAACTTAGTCTGACCATCCAGGTCAACCCGATTTTTTATTTTCTTTTTTTTTTGAAATTAGTTACAAAAAAACGGTCGAACGACCGGATCAATTTCCGGTCCAACCAATCCGATGGACTGGTCCGGTTTTTTAAACCCTGCATTGGAAGTTTTTGAGTAAGGATATATTAGAATGTAACCCTGATCATATTCGTTGCTAATTTTTATGAATTATGAATTATGCATGACCAACTTCGATGTTATTTAAAGAAAAGTTGCAATGATTACTAGTGGATTTTGTTTGATGCCCGTTGAATTGTTATAGTCTAAGTAGAGCTAACCATCCAATGAGCTTAGCCTAGAAAAGCAAAGCCCAATAATTTGTGAGAAACACCCTAATTGTTTGTGTAAAAAAATGATGAATTTGAAGGGGCAAGTAGAATTATGATTTGCTTTATTTTTTTACGAACTTATGTTTTGATTTGATATTTTTGCCTAATGACCACAATTATTGAAAGGATAAGCTAAATTAATGCTTTAAACTAATCAACCATTGTTTTCAACTCATAATTATCTCATAGAGGGATGAGCTGTCCCTTTTATATCATTAAAATTAATTTGATGAAACAATATTTTCCTTAAACAGGTAAATAAAACATAACGGACCATGACAAAGTGGATATACATGACAAATATAACGAATTTTATGTTTAGTACTTTAATTCTCATATGATATCATAATACTTTTATCATGAATACATAAAATTAAATAATACAATAAAATTTGGTTTTGTAAAAAGTTAATAATAATCATTGTTATATTTTTCTTTGTTAGATTTATAACAACTATTACTATACACAAGGATCATCGAATGCTGACAGTATCCTCGCCTTTTCTTCTCGACGTTCCTAAATTAACAACTAGTATCAATTTTAACAAAAAAAATCAATAGATAATTGTTGTTATGTGAATTATAACAGTGAATTTTGACACATGTTGTGAATCACAAGAATTAAATGTAATTTTGAAACAAATAACATTTGTTGTTATAATGAGATATGTCAATATATATTTAAATTATCCGTTGCATTATTCCAATTTTTTTACAACTGTAGTGCTATGCCAATGAATCTCTAGCGTATTTTAAAAAAGGAAACCTTTGACCACATAGGTTTGTGTCATATCAACATACACTCATATAGTCATATGGGGTTGGAAGCTTTGTTGCTTCTTTTTCTCTTGAATTTTGGGCATAACTTAACTATTCACATTTTTTGTAAATGAGAAAAATGAGGCTGCTCCCGCTCTATTTTTCTCTTATTTTTTTTATTTTTTTTGAAAAATTTCATCATATATTTTCATCACTATATTCCTTTGATATGTCATTTTAATTTCGTAAGAAACAGATGCTTATATGTCCTTCATCTAGAACATATATTTTTAACGGCTTTAGAATTGCTGTAATCGAGCTGTACTGGATGGAGGGCATATGAGTATCTATTTCCGACGAAGATGGAATGATATATTAGAAAGACATAGTGATGAAAATACATTCGGAATTTCTCAAAAAGAAGAAGAAGAAAAATAGAACATGGACAACCCCATTTTCCTCTTTGTAAACAGGTCAGTGTTTACAGAGAGGTTATCTGTAATCTCGTATAGAATAGCAGGGTATACATATAAATGTATTTCGTATAATATGATATGTATATAAGAGCATCAATGCAAAATTTCCTTGTTTGCACCCTGACCAGTACAAGTGTACAACAACTACAAACTAATACCAACCAGTTGTCGGGTCCACAAACGGACTCGGATCCAAGATTACCCGTATATCAAATCCCAGTCTTTTAGGCAGGACTGGAATCCCCAATAAACATTCCTAATTAACGATCGTTTAAACTTAACTACGATGTAAACTACAAATTCCAAGAAAAGCCCAAAACCATATTTACGCTAACAAGCAATTCTGTGACTAAATGGGAGACCGGCAACTACCATATAAGGACTAGGAACGGATCCACTCCTATTCCATTAGGGCTGAAACGCGCGTCCAGGTGGCACGTCCGTTATATAGACTCCGCGCCACGCGGAGGGGTCCAAATCACCTGTCCCTCTCTTTCTCCAGTCGACTCGAGTAGACTCCTCCGATCTCCACGCACTGCTTCCGACGGAATTCCATGGACCCTTCTGATCGCGGCGGCTGCGAGCGGGGGAAGAACTATCCCTTGGTGGTGACAATGGGCGCCCGGAAGCTGCTCGAGGGCGAGAAGGTCGAGGTGAGGATGACGATCATGGCAATGCGGTTGTTTCTTCGTAGTTTATTTACTTCCTTGATCAATCGTCTATTGCGTTTCTTCTTCGTTTTGTCGAGAACATCGGGTTTTTCGCTGCTGATTATGATGATGATGTGTTGTTTCTTTTTATTTCCTCCAAAGGTGAGATCTTTTTGGATCTCTTTGTATGCTGTCTTAGTTTTGCCGAGATGTCCAACGGGAACTTGTTAGTGATTTGGTTCCCTAGGGGTTTTCTACGTTTTTTACTGGTCTCGGAAGATTTAGGATCGTGTTGATCATGGTGGTGTCGTTTCTTCTGAATTGATACGATGTGATCATACAAGTTGCATTAACAAAATTAGAGTTTAATTAGTGAAGGTACCCTCCTCGGATCATCCCATCCATAGTTCGATGGTAAAAACAAAAAGACAAAAAGTGAGGGTGACTTAGAAGTGGGGAGCATTACATACGAACATAACCCGCCCAACCCTTATATGAACCAAACCAGCCAGCCGAGCTCATGCCGCCTGCACCTGTCTTCCCCAACAGAGCAACTACCAATGCCATCCACATTCACCACACGGCCTTTCCTCTTTCTGGGCTCCACTGCCCAATCCCTTGTGGGTTTCCCGCCATTCACAAACCTCACTCTTCCTCATTCGTTCATTCCATTTCGAATGTTTCCCCTTCTTCCATGTTCATAATCCGATTTGAGACAATCCAAATTCATTTAATCTATGTATCCCAACTTGAGATAATCCCGATTCATTTAATCTATGTTTTCTTTGTGGCCACATTTTTTCTCCACTTCACGACTTATCATCCTCTAAAAATGCATCATGTCCACCTTCCAGACTGTCAAGTAACACCTCTACTACATCTAGAACTCCCTCCCGACCGTCTTTAGGCTTTCATCATTCCATATCAACCCATTTCACCATTTTATTTTTCTGGGTTTGATTAGCATTGCTCCTTTCCTCTACCAATACCTTCGACACAACCCTATTTTTCCTTTTGTTGCGCTATTTTTTACTATACTTGCCTTTTTTGATGCTCGCATCACGTGTATATAAATAAAAATCCAATTATTTTAGACCACTCATCTCCAGTTTTCTCTCTACTGTAGACAACCTCACCTCATCATATGACACCTCCAAGTACACGAATCCTCCATGTTAGAATTATTATATTATAATTATGTTTGTAATTTTTTGGGTTCCGTAACCCTTAACCCTTCGGGTTCCGTAACCTTTAACCCTTTTGGTTCCGTATCCCCTCAGGAATATTTATGTATTTTTTCTTTTGTACTCTATAGGGTTTTTCTCTCTATATAAGAGACCCTAGCCCTATGGAATAGATATCCCATTTGTCTTTCTTCTCCACATTGTATCAGAACGACGGTCCTAGACCGGGGTTCTGACCTAAAATCCCCACTGCCACCTTCAAGCCTCACAAAAGCCTGTGTGGATCCTCTTCCCTGAATTAGCGCCCCGCACAAGGCCCGCTAATCGCTTCCAGCGCAACAACCCTCCCGTTAGCGCTACCCTGCTCTTTCAGGACCTCCTATGAAGGTCGTCAACCCCACAACTATCCTCCACGAGTACCGAAGGACTCTTTGGAGATCCAAAACTCATCACACACCGCTTCCAAGAATCCAGATCTGCTGTCCATTGAGGGTTTTCAGCCCTTCTTCAAGGGCGAACATGAGTTTTAGGGCATTTTTTAGCTCTTATATGCATCCTTAGTTGATCACATGATCTTCTTTCTATTTTAAGACTACCATGCCACCTTCTTCTACCGAGACAAGCCCTTGGCCACGAATATTATGGCACAAGGCACTACTATCAAACTCAAGAGCATATAAAATTACATGCTCTGATCTCGATCTTTTATGGTGTTCATTAATGGTCAGAGGAAACTCTACATTTTGACTAAAGATCCTTTAGATGAAAAACTTTTTGATTATCAACTGGATGACCAACAGTGTTGAGGCTCACATTGCCTCAAATCTTCTTTACAAAAATACGGTCAAGGAAATGTGGGAGGATCTCGAGCAAACATACTCCCAGAAGAAGACGAAGTCACGTCTTGCAGACATTTACAGGCGAATCTGGTCGACATCTCAGGGTGATTCCACCCTCATCGAGTACTACATGCATCTATCCACCCTGTATGAGGAGCTTGCAATATTCCAGCCTTCATGTTGCACCAAACAGATACAAGAGCGTTCTGACTGGCAGGTATACCGCTTCCTTGATGGCCTGCATTCTAGATACCATGCAGCGAAGGAGCAATTTCTTATATCAGACACACTGCCAATAATGAAGTCCATCTTTGGCTGACTTGAGGAGCTCGAGACATTCGTTGCCCGACCTCCCGTCTTACCTTCAACAGAGAACTTTGCACACATCGCCTCATCTGGGTGAGGAGGCAGATATGGCTTGCGTCGAGGACGCAGTCGTGATCCAAGTAGTGGCCGTGGACGAGAATCTGGACTAGGTCGTGACTTTGGTCGTGGTCGTGGGCGAGACTCTACCGCCCTATGCACTCACTGTGGTCGGTGGAACCACCCGACCACCCATCTGAACAATGTTGGCAGAAGTTTGGCGTACCTTTTTATCATGCCAATAATGCTTTTGAGGATGCCTATGATGTGGAAGAGGCATCGCCTACTTCCAGTGGCAAGACTGCTCATCTTAATGATGCAAACTACTCCCGCCTAATGCAGATCCTTCAGACTCCAGGGCCTACCACCATTAGTAACACTACAACTGTTGTTCTGGCTACTCCTTCAGGTACAATAGCCAACTCTGCTATCACTCCTACTCCAGCTTGGATTATTGATTCTGGCGCCTCTACTCATCTCATTGGAGAAGGTAGTCTGCTCACCTCTTCCATACCATCTACCTCTGTGACGTCAGTTCGAGTCGCTAATGGGACTCAATCACATAATACTACTGTCGGAACTATGGAATTCTCTTCCAAGCTCTGACTTTCGGGGGTTCACTGTGCTCTTGATTTTCCTCTTAGCTTGCTATCTGTTCACAAGCTTTGTGTAGAGCTTCATTGTTGTGTGATATTTGATGAGTCTTTTTATTTTCAGGACATTCGGACGAGGCAGATTTTTGGTGGGGGTCATGAGAAAAACGACCTATATTACCTTGACATGCCCTTAAATTCCAATTTTGTTGGTGTTGGGTCTATCTCCGAAGATCAGCTCCTATGGCATCCACACCTTAGGCATCCCTCTGCCAAGGCCATCTCCATGATGTTTTCTGAACTCTCTGCTCTGAAGCCCTTTCAGTGCGAGGCATGTGAGTTCGAGAAACACCATCGAACTTCGTTTCCTGTTTGTACGGAGTCTCGTAGTACTGCTGCCAAGGTTTAAAAAAGCGTGAGGCGGTTCGAGGCGTTTTTCCTAAAATTGAGGCGAGGCGCAAGCCTCGAGGCGGTCGAGGCGTAAGCCTCAATTTTTTGAAAAAAAAAATAAAATTAGAGCAAAATACATTGAAAAAAGTATATGATAATATTAAGTTTTCCCAAAAACACATTTAAGAATAGTTTAACACTAGTAAAAGATACAATACATAAGCGATGAAGGCATTGTAATTCAAAAAAAGTAATACTAAGCTACTAATATATGGAATATCATGTTCCAACTCCAACTTCAATAATTCTATATGAGTATTGAATTAAAGTCTATACTTAATACTAAAGTACAATAAAAATCATAATTTTTAGTGTTCGAAGTAAAAAAATACCAACATACCTTGAATCTCAACCATTTGTCTTGCTGGACGTTGTTGGAGAACCGTATACACGTGACCCAAAATTTAAAAAAAATACAATTTTTTGAGGCTTACGCCTCAGCCTCGCCTCGAGCGCCTCAGGCGAGGCTGAGGCGTACGCCTCTTATGATGTACCTGAGGCGTGTGTCTCGGGGCGTTTTGGGTCCGCCTCGCCTCGAGGCGTACGCCTTTGCGCCTCGAGGCGCCGCCTTTTAAAACCATGACTGCTTTTCATCTTGTTCATTGTGATGTTTGGAGACCTTGTCTGATCCGCACATTAAGCGGTCATCACAATTTTATAGTTTTCATTGATGATTATAGTCGATCTTCTTGGTTATATCTAATAAAGGAGCATTCGGAGATTAATCAAATTGTCAGAAATTTCTTTCAATATATTAAAACTTACTTTTCTAGCATTGTTAAGATCATTCGTACCGACAATGCTCTTGAGTTAACCCAACATGACTTGACCTCTTTCTTTGCATCCTAGGGAACTGTTTACCAAACATCATATCCATATACCCCACAACAAAATGGTATAGCTGAGAGGAAACTCTGACACTTGCTAAATGTTGCCAGATCTCTTCTAGTCAAATGAGTGCTCATAAACAATATTGAGGAGATGCTATCCTTATTGCAGTGTTTCTCATCCACCGTGTTCCTTTACATATTCTCAAATGGGAAACTCCATTTTCCTTACTTTACCCTACTGAGTCTCATGTTCCCATACTCTGCGACTTTTTGGTTGCATTGCCTTTGTTCATAACTTTCATGCAACTGACAAATTATCCTCGCGTGCCATCAAATGCGTCTTTCTTGGGTACTCTCATACCCATAAAGGCTATTGCTGCTATGATCTTGTTGGACGTCGATACTACGTGTCTGTTGATGTCACCTTCTTTGAGCAAACAAGTTATTTCATACAGACTATGAGTAAAATTCCTCTAGACCTCCCTCCACCAATCGTCTATACTCGCCAGCGTACCTCTATACCTTCTACACCAATGTCTGTACCTTTGCCTGTCCCTTTTATGCAGGATGATATGACCACTTCGAGTACTCCCACCACTGCTGTCCCGGATGTACCTGGGGAGCTTCCTATAGCTCTACGTAAACAAAAAAGGAAATGTATGTATCACCCCATGTCACATTTTACTTCTACAGATGGTTTATCTAGCTGTGACAAGAGATTTGCAGATGCTTTGAATGCTATTACTGTTTCAAGAGATCATTTCAGTGCAATGCAGGACCATGGTTGGCGACAGGCCATGGATGAGGAGATGGATGCACTTACCTCCCGGGACACGTGGGATCTTGTGCCATGCTCCCCCAGGAGTTCGCCCTGTGGCTTATCGATGGGTCTTCACGACCAAACAATCTCCTGATGGTTCTATTGACAAGTTGAAATCCAGACTTGTTGTCAAAGGTTTCACACAAACCTTTGGAGTTGATTATTTTGAGACCTCGCCTATTGCCAGAATGTGGTCGATACGTACCATTCTCTCTGTTGCTGCCAACAAGGCTTAACCCATTTACCAACTTGATGTGAAGAACGTCTTTCTTTATGGTGATCTTGAGGAGGAGGTCTACATGATGCAACCACTGGGGTATGTAGTCGAGGGGGAGCATGTATGTCGACTACGCAAGGCCATTTATGGCCTGAAGCAGAGCCCAAGGGCATGGTTTGACAGGCTCACTACGAAGATCAACACACTTGGTTTTCAGAGGACAACATCTGACTACTCTGTCTTTGTTAGACGACGGTCTACTGGCACGATCATCCTTGCTGTCTATGTTGATGATATGGTTATCACAGGAGATGATGTAGATGGTATTCAAGAGACCAAGACCTTCCTCCAGAAGATCTTTGTCACAAAAGATCTCAGTTAACTTCGTTATTTCTCGGCATCGAAGTAATACGCACTATAGAGGGGTTCCATCTTTCACAGAAAGTATTGCCTCGATATTCTAACTGAGGCAGGACTTCTTGGATGCAAGCCATCTGGCATCCCTGCAGAAGTAAGAAAATTTTCAACATTTACTGATACAGTTTTTGAGGATGCAACACGATATAGAAGCTTAGTGGGAAACTTACTTTATCTCACTGTTACTAGGCCATGTATATCATATGTTGCGAGCAGAGCCAATCAACATATGGAGAAGCCTTTTTACAGTCACTGGCAGGATGTTCTTTTGATCCTTTGATATTTGAAGGAATCTCCCGGACGTGAACTTTTCTACGTGTGAATGGACACATTTATATCTTCGCCTATACAGATTCTGACTATGCTAGCTCTCTTGAGGATCACCGATCCATTACACGATACGCCATGTTTGTTGGGGAAAACCTTGTCACTTGGCGAAGCAAGAAGCAGACAATGGTATCCAGATCCAGTGCGGAAGCAGAATACAGGGTAATGGCTCAAGCCACATGTGAGATCACATGGCTTGTTTCTTTCCTAACAGAACTTGGCATGTCAGTCGTCACTCATGTACCCTTATACTACGACAACAAGTCTGCCACGTACATCGCCACCAATCCAATTTTCCATGAGCGGACAAAACACATTGAAGTTGATTGCCATTTTATTTGTGATGCAATACGAGAAGGACGAATCATCACTCCACACATCTCCACTGAACTTCAACTTGCAGACATCCTCATAAAGGCTCTTCCAAGGAAGCGCCTCATGTACTTAGTATCCAAGTTGGGCATGATCGACAGATATGCTCCAACTTGAGGGAGAGTGTTAGAATTATTATATTATAATTATGTTTGTAATTTTCGGGTTCTGTAACCCTTAACCCTTCGGGTTCCGTAACCCCTCAGGGGTATTTATGTATTTTTTCTCTTATACTCTGTAGGGTTTTCTCGCTTTATAAGGGACCCTAGCCTTATGGAATAGATATCACATTTGTCTCTCTTCTCCACACTCCACATGTTAGCACAAATCCTCCATTAGTATGCAGTTCTATGGCTAGTATAAAGGATATGATTATATCATATTTTATCTTTAAAAGATATATTATGTACTCGATCAATTTTTGGCAATTAGAAAATATCTATCATTTATTAATGAACTCATTTATTAATATCATGGTAGTTATTTGTTATTTTCAACAAAATTGGCTTCAAAATCAATAATACTGTTGCCATTGACTCTTGGTTTGGGAAGATTAATCGATTATTCATGTTTGTTATGTTCAAAAAGACGGCTGTAGATAGAGTTGAGGATTTTTAACGGTTGGTATTGCCCAATTCCATCTACCTTATTGTGTATAAGCCATGGCTAATCAAATGAGGGAGTTGACTGTTGATGTGGGCTCTTATGTTTAGTATGGTTACTATTAAAGTCTATGCTATTCAAATGTTTCTCTTTATTTTCAGGTCCCAACTCTAAGGGGTCTATGTAATTTTAGTGCCCCTATCCACCTACATATGAAATGGGCACCCACTCGAGTCAATAAGAAATATTCTCGTCTATTTTCAAGGTGATGTTAGAGGTTCTAGGACTATTAAATTCTCTCTATCATCGCATGATAATCTCTCACACCACCACCTTCCAGTGCCATCACCATCACCTCAAAGCATCTCAACACCTCCGTCATCATCTCCGTTCCATTACCAATGTTATCCAAAACCGCTCATCTCCATTGCAACTACCCTCTATACCTCCCATTTCATTGCCAATGCCATCCATCACCCTTCATCTCCATTCTCATCATTCTATCATCTCAATGCCACCTCCAATGCTTGAAAGAAGGTCTCTCCCATCCAGTAGGTGTTGATTCAAGTAGCATTAGTGTCAATAGCACCACCAAACACCAACAAAGGTGTGATCATTGATCCCAGTAGTAGTCGTTTTAGCCTTGCAAGGGTCCAAGTCCCTAGCAGCATATTCAATTCATGCATAGTTTGAGTGATTGTGTATCATCTTCCGTAATGGATTGGTACTCTTTTATGCAAATATTCTCAGTAGCAAGACTATTATTAAAAGGAGATCTCAATTATATAAGACCCTATTTGATCTAATATTTTATATGGCATAAACATAACTTAATATGGCAGAATGCCAAAGCCATCTATTTCCCTTTGTCTCCATTCTCATCATTTTATCATCACAATGCCACCTACATCGCTTGAAAGCATCATCTCTCTCCCATCCATCAGGTGTCAATTCTGCATTAGCATCAAGAACACCACGAACCACCATCGAAGGCATGATCTTTAATCCCACTAGTAGTCTCTTTAAACTTGCAAGTGTCTAAGTCCCTAGCACCAGTAGTTCCAGCAGTATATTCAGTTCGTGCGCACTTTGAGTGGTTGTGTATCATCTTTCGCAATGGATTCAGTACTCTCTTATGCAAATATTCTCAGTAACAATATTGTTATTAAAAAGATATATCTGTTCAGAAAGCCTACATGGCATTCTATCGATCAATGATCTTTGATCCAACGAGCACTTCAGATATGTTTACTGACATTTGGAGGTGGAAGGTCCCCCTGTTGGTGATGATTTTTGTTTGGTTGCTAAGAAGTAGTCGCATGTTGATCGCTGAGCAGAGAGCCCAATTTTTCTCTAGAGCTGGTAGAACGTGCCAACGGTGGCTTACAGCAAAATGAGGATGTCAAACACCTCTTCTTTCCATGCTCGGTTACAAAGGAGGTATGGTATGGGTGACATCTCAAGTCAAGATGGAGTTAGCCGCCAGTTGGGTTGGTTTTTGGAACTCGATGGATAGGTTGGGATATGAGAGTGGTCATACCAAGGTTTTGGTAGAAGCTAATTTTTGGTCCATGTGACTTACGCGGAATGCATATATTTTTCATGGAGAGAAGATGTATATATGGAAAATGTTATAGCGCATGTGAAAAATTTGAAAACCTTTTGGTCCGTTTAACTCCCTTTTGATACGTAATTTGAATATATAAAAACTTACGGGAGAGCGTCTACACGACATCACATCCTCTTTTTCCTTAAAAAAAACCATGTATTTGATTGATATTCGTTGCTCGTCCTGTGTTATCCATGCGAGGTTCCAATAATTGTAAAAATGTTTGAAATAGTGAACTCATTTACTCATAAAGGAGAATGAATAATCTCTTTTTTGTTCCAATCACTAAGTTGAATAGTGGGAACTATGTGCTATTATCTCAGTCGATTTCAAATATGATTGAAGGACACAACAAAGAGCAAATAATTATAGACAAGGAATCGAAAGAGAAAATTGACAAGTAAGAAAGATGGGAGAAAGACAATGTTATGGTCGAAGTATGGATTATGATTATTTATGACTCGTCTATTGCAAATGATATTGTACACTATATGACTACCAAATGCATATGGGATAATCTATGACATATACATCCAGAGAAAAATTGTGCTATGATTCTTCAAATATATGTTGACATGTCTCAAATCATGGCCTAAAATATCGATTTCACCCCCATATCGCTAACTTGGGTAAATGAATCGACAAGTCGTGGAAATTTCACCCAGTCGGAGAAATTGAGGGGAAGTGCAAACTATTTTTTATTTTTGAAAATTTAGAGTTCCGTTGTATTCGAATCAATAAATGAGATAGAATACAATTTTATTTGCTAAAATATATATCTAGATACATGTTTTGTGCAGTGCTGACACGCATGGGCAGAGGGAGAGGGGGGCGGGTAGGGGCCATGGCCCCCCCTCCCAAATTGGCAAATTACTAAATGGTCCCTAACATTTTCCATTTCTAGCAGATTTCTCCCATTGTTTGGCTCCTCTCGCGCTATTTCGAGTATTTTTTAATTTTTTTGAAAAATTCTTCTGTGAATATTGATCGCTATATCCCTATATTATGCTATTCAAATTTCCTGTGAAACAGAGTCTCCTACAGCCTCCATCCAGACAATCATTTTTTAACGGTAACAGAATTGCTAAAAACGACCCTTCTGGATGGAAGTCGTAAGAATCTTTGTTTCGCGTGAAATTCGAATGACATAATATATGTATATATTGATGAAAATGCCAAAGAAGAAATTTTCAAAAAAGAAATAAAAAAACGAACGAAATGGTGCGGATGGAGCCAAGTTAGCTCCCCCATGGGGCAGCCCCATTTTACCTTCCCGTCTTATTTTTCCTATTTTTTTTTAAAAACGCTTCCGTGGATTTTCATTGCTATATCACTATATTATGTCATTCAAGTTTTGTGTGAAACAGAACTCCTACGACCTCCTTCTAGACGCGGCCGATTTCAACAATTTTACGACTATTAAAAAATGATTGTCTAGATGGGGGTTGTAAGACTCTCTGATTCGCACGAAACTTGAATGACATAATATAAGGATATAGTGATGAATTTTTAGGGATTCATTTTTCAAAAAAATAAAATAAAAGGGAAAATAAGATGGCGGAGCCAAGTTAGCTCCCCCAAGGATGCAACCCCGCTTTTCCCATATATATAACATTTGTATTTTTATCGTAATAATATATATTTTTAATGATTGTGCTGCAAACTGCACTTTTCCATCTCTCCATAGTTGGCATATCAGTATAGATAGTTATTCTTTTTAGTATATTTTTAATTAGCTTTTTCAATCATATAATTGACAACATAACATGCGTTATGATTCGGACTCAAATTGGACAATTTTATTTTACGATTTGGACATGAATCATACATATATGTTTTGACCCCGCCTATGAAAATTTGCTGGCTCCGCCCCTGCTGACACGTACACCGTATATGGTGATAGTCTGATATGTTGATATGCAGAACATTTAAGGAAAGCAATTAGCAATTTAGAACTTCAGAAAATGTTTATTATATAGAAGTTGAAATAACAATTGAAATACAACTCGTAGTCCAAAAAACAACAACTCATGTATGAAAAATCGAAAGAACAAAGACGAGGGTCTAGGTGGATCATCCATTTGTTGTGGTTGCTCGCCTCCTTTATGATCATATCATCTCTCCATTTGATCTCTATATATTCCATGTAGTTGGGGTGGTCACCATCGACCCACTTCCTTCATGTTTCAAAAAAAAATATTCCATGTAGTTGTACATGGTCTTGTAATCGATGAGAATTTACGCATATACATAGTCTTCAACATGTAAAACTTCCTTCATGTTTCAAAAAAAAATATTCCATGTAGTTGTACATGGTCTTGTAATCGATGAGAATTTACGCATATACATAGTCTTCAACATGTAAAAGGAAACCATCATGAGGATATTTTTTCTCGGAGGAGGTAAAATCACGAGGAGGTCGATGCGAGGAAGATGTGGCTTCAGAATCATGCGATGCAGTTTATGAGTAGGAGCCGGAGAATAGGACTTTTGTGGAGGTTGAGTTGGAGGCATTGCATGTTAAAAATTTGGAATATACCATATATGACACCACTCTATGACTGCGACACAATATCATTATAGCCACCAATCCCACCACTATTGTAACCATAACCACGAGGACGGGCGAAGAAAATGTACAACTCATTTTGCAGTTGTGCATGGGATCCATAATCATATGATTTATATGGTGCACTACCACCATAATGGATTGATGTAGCCCCATAGCCTTCAGGGCTTAACTAACCCCATAACATGTACCAACATCAACTCCCTTCCAACTCTCATGGAACTAACCGAAGAAATCAAATCTTCCATCATTGTGTCCTCGGGGTAATATTATGGTCGTGGTTGCGATGGGTAGGGGTATATGTATGCAGGATATGGATGATAATCCTTCAGTTTTGTAGGATGTGGACCTCAGGATTGTGAATATAATCAAGTATGTTGCTGCATTGGCCCATGCCATGTTTAGGAAATCGTCGCACGAGCCTCATATGCGGCTGTAAGTCCGTGTTGCATGCAGAGCTCGTTGATTTTATGAATTGCATTATGTGCCCTAAGCGCATATGCAGCTTACATATACCCAACATTCTGCTCTAGTAGCTTGGTGGCTCCGTCTTTAGCATCACCAACTCTCTAATCCTCTCATTTAGGTGCTTACCTCGTAGCTCTGTCTCTTTCTCCATTCAGCTGTAAGAGTATGCAATGTTCTTGTATACAATTGCAATGTATTATGCCATTATGTATATGCAATGTTTTATATTTTTCTCGCGCATTATTTTCGTGAGTATATGCATTGTATCATCTAATATTTTGATATGCGTCGATCGAGGTTTTGTTCATGTATTGCAAATCTGCACGTATATGTATTGAAGTTTTTTTAAACAAGAAGGGGAAGGACACACACATGCCTACCAAGATGTGAACCTTGGTTTTTTAGGGTGTAGGCACACTGCACTACTAACAGGATATTGAAGCGAGTTCGTATTGAAGATTTGTTATTATGAATCATCTAATATGTAAAGCTTTCATGGTTATTTTTTGTGATTAAAATGTTGGGCAATTTATGGTATCTACTCAACCATCTAATAGTAACTAGTTTTTCTTAGATCTTCTTTAACTCCACTTTATTACATAAATTTAGTATTAATATTTTTATGGATATCATTCGTTGGTATGTGAACCATAGACATGTGCAGAGAATGGCAGTAGCAGAAATGAAAATGCTAAGGCAGATGTGTGGGCACACACACACATAAAGATCGGATTCGAAATGATGCAAAGAAGGAAAGTTGGTGTAGCTCCGATCGAGGATAAGATGAAAGAAATCTTAGGGTGGTTTGACCATTGCAAAGGCGATCAGTTGATGCACTGGTGAGGAGGTGTGGGTTTTTGGATGTTGAACCGTTTAAGAGAGGGTGAGGAAGGCCCGGAAAGTATTGAAATGAGACTATACGAATGGATCTTAGTTTTTTAGATATAAGCCCAAGAACGACCCAAGATAGATCTGAATGGAGTCAAAGAATCCATGTAGTCGACCCTACTTAATGTGGGAAAAGGCTTTGTTGTTGTATTTTTTGTAGATATTATTCAATTTTAACTTAAAAATTAGAAACTGCATATACCCCGTATATGCTCTTGCATAACACGCATATGGATTTTATCAGTGGAGAAAACATTTTTGGCCATATTCGCCACAATAGTAGCAACGGATCAATGACCACTGCTTGCGACCTGTTGAGACATGCTCTATTAGAGGGCCACTTACCACCTCCGGCCCCATTTTCCTTCCCTACACATGAGACCTGCATGTAGGGATGATTATCGGGCCGGGCTGGGCCTTAGCCCGAACCCGAGCCCGTTAATATTATCAGGTTTCGGGTTGGGCTTCGGCCCGTTAATTTTTGGATGGGTCAGCCCGAACCCGAACCTAGCCCGATGTTAAACGGGCCGGGTTTGGGTCGGGCCGACCCAATATTTTTTTTAAAAAAAAGAAGATATTGTGGCCCTGTGGGAGATGGGAAGGGGCGGTGCCGCGGTGGGAAGGGGGTCGGGCTGGGAGCCTGGGAAGGGGGAAGCCGGAATGGGGTCGCTTCGGGGGCGGGGCGCGACGGGAAGGGGGCAGGCGTCGGGGCGCGACATGAAGTGGGAGTGGGCGGTGCACCGTGCACAGTGTATTGGGAGAGCCGGCGAGGCCCGGGCGAGGTGTCTGCCTCCGGAGTCCAGCTCCTGCTGGATTGGAGAGTGGCTGGGGAGTGGGGCCTGGGGGTGACGAGGCTGGGCCTCTGGACTCTGGAGTGGGGTTGCTTCCTGGGTGGGGGCAGCGGCGGCTGGGAAGTGGGAAGAAGAGGAGATAGGGTTTTGGGGCGTGGGGTGTGGGTGTTCTTTGTTCGTACTATTCGGGGACTCGGGTGCGAGGGTGTCGGGTCGGGCGGCCGCGGGCGGGATGGGGCTTGGGGGGAGGGGGGGCTGGGTTGGGGCAGGGGGGGTGGGGTGGGGTGGTGGGGGTGGTTGGGGGTCGGGCCTCGGTCCGGGTTCTACGTAGCCCGAGCCCGACCCATTTGTATAATGGGCAGTTTTTTTGGGCCCAAGCCCGACCCGACATTAAACGGGTTCGGGTTCGGATTGGGTCTATCGGGCCGGGTTGCGGGTCGAGTCGGGCTGGCCCGGCCCAATGCTCATCCCTACCTGCATGTGCCACCTTCAACTTTCCCAGACACTTCTCCCTTAGCAGTGCTCCCTCTACAGAAGCTCTTCTCCTACTCTTTGCATTTCCCCTCCACAGCTTTCCCCTTCATTTCTCCTCATCTCTGCACTTCTTTCCTCCCTTCATCGGTCGTCTCCAAAGTTATGATCTATCATTACTCCACCTTGCCGCCAACAGCTCTACAACACTGATCCTCTGAAACCCTCAAGGTCCTATGTCCAGCATTTTCATGACTAACTTGAGTTGATGAAGGTCAAGTGTCTATATAGATCTTCAGGTTAGGATATAACCTATATCAATGCACTTTTAGTTGCAAGTGTCTCAGGCGGGCAAAAACGTGTTTCTATCAAGAATTATTAGCATGCACTATTTTCAGTGTATCATTGAGCTACTGTCTGTGTAGATCACCAAACTCCATTTTTAGGTTTTCTCTAGTGATATATGTAGAGATATATGTTATGTTATTTGTATTGTTTCGTATTTTTATATATTCTTCTGGACTCTTGATGTAATTTACCCATAGGCTACTCTCCTATATAAGAGAGCCTAGGGTGTATGAAATAAACAAGTCTCTTATTTTTCCCAACATGGTATCAGAGCGACGGTCCTAGATCAGAGTTCTCGAACCAAACCCTAACCCTAGCCTCCACCTTCAAGCCCTCCGCGCGTCGCCTCCCAGGCCCTCGGCCCAGTGCTCGCGCTGCCCCCCAGGCACTCGGCCCCGCACTCGCACCGCCCAGGCCCTCGACTCCCGGTCCCGGTCACGCGCCACCAGTCACGCGCGCTTGCGGCGTTCGGTCCCGAGCGCTCCTCTGCGTCGTGCGCTCCTTCAGCGCGCTTGCGGCGTCCCTCCGCGCGCTCCTCTGCGTTGTGCGCTCCTCCAGCGCACCTCGGCCCTCTGTGTACCGTTACACGCTGCCCTCTTAGGTCTTGCGCGCAGTCCCACATCCTAGGGTTCGGCCAACCCTAGGGTACCTTCGTTATAGAGGAGACTTTCGCCCGTGTCTCCACGTTAACGGGTTTGGTTGCTTGAGTCTAGACATGTAACTGAACCCGTGAATGTCAGTGTAGACAATCATATCTTCAGTCTACAAACCTAGTCTTCTATTATCATCATGTCAGAAAGCAAGGCAGATATCCCATCTACAGGCACCTTCAGAGGTCCTACGCCTATTGTGAAGATGGACGGGTCAAATTACGAACTGTGGGCAATATAGTTCATTAGTATGATGAAGTCGACCGGTAAGAAGCATATTCTTACTGAGGAAGAGCCTGCTGAGAAGACTAGGGTCAACGCCTCATGGGAGGCAGATGATGCATATGCCAAGGTTTGGCTATCAGGAACATTAGCAATTGAGATTGCAAATGATATTCTCCATCAGCCCACTGCAAAAGCAATGTGGGATATTCTGGCTACTAGCTATTCACATGCAAAGAATGAGACGAAGATTCTGCAACTCCAGCATGACATCTTTATAATCAAGTAGAATGACCGGCCTCTACACTCATTATACACGTCTTTATGTGGAATGTTTGAGAAGCTTTACAGCTTCATGCCTCTCACAACCACTCCTGAGAAACAGAAGACCTACCGGAATGCCACTATGGTTGGTGTATTCCTGGCAGCCCTTGATCCAGAGTACGAGGCAACACGTTCCCAGATATTTGCAGATTCCACTATTGCTCTGATGGAGGAAGCCTTTCACGGACTGAGTCATATTACTGTTCCTTCATCTACTGCCAATCAGACCGCCTCAGCTATGGCAGCATCTCGAGGTCGTGGGGGCCATCATCGGTATCATGGTCGTGGACCTCGAGGTAGAGGAGGTCGTGTTCGGCCATCATGCACCTTCTGCCACTGTTCTGGACATACCGAGGACACATGCTATTCCAAACATGGATTTCCTGCTTCTGCACGAATGGCTGAACAGATTGAACCACCTTCTGCTTCCTCTTTGGATTAGCGATTTGATGATCTTGCAGCTCGTCTGAGGGGTATTATTCCTCCATCCGGTCCTATTGTATCAGCGCCTGCCTCTGAGAGTCATTCTGACGTTGCTGCTTCTGCATCCACCAGTACCTCAGGTAGTACTTATGCATTCACTAGCAGTAGTGGATCTGATACTTTAGAGTGGATTATGGACTCTGGTGCCACACATCATCTGTGTGGTGACGAAGGTCTACTTACATCCTACCGGCAGGTTCCTCTAGGCCATACTGTGATTATTGCTAATGGGACGCACTCCTCCATTACTGGTCAGGGGGAGATTAGCCTGACATCATCTATACACCTCAAAAATGTGCTGCACGCACCTGATTTCTCTATGAATTTGTTATCCATTAGCCAAATTACAAAGGATTTACATTGCCGAGCAATTTTTGATCCATCTTTTCTCATTTTTCAGGACATCCTTACGGGCAACGTGATTGGGTGTGGCTATGAGTATGGTAGCCTATATCGTCTCAGTCGGACCCCATATGCCGGAATCTCCTCTCTTCCTGCTGGATCTGTCTCTCCATTCATGTGGCACTTGCGCTTTGGCCATCTACCGCTTCAGAAATTATGTCGTGTTTTACCTCATGTTCCACCTCACATGTCCATCCAATGTGAGGCTTTAGTTGGGAAAGCATCATCGGTTTACCTTTCCCAGTCGTCAGAGTCGGAGTAGTAGCTCCAAGTTTGAGTTGTTTCACGTTGATATCTGGGGTCCTAGTTGTATTCCTGATCATCAGGGACACAGGTTTTATATGATCATTGTGGATGATTTTTCTCGTGTATCTTGGGTCTTTTTGTTAAAGAATAAATCTGAAGCTGGGAATATTATCATAAATTTCATAAATGAAGTTCGTAATGTCTTTTCTGCATCTGTAAAGATTGTGAGAAGTGATAATGCCTTGGAATTTTGTACTCATACTCCCTCGAATTATTTTTCAACACAAGGGATTATACACCAAACATCCTGTGTCTATACTTCCCAACAAAATGAAGTTGCAGAAAGGAAACATCGTCATTTACTTGATGTCACCAGGTCGCTTCTCAAACAGAGTCATGCTCCTCATTCTTTCTGGGGCGATGCTGTCCTAACGGCATGTTATCTCATTAATCGCATGTCGTCGTCTGTCTTAGGTCAGAAGATTCCTTTCTCCCTAGTTTTCCTTGAAAAAGTATTGTTCTCTCTTACTCCACGTGTGTTTGGCTCGGTTGCCTTTGTCCACCAGTTGTCTCCAGGTATTGACAAGCTCTCTCCTAGGGCTGTCAAGTGTGTTTTCGTCGGGTACTCCAGGACACAAAAAGGGTACAAGTATTATGATCCATTGCGCAGGAAATACTTTGTTAGTGCTGATGTTACCTTTTTTGAGTCTGTTATGTACTTCTCTCCTACAAGTGATCAGTTGGTATCCTCAGACACTGATGAAGCCATATACATGCCATCACTATCACCACCTCCACCACTACCTACATCACCTACACCTCCTGTTACAATTCCGGTTCCCCCATTGCCACTCCACTATACCCGTCGGCCTGCTTCTGCTCATGGTCATCGCTCATCATCTAGCTCGCCTGAGGTATGTTCTGAGAATATAATCAATAATGATGGATCTAATGATTTACCTGAGCAGGCTGTGTTACAGAGGACATATGAGGATGCATGTGATTTAGATCTACCTATTGTACTTCGGAAACAAAAGCATAGCTGCATGTCATATCCTATAGCATCCACAGTTTCTTTTGATCGTTTATCTGATGAATTCAGGAGCTTTGTCGTTGCACTATCTGCTGTGGATATTCCACGGAATTACCAAGATGCATTGAAGGACAGTAGCTGGCGTTTAGCTATGGAAGAAGAGATGACTGCTCTTCAATCAAGAGGTACCTGGAGCCTTGTCCCTGCACCTACCGGTGTGTCTACAGTGAGCTGTAAGTGGGTCTTCACGATTAAACAGAATGCAGATGGCAGCATTGACAGATACAAGGTACACTTGGTTGCTCGTGGGTTTACACAGACATATGGAGTGGATTATCTTGATACATTCTCGCCGGTTGCTCGCCATTCCACCTTACGGATCCTTCTTTCTATTGCGATTACTCGTGATTGGCCATTATTCCAATTAGATGTTAAGAATGCCTTTTTATATGGTGACTTACAGGAAGAAGTCTACATGCAGCAACCACCTGGTTTTGCTGTTGAGGGGGAGTGTTCCGAGGTGTGTAGACTTCATAAGGCCATCTATGGCCTTAAGCAGAGCCCTAGAGCTTGGTTCCAGAAGCTCTCAGACTTGTTTGAAAAACTGGGGTACGGACGTTCCAATGCAAATCATTCCCTGTTTATATAGAAAATATCCAGAGGTATTATTGTAATTATGGTGTATGTAGATGATATTCTGATTACAGGTGATGATGGACAAGGAATTCAGAGGGCGAAAGAAATGCTGGGTCGTGAATTTGTCACCAAGGATCTTGGAGTCCTTAGATATTTTCTGGGACTGGAGTTTGCCAGAAATCCACATGGACTTGTAATGACCCAGAGGAAATATGTCACTGATCTGCTGAGTGAAACAGGAATGCTTGGATGCCGACCGGCCACTACACTTATGGATCCGAGCATAAAATTATATGATGATGACACTGATGAGGTGGATAGGAAAAGATACAGAGAACTGATGGGAAAACTTCTTTATGTTACCATTAACAGACTCGATATTTCTTTTGTTGTTAGTCGGGTGAGCCAGTTCATGGAGCAACCACGTCAGGTACATATGGATGCTATACATATGATACTCAGGTACCTTAAATCATCTCCAAGTGCAGGTCTGTTGTTCAAGAAAGACAAGGAGATTGCTATTTCAGCGCGTGCAGATGCATATTACGCAGGATGTCCCAAGGATAGGAAGTCCACCACTGGATTTGCTGTATATGTTGGAAATTCTCTTGTCTCATGGAGAAGTAAGAAGCAAATTGTTGTAGCCAGATCCAGTGCTGAGTCTGAATATAGGGCTATGGCCCAGGTTAGTATAGAAATGATGTGGGTGAAAGTTGTTCTTACAGATCTATATATAGAAGTTCCACTTCCTATGGCTCTGGAATGTGACGATCAAGCTGCTATATTTATTGCCAATAATCCAGCATTTCATGAACGAACCAAGCACATTGAGGTTGATTGTCACTTTATACGAGATATGATTCAGAAGGGTTTTATTTCTACATCTCATGTTAGCTCAGGGGACCAAACTGCAGATATCTTTACCAAGGCGTTACTTAGAGGGTCATTCCAGAAGTGCTCGTCCAAGCTGAGCATGATCAACATCTATGCTCCATCTTGAAGGGGAGTGTAAAGATATATGTTATGCTATTTGTACAGTTTCATATTTTTCTATATTCTTCTGGACTCTTGATGTAATTTACCCATAGGCTACTCTCTTATATAAGAGAGCCTAGGACGTATGGAATAAACAAGTCTCTTATTTTTCCCAGCAATATAAAATTCTGAACATGAGCATCATTTGGTGCTTCCAGTTCGTGTTTATGCATGTAGAAGTTAATTCATTTTCTTATTTGTTCAGATTTAGCTGATATAATGTATATAGCTAGAACTCACTTTTATTATGACCTCTACTTGTTCTTTTGGGCATGAAAATTCTGCTTGATTCAGCTTCTGCTGCCACCTCCTTTTGCAGGTGCGCTTTTCTGATGATGGGCTGAAGGGATCGTGGCACCAAGGCACAATCAGTGGATGTGAAGAGTTTAAATGCATGGTTGAATATGATTACCTTTTTGCAGATGATGGCTTATCAAAACTTGTTGAGTCCATAAATATATCATTGCAAGTCAATGGATTAACAAACGATTCTCCCAAAAAATGCCGTTGTTTATTTAGGCCATTACCACCTTTTCAGAAGGTAAATAGATTAGAGATCTGCTATGCAATGTGTGTTGATGCTCTAGTTAATGATGCTTGGTGGGAAGGAGTAGTTTTTGATAATAAAGAAGGTTCTCCTGAAAGAATGATATTTTTCCCTGATCAAGGAGATCAACTTTTGATTTCTATTGATCAGCTACGCCACACTTTTGATTGGAATGAGATGTCGGGGGAATGGAATGCACGGAGCCCCTGGATAATGTTGAAATTGCTAGATAAGATAGATAAGAAAGAACCTCTTCCAATTAGCATTCGAGAAATCTGGTATGCTGTTTCTTGCATGGATTATTTCCGTCAAAATATTGAGGAGTGGATTTTTGGATTGCCGGCTGAGTGGTGTGGCCTGGTGTTGGATGCAATTAATGAGGGTCTTTCTGTTGCTCAGGGTCAAAATGCAATGCAGATTTTTCCCGTTACAGAGTCGATTGGTACTCCTACTGCAGATACTCCTGAGATCAGAGACATGTATTTGACTAGCTCAGAGGGTTCCAACAAACACCAAAATGATGCCCAGCCACCAGATGAAGCTGAAATTCAGGCTGCAGCTGCAATGCAGAACGATCGCGTATTTAATTTTCCGGAAAGCTTGTTGGAGAACTTTCTTGAACAATATAATGAAACACGGAAATACGATTATTCAGAGAAGCCCACCAGAGGATCAATTGCTTATTCAGAGCATTCCAGGAATGAAATATCTCTAGAGCAAGGGCATTCTATGCTGTTGGATTTTATCGTCGAAGAAGGAAATAAATCACTTGCCCGAACGCCCGAAGAAAAAAAAAGAAAGAAAGATCTCCACGATGCTGCTAAGAGGTATCTTTTATCTGTCGGCTGGAAATATGAAAAACCTACAGCAGGCAATGAGAATTATGTCTCCCCCAAAGGTCAACGTTATTATACTTTCATCAGTGCATGTCGGGCATCGTGCAAGGATGACGTTTGTGGCGAAGTTAATGGTGGCAGTTTGACGAATGGTAATCAGTGTAGAGATTCCGTTGATAAAGCTGGGAGTCAGGATACAGAGATTTTTGATACACAGCACATGGTTAAATCTTGGAATGTAGCCAACATTGTGGCAGAATATTCTCCCACTGCAATAGTTGATTTTCAACAGTTTTTGTCACGGGAAAAGCCATGGCTTAAAGGATCAGACAAGGCTGACATAAATAGTACGAAAATAAGGAAACATGCTAGGAAGCATCTTGTGGCTTTAGGATGGAAAATATACCACAGGAATGATGGAGGTGAAAGGAGTTTGAAAAGATATCAATATTGCTCACCGGATGGACATAAATTCTATTCTCTTAAGAGAGTATTTTACTATCTGAAAAAATCAGAGTCATTCCAGTTTGCAGATAATAATCACACTACCAACGATAATCTGGGGTCTGAATTTTCAGGCAAGGGTATCCTGGTAGAGGCACTGGCAGAAGATTCCAGGAGTATGATTATACAACCAGAAAATTATCCTAGTGCAATACAAGAGTATGTCAATTTTATGAAAGCAAAGAAAATAATGCAACCTAAAACATCTTCAACTGGTCTGAAGCAGATTATACTTAAGGCTAAAAAACATTTACTGTACTTGGGCTGGACTCTTTTCTTTCAGAACAAAAATGGCAGGCGTGAGCTGCGTTATAGATCTCCAAGCCCAAGAAAAAAAACATTTATTTCTCTTCTTAGAGCCTGCAATGCTTTACTTAGCAAGCAAGAAAATACCGAGGGTATTATTGCTATTGTTGACGAAGCTGCTGCAGAAGCGTCAATCTGCTGTGGGTCTGATGAACGTAGCCACGGATTGAGGACCATGCTTTGTAGATCAGGTGGCACGAACTGTTATACATCAGAGAATAATATGGCATTAAAAGATGCTACAGAAGATAAGGATTCTGATATGTCATGTGAACATATTACTCCATCAGATGATAAGTTGGTGAAACATGTTGATCCTTCTTCAGGTCAATCTCAGATGAAGGGAAGGAATTTTACAAAATTATATAAAAGAAATCTAAAGCACTCAATGATTTCTGAATTGAACCTTATAGATACGAACCCTATACCCTTATGTATTGCAAATAATATAAAGAATAAGAAAAGAAAGTTGGGTAGATCAGATCATAAATGTGTTTCGTCAACAAGAAAACAAGCAAAGAATGTTTTTCCCTTGTCACTTAGCCAGCAATCACCTCGTACAATTCTATCATGGCTTATAGATAATAATGTGTTGCTTCCAAGACAAAAGGTAATGTACATACGCAAGGAAGATAGGCATGTGTTGAGGGAAGGGCAGATAACTCGGTTTGGAATACGTTGCAAGTGCTGCAGGAAAGTTTACACACTTGCAGATTTCGAGATTCATGCTGGTTGCAATGTTTCTCTGCCTGCTGCGAGTATTTTCTTACATGATGGAAGGTCCTTGTGGGAATGTCAAAAGCAGCTTTTGAATAATAATAGGGCTAAACAGTGTCCGCGTAGACAATTAAGGAGAGACAGGCTCAATTATTCAAACGACTCCATTTGTTCCCTTTGTCAAGATGGTGGCAATTTGATCTTGTGCGATAGTTGCCCATCCTCATTTCATATAACATGTATTGGTTTAGAGGTATGCTATCGGCTCTTCTACGCATTACCTCTCGTTAATTTTTTTGCTGAATGCATTTATGAAGCAAGGTTAATTAATATCACTCCCATTGCTAGCCTATTTTTGTCTACAAATGGAAAGAATCATATATTCAAGTTCCAATCGGGCAGTTGTTTTCTGCTGTTGTTTTGAGAAGTCTTTCAAATTCCAGTTTCAGTTTTTTTGAGTAGTCACAAACACCTTTACTTCGATGAACGAGCAGTGCCTGCTATAAGGGTTTCATTTCTAAATATGTATAGTGACAAAACCTTAAAATTTATTATTTGTTGGATTGGATAACTTATGGGGATACAAGATGGTTTTTAAAAATCCTCTTTGTGTCAAGATGCTTATATGTGACCTGAACATCACTCCCAGTAAAAGATAACCCAGTCTTGCTTCTGGTGTCAATTAGGATGTGCCTGAAGGAGATTGGTTCTGTCCTTCTTGCCAATGTTGTATATGCGGCTGCGGTGATTTTGGTGATGAGAGCCAGAAAACAGCGATGTGTGATCAATGTGAACGTGAATGTGAGTTTTATATCAGCTGCCCTTTTATGTAGTTTGATAATCTTTTAGATGCAGTTTGAATGAACAATGATGATTTTAAATGCTTTTTAAAGTTCATGTAGGATGCACGTCAAAATCTGCTTCAGAAAGGTTAAGACTATGGCCAGAAGGGTATTGGTTTTGTGGAGATTCTTGTCTAAAGGTACATTATTTTCTGTAGTTACAACTGTATATCGCATTGCCGGTACCACTTGTACTTTTTTTGTCAATTACTATGTTTATGACTGCTTTAGTACATCTCCTTGCCTAGTCATTTTCATTTTCTTTTACAGATATTATGGCATCTCCAAGGACTTCTGGGGAAGCAAAATCCAACATCTATTGAAGGAATATCATGGACTCTTTTAAGATCAAGAGGAAATGATGATTCTCACATAACTTCCAGAGAGAGCTGGATTGAGCGCCATAGCAAGCTCTATATTGCCTTAGATGTATTACATGAATGTTTTGTGCCCATGATCGAACCTCATACGCAGACAGACCTTGTTGAGGATCTTGTTTTTAACACAGAGTAACTCCTTTCTCTTTCTTGCAAGGAGCTTTATTTCTTGTTGATTACACAAGTTTTGTCTTGTTGGATGTAAATCCCATTGCTTCGCTCATAAGAACTATTATTGAGCCCAATGAATAATGAACTTTAAAGAAAGGTCCATTAAATAGTCGCTACAGTGGTCTAAATTGTAGTTTTGTTGCAGATTCATGTATGCACATACCATAAGGGAAGGGTTTTTTTTGAACCTACTCTGAGTGACCCAGAGATCATCAATATAATCTACCACTTTACATGCAATCTTACTTGTCTTACCACTTTATACACAATCTTATTTGATTGAGCTAAAGTCGTCCTCTCACTTTTCAGCTTTTTATTTTTTGTAATTAGTTATCGTAAATAATGATTCACGCACACAATCAACCACAAGCAATCTACGAAGAACACATGATTTATGTGGAAAAACCATTGGTCTAGTGGGGAAAAATCTCAAACAAAGAGAGGTTGATACATGGTAAATGGATCCTAATTGGATCCTAAAAATACATAATGTGGGGGGTCTAACTGGGTTAGGCATCTAATCGGGTCAGCCAAATCCGTTTACAGAATGAATATAAATCATAAACGAGTTGAGCCTTTAAGGCATATCTCAACAAATCTACATCTTGAGTTAGACTCCACCTGAATAATATCAGGGGAATTCTCTCATTGCCTTGCAGGGCCTTTACACCCTAAGATAAACCAAATTCACGTAGATTGTGAACTTGGTTATTGAAATTGGTTTGGTCATTGTGTCTGCTAGATTGTATGTTGTATCAATCTTCTTCATCTGAATGTTGCCCGTGCAACTATTTTTCTGATGAAGTAGTAGTGGTCATCGATATGCTTTTTCTCTCATGTTGCATCTGGTCATTTGTTAGTTGTTTGACACTCTGACTATCACAATGGTTGACAACTGTCTTTTGATCAGGATTGAGCTCGTAAAATAATCCTCTCATCTAAATTGATTCCTTGATTCCTTTGATTGTTTCCATGTGTTCTGCTTCCGTAGTGGATAAAACTATTGTATGATGCAAGGTTTCTTTCCATTAAACTACACATCTGCGACTAGTGTATACATAACCCATCATGGATCTTATCTTGCCATGGTTGCCTGCATAGTCAACATCAACAAATTGAACTACTCTATCCTTACTTCTTCCAAACTCAAGAAGGAACCCAATGGTACCTCGTAGGTATCTCAGAATCCACTCCAAAGCAAGGTTGTAGAAATCGGTAGTCGGTCGACTGGGTAACTGACTAGGGATTAATCGGCAGTCGGGCGACTAACGAATTTAGTTGATACTTAGTTGGTTTTGAGTTTTTTAATTATTTTAAATATAGAAATCATTTTTATATATATTCTTATATATTTACATAGATTTCTACATTTTATATACTTTCATAATGAAATAAAAATTATAAAAGAAGTAATTGAATTTAAATAAAATATTAAGCATATTAAAATAAGTTTGCTTTAAAAAAAATAAAAAAAGTAAGAAAAATAATATGGTTTCTCCATGAAAAAATCGACCGACTAGTCATCCTAGTCGGTCGACTAATCGAGCTGAGTAGTCGGTTAAGACTATTAACCGATTAGTCAATAGTTAGTCACCTACCTTACTAACTCAACTAGTAGGACCGATTAGTCTGACTAGTCGGTCGAATTTTACAACATTGCTCCGAAGCAATTCAATGACCTTTTTCTTGGATTTGATATGTATTTTACTCACAACACTTATTGTCAGGGAGATGTTTGGGTGCTTGAGACGACTCCTATTAATAAGAGTGAATATAATGGAGTGTGTACTTTGTACTATGTTTAGCATAACCAAAACTCTTCCATGTCTATTTTCCAAGAATACAATACTCATATGAGTCTAACTTGTGCATGCCCTGACTGTCAAGTAATCCTCTTCTAACGAGGATACTCATGCATGTCTTGTTCAGATGTTCCAACATGAGACACCATAGTCTAGTATGGTCTGCCCTTGAAATAATGGAAATGGTTGCGGTATTTGTAATAGTATCTCCTTGTAAAGTATATAGATTTCAAGGTCTCTTTGCAGATATAAAAAACATCCATATTTGACAACCGTCAGAATACCATTCTTTATAGCACATTGGCACCCTTTCTCTTCTAGATATCATGTCATATCTGGAACATAACACCTGTCAAGGTAACAATTGTCCAGTTGCGTATCTTCAGTTTAATACTTTCCCCAACCCTAAACTGCAAATCATTTTCTCATAATGACAACTCTACCATTAAATGATCTATATGAGGAGAACCAATGGAGATTCAGAGTTACATGGTAAGAGCAACCAGAATCGAGGAGTCGTGCATCCTTTGATCTATGTGGTGTACTAGCCATCAGAACATAGCCCATATCTCTGCATGCAATTTCCAGATAACTTGCTTCTGCAGTACAACTTTCTTTTACAGATTGCTTCTGGTCTTTCTCCTTGTATTGGAGTTTCCAACATTCATCCTTATTATGCTCTTTCTTCTTGCAGTATCAACAAAAGAGGTAAATTCCTTAGTAGTGTAGTTCAAGAATATAATTCCTCGAATATGGTCCGAAAAATGTTAATTCCCTGAGTAATGTAGTGAAATCGCATGGAATCTATGCGTTATGTATGTCGCATATAAGACATGCGACTTTCATATATTATAAACATTCAAAAAAACCTATAACACATAGAAAAAAATGCGATTTTCAAAATTTTACCTATATCGCATAGATTCCATGCATTTTTCTTTATTATAAAATGTAAAAAATATCAACTTTGATTTATTATTGTATGAGTGTCGCATTTTATATATGCGACATGTATATCGCATAGATTCCATGCGATTTCACAACATTAATCAGAGAATTAACATTTTTGGGACCATATTCGAGGAATTATGTTCTTCAACTACACTACTAAGGAATTTACCTCATCAACAAAACTTGCTCTGCCATTTTTCTTTTCATCTCATGACTTCTCAAACTTCTTTTGTTCCGTGTATATGCTTGATAAATGGTCTATTAGTTCACGATCCATTAACTCCTCTAAGAGAATGGATGATTTCACAACATCTAGTGCAAATTGAGATCTCCCTGAGGTGCTTCTACGAGGACAATAACCAACATAGCAACACCACCTGATCTTCATCTTCAATGTTTTCTACCATATTTTCTAACTCATAGATGATGGAATCAAAGATATCTAGATGAGATTTAATTGGTATACCTTCAGTCACGAAACATAAATAGATATTACTTGAGATGTAAATGATTGGTGAGGGTCTTCATCATGTAGAGGCTCTCAAGCTTCATCCACATAGCCACTGCAAAGATCTCCTTCATAACTTCTGAAGAACATCATTAAACATGCAAAATTGTATGCTTTCCCTAGCTTTGCATCTATGTCTTCCTTCTTGTCTTGAGTCAATGTAACATGTATTTTCTTCATGCTTCTTAGTACCTTTGCAACACCTTGCTGGATGAGGATCCACTCCATTTTGACCTTTCACAAACCAAAATTAATGTAGTGATGAACTTCTTTATCTCAAACTTCGTCGTCATCGTGGATACTCTATCGGATCACAGATGATCTATTATGAGAAGTCTCAATGCAAAGTGGAAACCATCAAGCACACGGATTTATATGGGACTCTCGAAGCAAAGTGAAGAATCACCAATTGGTTCTGATACCTATTTGTAGATAATGATCCAATCACACAATAAACCCCAAGCAATCCACGGAGAACACGATTTACGTAGAAAAACCCCGCAATGTAGTGGGAAAAAATCATGGACAAAAAGGATCTACTATGATGAAAAACTGGAGTACACGATACAAAAATCCTAGGAGGCGGTGCTCTCCCAAAATGAGGTTCTCAGATAACTCATGTCTTACCTTAAAAAATATATAGGGGTATACACTAATGGATCCTACAAATTCATAAAGGGGGGCTCCACCCACATTAACGTGGTCAATCAAGATATATTTACGGATTGTAAAGAGGTTGAGTCTTTATGGCATATCTCAATAGTTATAAAGGTTAGAATTTTCTCTTCTTTCTACTTTATGTTCAACCAAATGTCCACCCAAATATATTAAGTAAAATGTAAATGGAAAACGTAGCTATGTAATGAGAAGAGATCTAGCTAGATGGATTACATTATCAACATATAATCCGTCGGATCGAAAAATGGTCTCATTACGCGAGCCAAATCACTTAGAGTGTGCTATTGGACCCAACGTTTCCGCCATTGACCTGAACTGATTGGCCATCGAGGAGTTCTGTGAACCCCTTAGGATCCGGGTACCCGTTAATCACACAATCGCACTATTATTCACATGAGATCGCATGAAGTTACCAAAAAGCAGGGAAAATTTTTCGCGCGGCTAATTATCCACATGACATTCACATTCACAACATAACCACAAAGTAAAAGAGATACAATTGGCACCAAAATTCCTTTTCATTAATATTCATATTCATTTACAACTTGTACAAGCATATTCCATATTACAACATATATCCCAAGTGATACAAAAGAGATAGCATATACATCCCCAACTAGACAAAAACTGAGACGAAGTACTTCATATCGTCTAGTAGAAACTCTGTCTCCAGGAAGCATGTATATACTGAACGGCTACTGAACTGCAGGTTGTTTGCCTGCCACACACAATAGGAAAGAAGAGGCGTCAGCCATTGCTGGTACCTCCCTAAAATTTATAAAAATAACTTGACATTTAATATGTGCAAAAGTAAGCAAGTAGAAAGGTGGTATAAGTAAAATCTACATCTACTTGCGTAAGTAAAAAGGGGTTTCAAGCTGTTTGTAATGCATTTCTAATGATTTCCCCAGAACCCGGCATTTTCCCCATATTACCTATTTATTTGTAGTTGAATATTCATGAGGGTATGAGTGTGAGTATATATATATCAAATGCTTCAGAGATCATGTTGGTGAGTAAAAATGGAAAAGTTAAGATTGTAAAGATCTATTAATTTGTTTAAATTCTTGGGTAGAGAGAATAGTCTTTTGATCATAACTTCTCCAATTCTTAACTTCAATGTTTCAGATATAACTCCAGATGTTGTAGATGTAGATATTGATGATCTAGTTATAGAATCGCCAAGTCTGTTTGGCGAAGTAACTCAAGCGGTGAAGAAGCCTACAAATGGCTCTTCCGTCTCGCCCTCTAATTGGAAGCGCGGTCCAATAGAGGGATAGGTCTACTCCCCAACTACGCCACTGAGACGGGTGAGAGAGACTCCCTAGAAAAGTCGCTCTAGAAAACTGTCCGACTAGTACGGGCGGACGAGCTCGTACGAAAAACTGAAAACCAAGGATCCCCCGCCTGGGTATCCTAAAAGACAGGGTCAGCGGAACCGGTCAAAGTCAAGATCCCAACGAGGCGTAAAAACACTGCGAGCTCGCATAAAAACCGTGAAGAAGACTGGGATCCTAGACCCGCACATTAAGCGGCCGCTACCCTAACTGGGCTTCCTTTCCTCTGCCCAGTTGAGGGTCACCGCGCCCTCGCACGGTCAGGTGTAAAGGTCACCATGACCGGCATTGTTAATTATCAGTCATTATTGAATTCCATCACGTACTTAATTCCTCATTCTTTCTCGATCTTTGTTGTAATTATCTTTACAGATATAGACATATGACCAATGATCTTATTAATAGTGGTCAATAACTAAAGGTTCATATTTAAAGGATTGATCACATAGGTTTTCAATTATTGATCGTAGATTATCTTATAATTTGATGGCAAGCTTATTTATTTAGATTTTATAAGTCACCTGTGAGAACAATGAAATGGAGAGATGGGTGTAATGAATTTGTATGAAGGACAAGATAGATTTCAAGAGAAAAGATGTCAACAAAATAAACAACTAGAGAAGTAATGGACCCACCAAAAGTATTTAAGTGCAAAAATAGATGGCGGTGGATGAGGACTATCTTCATAAATCGAATTCAGAGATATAACACGATCTAAAATTCAAGAGTCATGACAATAAAAGTTGGACCTGATGTCATATATGCATGGCAAATTTAGTGGAAATTATTATATATATATTTATATTCATTTTGTATGGAAGGTGATGACAATTTTAGT
The DNA here is from genome assembly GCA_037367405.1 of Ottelia alismoides. Lineage (NCBI taxonomy): Eukaryota > Viridiplantae > Streptophyta > Magnoliopsida > Alismatales > Hydrocharitaceae > Ottelia > Ottelia alismoides. Next base: position 213,905 of record JAZKJV010010871.1, read on the forward strand.
CAACCTGCTACTTGAGTTTCTACATGCACATGAAAATTAAATGGGATTGGCACTGAACTAAACTGGATAGATATTGATATATTGACTTTGAGATAAACTTATATTCTGGTAATATTTAACAGAGATTCATTTTGGAAAAAAAATCAGGAGGTCAAGCCAATAGCCTTCTTTTGGCTACTTTAGCCAAACAGAAATATTGTATGTGTCCAGGCAGGGAGACCTTATATAGAATATAATTTAAGATTACGGTTACTTAATTTGTTAGTTAGTCAATTATCCCTAAATAGATGCACAACCAGATTATTAATGAAAAAAAATGTTAAACAGTATCTTTCAATTTTATATATATATATATATATATATATACATTTAAAATAGCAATCGTAACCATTGATAGCTCTTCAAAATATATTTCAGAAACCTGCAAGTGACTCTTCTATACAATTTTCTTTTTTTTTGTAGCCTTAGCATGATGAAAGGAGAGATATAGGTTGAGAATATCAAGGAGAGAAAAAAAATGTGAAGTTGACATTGAAAATTTCGTCCAGGCTATACAGTGGCAGAAACATTAGATTCTAATTTAATACAAACAAATTCTGGAATTGAGCTCATAATTAAAATGTATACATCACCTAACAGCAACAAAAGAGAAGGTAAAATCTCATATGCATGGCAGCAAGGAGGGAAAAAGGGAAAGTACATAAAGATTGCTTCCAAAATTGGAGATCCTGCATGCAGTTCTTCCAGAGACAGAACATCAGGGAGTTGTTCTGGAGTTGTAGAGAGCAGAAACTAGCAAGGAAAGAGGTTGCTGGGCTGCAACCTATTGGTCTCCTTCTGTAGCACAGGGATTGCACTATGCAGCAAAGGTAAAAGTTGCTGGAGCAGCTCCTACTGTTTGGCAAATGAAGGAGGACAGCAGCTCAATCAAAGAGGAGAGAAAGAAGGAGTAAGGGGTTCTTCGTTGGAAATTTTTGGATGGAAATAGGAAAGAGTGAAAAGTGTATTGAAGAGAAAAAGAATGGGAGAAAAAGAAGGGATGGAAGAGTTACGTGGAAGAAAAAAAAACTCCATTTGTTAATGTACAGGCCCCACTTGTCAATATTATTTCAGTGACATTCTACATGACATCAGCAAGCTTACATCAGCCTGCTGATGTCATAACCACAAAAACTATTTTGTTTTTGTTAGAAAATCGGAAGCGGAAGTAAAACATGAATAAAGAAATAAAGAACAAGAAAGAACGCGGGATTTTACGTGGAACCCTACTCCGTGAGGAGCGGGATGAAACCACGGGAGAAGCCCTCTAAGGGGGCGGATATTCTATTGAACTTTCTCATCTGTTACAGGAGGCTTGGGGCTCCTTATATAGCTTCCACATGACCTCCAAGTCCCACCACTAGGCGGTATGGGACTAAACTCAGTGGTGTGGTAAATGGACCCTGGAGGGATCCATTTACCCACCTATTACATAAGTGACGCATGCTCCAAATACTCTAACACTCCCCCTCAAGCTGGAGCATGCAATGCTCAGCTTGGACAAACAGGAAGAAACTCAACTCACAATACATGACACTACAGACAATATCAACCCAACGCGCATAGCTGCTGCAGTCGAGGACGTTGCTTCTCATGGCGTGCATGTGTGGAGGTCGAATGGGGCTGGAGTGTCTATCTGGCTCAGAGAATGGTACTCTACTGTGGAGTCCCTATGATACCACATGAAAACCCTTGCCCTTAATGGCATAGGGAATAGTCCTCTGCTCTGGAGTCCCTATGGCTCACATGAAAGCTTTGGCCGACCAACAAGAATGACTGGCATGCGTCATCATCGATTCTGAAATTTGTAGAGTCTGAACATCTGACCGGTCTGGAAAAATCTGATATCTGAATCTTAGAACAAGACCTGTGACTCTACATATACTCCCCCTTTCTCCCATACTGGTCGGAATGACATTGTTGACCACGTTGGGAGAAGATAAGATAATACATACATATGGGGAAAATAAACCATGAACTTGCGGTTTTTTTTTATCATCATCATTTTTTTTTAAACCGCCGTTTTTTTTTGTAACATTTTTCCTTTCTTTCTTTCTTCTTCTTCTTCTTTTTTTTTTTGAATGCGTACTGCTTTTCATTGTACGCGCCTTTTTTTTTCTTTTTTTTCTTTTTTTTAAAGAAAACATACGGCCCAAAGGGCCAAATCAACCACCCTCTTCTTTTTTTTTATGCGGACACTATACTCTCCCTTTTTTTTCTTTTTTTTTTACAATTGCTATTGGGCCCATTCGGCCCTGGAAGAAATATGCACCCCCCTCTCATTAGGGTTCCCCGATGGGAAAACCCTCTCCCTTCATGGATATATGCCGCCGCTGGAGCTTATGACTCGAGAATCGGAGGGCGTGCCTGGGGAGATCCCTGCAAGAAGGCGCGCGATGGGAGAGTCCGAAGATGCGCCTGGAGGTTGGGGCTTGCGTGGGAAGGAGATGACGCCGCCTGAGGGCGTCGATTGGATCTTGCATCGTCTTGGCGCATCTGCGAGTTGCACGCCGCCCCGAGCGACTAGACTAGGGGATAGAGCCTTGAGGTGCGGCGATGTCAGGAGCCCCTGGGGCGACACGACATCATCAGGAACCCCTGGGGGCGCAAGTTTAGATCTGGAGGGGCGCAAGTTTGTATAAAAGTAGCAGATTGCTACTGTTCAAAATTCAAACATTTTCTTTACGTACAGAGTGTGGTCTGTAGCAGAGATTGATTTGGCCCTTTTTTTTATTATATTTATTTGCGAAAACTTAAAGTTGACCGTAATCACGCCACGAGCCTCGGATTTCGACGCGAACTATCTCGAATTGATCGTCTCTGAACAACGATCAATATAAGTATAATATTGATATACTTTTGATCGGGTTTGGACGCCCGGAATTTTCAGATACGGTTTTTGTTTGAGATTAAATTTTTTGTGATTTAAAATATCAAATGACCTCCGATTGACGAACGGTCCATTCCGTTGGTTTTGTATTGTCGAATCGGATCTATTGACGGTCTCGGTTCGTTTCACGATTTCCGAATTTGCGTCGCGGCTTTTCACGGCGCGCGTTACAGTGTGACCGATTTTCGGTCGATTTCGCCCGAACGACTTTTGATTCATGATCAATTGGTCGTTTTAGGTTGTTTAGTATTGACCGAAAACGTTTTTGGGTTCATTAGACCCAAAATCGGACGACTTCGGGTTTGATTGGAAATCGGATGCTACAAATATAAAAACCTCAAAGGGAGTCTCGTCCTCGAGACCCGAGTTAAGGCTATTAGGTGTCTTGTTGGAACTTCCTTTGTCCATAAAAACCTCAAAGGGTTTTAAACCCATAAAAACCTCAAAGAGAAAACAAACCATATATTTATCATGTATCTATTTACAATGCTTGTTTTGATGATTACATCAGAAAAGCTGCGGGTATCGTGCCCGCATGTCGGCTTCGGTCTCCCACGTCGCTTCTTCGACGCCGTGACGGTGCCACAAAACCTTAACCAATGAAATCTCCTTGTTGCGAAGCTTCTTCTCAGCGCGGTCAAGTATCTGGACTGGCTTCTCTTCATAAGTCAGATCCGGCTCTACATCGAGATTCTCGTAACTGATGATGTGCCGAGGATCGTGCACATACTTCCTCAGGTTGGATATATGAAAAACATCATGAATAGCTGAAAGATGTGGAGGAAGGGCTACTCGGTATGCAACCTTCCCCACTTGAGCAAGAATATCGAACGGTCAAACATATCGTGGTGCCAACTTGCCACGAACACCGAATCTCTTCACTCCCTTCATGGGAGATACTCGCAAAAATACCCAATCTCTAACCTATAATTTATAGGAATGTCATTAATATGAGGTTAAGTTAATTTGTAATAAAGGAAGAGAAGAAGATTGGATACCTGGAATTCCAAATCTCTTCTCCGATGGTCTGCATAACTCTTCTGGCGACTCTGTGCCGTCAGAAGCCTCCGTCTCACAAGATCAACAGCTCTCGCAGTCTCCTCCAAGAGATCCACGGAATATAAAGCATGATCACCTACCTCACGCCAACTGAGAGGCGTGAGGCATCTCCGCCCGTATAGGGCTTCGAATGGTGCCATGCCAATACTTGAGTGATAGCTGTTGTTGTACGTGAATTCCACCAAAAGCAAATGGTCCTTCCAGGACCCTTTCCACTCTAAAGTGCATGCGCGAAGTAGATCCTCAAGCGTCTGAATGGTGCGCTCACTCTGACCGTCAGTCTGTGGATGATATGCAGAACTCATCTTCAGCTCTGTCTGTAGTGCTGACATGAACTGATGCCAATAATGAGATGTAAATCTCGAATCCCTGTCAGACACCACCTCACGTGGTATACCATGCAGCCTGATAATGTTCTGCACATAGAACTTGGCCAATCTGGATGGAGTATAAGTCGTGTTGACAGGTATGAAATGGGCTGACTTGGTCAACCTATCAACAATGACCCAAATAGAATCATGGCCTCATGGCGTCTTCGGCAGACCTGTGACAAAATCCATAGAAATGCTCTCCCATTTCCATTCGGGAATGGGGAGAGACTGCAATAATCCTGGCGGTCTCCTGTGCTCAGCCTTGACCATCTGATAGGTCATGCATATGCTAACATGTAGCGCCACATCGCGCTTCATTCCATCCCACCAAAAATGTCGACGCAGATCACGGTACATCTTCGTGCTACCTGGATGGATAGATAACCGTGAACTGTGTGCCTCATCCAGAATGTCTCTGCGAAGCTGCTCGTCATTGGGTACAACGACCCGTCCCGCCTTCCATAAAATAGACTCTGTCACGATAAAATCATCAAATTCATCCTTGATGACGCGCATGTATCTATCTCGGATCCAAGGACCTGTCTTCTGTCCATCTACAATACGATCCCAAAGACTGCTGTATCGTGGAGGCACGGCGGTAGAAATGGATGCGCTCTCCTGAGGATGCCAATCGGTCAAAGCTGCAAGCGTATCCCTCGTGTATAGCCAGTTCGCCGTACCATCAGCATGCGCTCTCCTGCTAAGTGCATCAGCCACCACGTTTCCCTTACCGGGATGGTAAGAGATCGTGCAATCATAATCCTTCAGCAGCTCGAGCCATCTGCGTTGTCTCATGTTCAACTCCTTCTGATCAAAGATGTACTTTAGGCTCTTGTGATCTGTGAAAATCTCGAAGTTCACCCCATATAGATAGTGGCGCCAGATCTTCAAGGCGAAGACAACTGCCGCCAACTCCAAGTCATGTGTGGGGTAGTTCCGCTCGTGCGGTCTCAACTGCCGTGATGCATAAGCAATTACCTGTCCTCTCTGCATCAATACTGCTCCCAGACCTTCCCCAGATGCATCTGTGTAGACTGCATAGTCCTGAGTGCCTGAAGGAAGAGCGAGAATGGGCGCTGTAGTCAATCTCTCCTTCAGTGTCTGGAAGGCCTGCTCACATGAACCGTCCCAAATAAATGGGACTCCCTTCTGCGTCAGTCGTGTCAGAGGGCGAACAATGCGTGAAAATCCGCTGACGAAGCGTCTGTAATAACCTGCTAGCCCAAGGAAGCTCCGAATCTGCGTGACAGTCTTGGGCTGCTCCCAAGACATGACTGCATCTATCTTCGCAGGATCAACTGCAATGCCTGCTCCAGAAATGATATGCCCGAGAAATGAGACCTGGGATAACCAGAACTCACACTTGCTCAACTTGGCATATAGCTTGTGCTGTCGCAATGTGTCCAAAACAATCCGTAGATCATTCGCATGATCCCATTCATTCCGTGAATAGATGAGCACATCATCGATGAACACCACTACAAACTTGTCCAAGTATGGACGGAAGATACGGTTCATCATATCCATGAAAGCCGCAGGTGCATTGGTGAGCCCAAACGGCATCACCACAAACTCGTAGTGTCCATAGCGAGTCCTGAAGGCTGTCTTCGGAATATCCAACTCGCGAATCCTCAGCTGATGGTAGCCTGAGCGAAGATCGATCTTTGAGAAAACTGAAGATCCCTGGAGCTGGTCAAACAAATCATCGATGCGTGGCAAAGGATAACGGTTCTTCACCGTTCTCTTGTTCAGCTGCCTGTAATCGATGCACAGTCTCATGGATCCATCCTTCTTCTTGACAAATAGAACCGGAGCACCCCAAGGTGAAGTGCTTGGCCTCACGAATCCCAATTCAAGCAACTCCTGCAACTGCACCTTCAGCTCCCTCAACTCGGCTGGTGCCATGCGATAAGGTGCCATAGAGATCGGTTGTGTTTCTGGCAGCAGTGTGATTTCGAACTCGATCTCTCTCTCAGGAGGTAGCCCTGGTAGCTCATCAGGAAAGACATCTGGATATTCTGATACTACTCGGATGTCCTGTATCATCGGCTCCTGATCAGATACCTCCCGAACAAATGCAAGGTATAAATCACAACCCTGATCGACAAGTCGTTGGGCTCGCAACACTGAAATGTACTCCATGGTGGAGTCATGTATAGAACCCTCAAAGGTGAACTCGGGTATATCAGGAATCCTGAAGACAACCGTCTTCCTAAAGCAATCAACTAGTGCATGATGAGTAGATAGCCAATCCATGCCCAAAATCAAATCGAACTCATCAAGCTGCAGAAGTAGACAATCTGCGATCATCTCATGACCGCCAATCAGTACGGGCAAGTGCCTGACTATCAGAGATATGACAAATAACTGGCCACCTGGCCCTCGGATGTGATATGGAGACGATAGCGTCTCTGCAACTCTATCTAAAGAAACAAGCAACCTCGAAGCAAGGAAAGAGTGTGTCACGCCAGAATCGAATAAAACATGGAAAGGTCGGCCCAAGACTGAGACCATACCTTTCACCACTGTAGCCGCTGAACGTGCCTGCTCCTCAGTAATGGCATGTAACTGTCCCTGCCTGGCTGATGCAGCACTAGAACCTGCCACACTCTGCGTCTGTCTCTGCTGCTGCTGCCTAAAGTTGGAGTTCCTGCCACGGAAACTCCCTGAACGATGTGTCTGAGGCTGTGACTGTGAAGGTTGTGGCTGAGGCTCGCCAGAAGCCTGTAGGCACTGTGCTCGGTAATGTCCCCACTCATGACATCGATAGCATCTAACTGGCCTTGTAGGTGGAGTAGCTGTGCCTGTGCTCCGAGCTGGTCCGACTGGTGGTCGGTCTACTCGCTGCGACCCAGATGGTCGAGCGGAATCTGTGCCACGTCCGGCGAGTGCTCCTCCTAGAGTAGTCGATGGAGAAGAGCGAACACTGCCTGTGAAGGACGAACCTGTGGGTCGGAATCGTCTGTCTGACCTCTGCTGTTGAAACGATCGACGTATCGGTCCAAAATATCGCCGCGGTCTAGGTGCTGCTCCAGACGAGCTCCCGAAACGTCTCCCCCTGATGTCCTCGAACTTCTCCGCAGCATCGGTAGCCTCGGAGATAGAAGTGATGCGTAGTCCTGCCAGCTTCTCCTGCACCTCCTCTCGCATGCCGCCAATGAACTTTTCCAGATTCTCCTCTGGAAATGCGCCAGCTGCTCGGGTATGTCGTGATAGCTCTGTGTATCGGATGAAATAATCTCTGGCGGTCATCTGTCGCTGACGAAGCTCTGCAAAAAGTCGGCGCTGGGACTCCTTCCACTTCGCAGAATAGAAGTGGGCTCTGAACTTCATCTCGAAATCGTTCCATGTAGGCTCTCGGCCTAACTCCGATACTACGGCATCCCACCATCTCTCAGCAAAGTCTGTAAGTGAGTACTCCATGAAAGATAGCCACGTGTCTCGTGGTGCACGAATCATCCTGAGTACCTTCACCACTCTCTTCAGCCACTGCTCAGCAACATCTGGTCTACTGGTGCCCTCGAACAAGGGTATGTTGGCCCGCTGGTAGGACGTGAAAACCGACTGGTGCATGTGAATGGCTGAATACTCATGTGCATCCTCGCCAGCAAAGTCAACAGGGTCCTGCTCCCTGTCCAAGTCTGCATCCTCCTCAGCTCCATGCTCTGGAATGTCCTCTAGTGGATCGTCAGGATGAGGCTGCTCCACCTCAACGGACTGGTGCTGGTCCTGCCGTATCCCATCCTGGGATGGATGGTACGTGAAATTAGACAGGTCCTCAAACCTCATCTCTATGTCCGTCTGCCTGTCAGCAATCTCGGTCTGCTGGGCCAATATCTGCTCCTGCTGGCCTCTCATAGCAGCCTGCTACTGCTGAAGATCAGTAAGTGCGCTCAGTATGCGTGCCAGTTGATCAGAAGTATCCTGACCTGGTCGAGATGCCATGGCTTTGCATGAGAACCATAATTAGTCATAAAAATGCCCTAGACAGATATTTATCATAAATGCTTTTCTCTTCTTGGGATATAATATGAAAATTAATGAAATTGATGACATCTGTGGTTATTGAATATGAATGTCATATTTCCCTTCTCGAACTCACGACAAGTCGGAAGACTGTCGCTATTCGAGAACTTAATGCGATCGGAATTGAAATACTGCGAATGTGCGTATCGGGGTACCACTGCTCTGATACCAAACTGTGAACCCCTTAGGATCCGAGTACCCGTTAATCACACAATCGCACTATTATTCACATGAGATCGCATGAAGTTACCAAAAAGCAGGGAAAATTTTTCGCGCGGCTAATTATCCACATGACATTCACATTCACAACATAACCACAAAGTAAAAGAGATACAATTGGCACCAAAATTCCTTTTCATTAATATTCATATTCATTTACAACTTGTACAAGCATATTCCATATTACAAAATATATCCCAAGTGATACAAAAGAGATAGCATATACATCCCCAACTAGACAAAAACTGAGACAAAGTACTTCATACCGTCTAGTAGAAACTCTGTCTCCAGGAAGCATGTATATACTGAACGGCTACTGAACTGCAGGCTGTTTGCCTGCCACACACAATAGGAAAGAAGAGGCGTCAGCCATTGCTGGTACCTCCCTAAAATTTATATAAATAACTTGACATTTAATATGTGCAAAAGTAAGCAAGTAGAAAGGTGGTATAAGTAAAATCTACATCTACTTACGTAAGTAAAAAGGGGTTTCAAGCTGTTTGTAATGCATTTCTAATGATTTCCCCAGAACCTGGCATTTTCCCCATATTACCTATTTATTTGTAGTTGAATATTCATGAGGGTATGAGTGTGAGCATATATATATCAAATGCTTCAGAGATCATGTTGGTGAGTAAAAATGGAAAAGTTAAGATTGTAAAGATCTATTAATTTGTTTAAATTCTTGGGTAGAGAGAATAGTCTTTTGATCATAACTTCTCCAATTCTTAACTTCAATGTTTCAGATATAACTCCAGATGTTGTAGATGTAGATATTGATGATCTAGATATAGAATCGCCAAGTATGTTTGGCGAAGTAACTCAAGCGGTGAAGAAGCCTACAAATGGCTCTTCCGTCTCGCACTCTAATTGGAAGCGCGGTCCAATAGAGGAATAGGTCTACTCCTCAACCACGCCACTGAGACGGGTGAGAGAGACTCCCTAGAAAAGTCGCTCTAGAAAACTGCCCGACTAGTACGGGCGGACGAGCTCGTACGAAAAACTGAAAATCAAGGATCCCCCGCCTGGGTATCCTAAAAGACAGGGTCAGCGGAACCGGTCAAAGTCAGGATCCCAACGAGGCGTAAAAACACTGCGAGCTCGCGTAAAAACCGTGAAGAAGACTGGGATCCTAGACCCGCGCATTAAGCGGCCGCTGCTCTAACTGGGCTTCCTTTCCTCTGCCCAGTTGAGGGTCACCGCGCCCTCGCACGGTCAGGTGTAAAGGTCACCATGACCGGCATTGTTAATTATCAGTCATTATTGAATTCCATCACGTACTTAATTCCTCATTCTTTCTCGATCTTTGTTGTAATTATCTTTACAGATATAGACATCTGACCAATGATCTTATTAATAGTGGTCAATAACTAAAGTTTCATATTTAAAGGATTGATCACATAGGTTTTCAATTATTGATCGTAGATTATCTTATAATTTGATGGCATGCTTATTTATTTAGATTTTATAAGTCACTTGTGAGAACAATGAAATGGAGAGATGGGTGTAATGAATTTGTATAAAGGACAAGATAGATTTCAAGAGAAAAGATGTCAACAAAATAAACAACTAGAGAAGTAATGGACCCACCAAAAGTATTTAAGTGCAAAAATAGATGGCGGCGATGAGGACTATCTTCATAAATCGAATTCAGAGATATAACACGATCTAAAATTCAAGAGTCATGACAATAAAAGTTGGACCTGATGTCATATATGCATGGCAAATTTAGTGGAAATTATTATATATATATTTATATTCATTTTGTATGGAAGGTGATGACAATTTTAGTCAACCTGCTACTTGAGTTTCTACATGCACATGAAAATTAAATGGGATTGGCACTGAACTAAACTGGATAGATATTGATATATTGACTTTGAGATAAACTTATATTCTGGTAATATTTAACAGAGATTCATTTTGGAAAAAAAATCAGGAGGTCAAGCCAATAGCCTTCTTTTGGCTACTTTAGCCAAACAGAAATATTGTATGTGTCCAGGCAGGGAGACCTTATATAGAATATAATTTAAGATTACGGTTACTTAATTTGTTAGTTAGTCAATTATCCCTAAATAGATGCACAACCAGATTATTAATGAAAAAAAATGTTAAACAGTATCTTTCAATTATATATATATATATATACATTTAAAATAGCAATCGTAACCATTGATAGCTCTTCAAAATATATTTCAGAAACCTGCAAGTGACTCTTCTATACAATTTTCTTTTTTTTTGTAGCCTTAGCATGATGAAAGGAGAGATATAGGTTGAGAATATCAAGGAGAGAAAAAAAATGTGAAGTTGACATTGAAAATTTCGTCCAGGCTATACAGTGGCAGAAACATTAGATTCTAATTTAATACAAACAAATTCTGGAATTGAGCTCATAATTAAAATGTATACATCACCTAACAGCAACAAAAGAGAAGGTAAAATCTCATATGCATGGCAGCAAGGAGGGAAAAAGGGAAAGTACATAAAGATTGCTTCCAAAATTGGAGATCCTGCATGCAGTTCTTCCAGAGACAGAACATCAGGGAGTTGTTCTGGAGTTGTAGAGAGCAGAAACTAGCAAGGAAAGAGGTTGCTGGGCTGCAACCTATTGGTCTCCTTCTGTAGCACAGGGACTGCACTATGCAGCAAAGGTAAAAGTTGCTGGAGCAGCTCCTACTGTTTGGCAAATGAAGGAGGACAACAACTCAATCAAAGAGGAGAGAAAGGAGCAAGGGGTTCTTCGTTGGAAATTTTTGGATGGAAATAGGAAAGAGTGAAAAGGGTATTGAAGAGAAAAAGAATGGGAGAAAAAGAAGGGATGGAAGAGTTACGTGGAAGAAAAAAAAAAACTCCATTTGTTAATGTACAGGCCCCACTTGTCAATATTATTTCAGTGACATTCTACATGACATCAGCAAGCTTACATCAGCCTGCTGATGTCATAACCACAAAAACTATTTTGTTTTGTATAAAAGTAGCAGATTGCTACTGTTCAAAATTCAAACATTTTCTTTACGTACAGAGTGTGGTCTATAGCAGAGATTGATTTGGCCCTTTTTTTTATTTATCTTTATTTGCGAAAACTTAAAGTTGACCGTAATCACGCCACGAGCCTCGGATTTCGACGCGAACTATCTCGAATTGATCATCTCTGAACAACGATCAATATAAGTATAATATTGATATACTTTTGATCGGGTTTGGACGCCCGAAATTTTCGGATACGGTTTTTGTTTGAGATTAAATTTTTTGTGATTTAAAATATCAAATGACCTCCGATTGACGAACGGTCAATTCCGTTGGTTTTGTATTGTCGAATCGGATCTAATGACGGTCTCGGTTCGTTTCGCGGTTTCCGAATTTGCGTCGCGGCTTTTCACGGCGCGCGTTACGGTGTGACCGATTTTTGGTCGATTTCACCCGAACGACTTTTGATTCATGATCAATTGGTCGTTTTAGGTTGTTTAGTATTGACCGACAACGTTTTTGGGTTCATTAGACCCAAAATCGGACGACTTCGGGTTTGATTGGAAACCGGATGCTACAAGTTCCAGAAATTGAGATTTGAGGACCGGTTGACCCAATGGATGTATGCAGTCTGCCAAATTTCGTACACGCATTCACAAGAGTAAAAGAGATGGTCTAGGTCCTCATTCTCAGTCGTACACATGGTGCAAGCAACGTCATCCCCCACTTCATACAAATCCGTACCTTTTGGCAGATCAATTGTCATTGAGAATGGCGCACACTTACCTCTTAGAAGACAGGGGGATGTCATTTGATGCCATACACAAATCAGCAGAATGTGCTACATGCACCAGACTTTGAAATTAATTTACTTTCAATTAGTCAAATCACTAAGGAGTAAGGACATGTATTGTTATGCCATTTTGACCACTCTTCTCTTTTTTCATGACAAACTCATGGGCAGGGTGATTGGATGTTGCTGTGAGCAATGGGGCTCTACAAATTGGTCCAGTCTCCATATATTGGTGCCTCTTCCATTCCTACTAGATCAATCTCAACATATATGTGGCATCTTTGATTTGGTCACTTTCCTATAAAAAAATGTGTCATGCCCTCCTATAGATATTCGTACGTTCCACCTTCCAGTGCGTATCTTACCAGCTTGGGATCGTAGTAACAATCATTTATTTGAGCTTTTCTATTTTGATATTTGAGGTCCCAGACGTGTTCTTGATCACTAGGGATATAGATTTTATCTTGTTGTGGATGTCTTTTCTAGACTATCTTGGATTCTGTCATTAAATCTTTTATTATTGATATAAAGAATATTTTCTATGCTATTGTTAAGTTTGTTCGCTCTAACAATGCCTTAGAGTTATGCACATTGCAGCTTTTTGAGTTCTTCAGGTCTCTTGGCATCATACAACAGATCTCATGTGCCTACACTTCTCAGCAGAATAATCGTCGAATGCAAACATCGTCATTTACTGATGTGATCATGACACTTTTGATTCAAAGTCGTGCTCCACATGCTTTCTGGGGTGATGTTGTTCTCACTGTTTGTTACTTGGTGAACCATATGGTGCCCTTTGTTTTATGTGAGAAGGTCCATTTCTTGATTGTGTTTCTTGAGAAGGATATGTTCTTTCTTACACCTATGTGTTTGGCTCTGTGGTTTTTGTACACTACCTGATTGTTGGTCATGATAAGCTCTGTCTAGAGCTGTCAAGTGCGTCTTTGTAGGATACTCTCATGCCCAAAAGGGATATTGTTGCTTCGAACTAGTTAGATGGAAGTACTACATCAGTGCGGATGTCACTTTTTTTAATCTGTCATGTATTTCTCTCCTATAGATGACAGGTTGACTCCATTTGACTCTAGAGAGGAGGTATATGTACCTCTTCCTATGGCACCACCACCTCTAGTTCCAACATCACCTCCACTGCCTCTACCATCTTCTTACTAAGAAGAATTTGAATCTTGTTCTATCGGTGGAGCGCATCAGGTATGTGCTTACTAAGAACAAGAACAAGCACACAAACTCTTCATTACTGGAAGAACTAAAATACATTGAAAAATATGATGAAGATCAATCATTGGCTCGTTGTTATATTCTGGGGTCTTTGTCCAATGTGCTTCATAAGCAACATACGGACATGGACACTGCCCATGATATAATGATGAATCTTAAGGAGATGTTCGATGATGCGAACCACACTCGGTGTTACAACATCTTGAAAGAATTGATTCGCTACAAGATACAGGAAGGGACTTCGATTAGAGAGCATGTAATCAAAATTTTTAGTTATCTCTCTGAACTGGATACCGTAGGAGCACAGATGGATGCAGACATACAGTCCGACTTCATTCTGTTGTCTTTACCAAAGTCTTTCAGCAACTTTGTGGTATCGTGCCACATTAATAAATTGAGCTTGATGAACAACTAGTGCAATAGTTGCACATGTCAAAGCGAAATGTGGTTGGAAGCATGGGTCTTGGAAGGGTCCGGCCCAGAAGAAAAAGAAGAAGACTCAAGCTTTTGTCCCATCCTCTCATGCTTCTACACTGATAGCATCGAAGAAGATCGATGTTTGTCATCACTGCAAAAAGCTGGGGCACTAGAAGCATAACTTCCTAGAATACTTAAAAGTGTAAATTACAAAAAAAGGACTGATCTTTACATGGATTCCCTAATTAAGGACTAATCTTTAGTTTGTAACAAATAGGGGACTAAAGTTTCACTTAACGTTCCAGTCCCCAACACCGTCAATTGCCTCTCAACTCATGGTTGTAGTTGACCAAACTACCCCATATGAATAGTACAGATCTAGACGCATTGGTGAGGGAGTTCTACGGGAGGAGGAGCATCCGGCTAAAGAGGCCCTCAACATCCACATCCTCGACGTGTCCTGCAAGAGCCTCCTCTCCTCCACCGCATGCCCCCCGTGTCCTTCCTCCTGTGGTTCCTCTGGCTCCAGTTAGGGGGGCAAGCCACGTGTCCCATCCCCTTCTCTCTAGATCTATAAGTTCCCGCCACCACCAATGTCCGTTCGCCAACTCTAGTACATCGTTGCACCAAATCGAAAATTTTTGGTGGATTTACAGATGGGACTGATGCAACCAACCAGAGATCCAATCCATCAAAGTTGGAATCTTAGGAGGACGATGGGAAGATCTCCCAAGATAAGGAGATCTTGCTGCTGTGGATCGAGCTCTCTAGAGCCGTGGCCACGCTCCAGGTGGTCCTCGATGGCTTCATCGTGCTGGTCATCCTCGCCAGTCTCTACAAATTCTACTCCATCGGGATGCTCATCCACGCCGAGGATTCTGGTAGAGAATCCACGCCGAGCGCGTCACGGGGGACGGATATGTCCCATCCGACACTATCTCGAAGATGAGTTTCTCCACGTCAGCCACGAGATCGGCTCCGATCACCACAACCCCGACACCATCACAGAGGATCGCCTGTCCGATGAGGCTGTCCAGGTGCTTCTCGTTGGGGCCTCGGAATCAACCCATGGTTATCTTGACGCAAACGGCGAGCAAACAGGCATCTTGGTTGTTCTCGACGATATCATTAGCGATGTGGAGGGACATGACTCCCGCGAAGCAACCCTTCTCATACATCATGATCCGCTTGACCGTGTAGGGGAGGCCAAGGAGATTGATCAGTCGGAGGTCGGTGTCGGGCATGTCGAAGCCGCAGGTGGTGCAGAAGACGAGGTGGGTGATGTCGGACTTGTGTCGCCCCCTTTCCTTGATGACCAGCTCCGCATCCCTCATGGCGAGGCGGGGGACCTGCTCCACCACGAACTCACGACGCGTGTTGAGAAATGGCTCCAACCATGTGCAGAGGTTGGGGGTGCTCCTTCAGTATCTCCTCTATGAGACTCATGTACCGGTTTTTCACCTTCCAGGGGTAATTTCGTCAAATTCAGCCATGCATTGAGCAGCCCATTGACGGAGTTGGGGACTGGAACGTTAAGTGAAACTTTAGTCCCCTATTTGTTACAAACTAAAGACTAGTCCCCAATTAGGGAGTCCATGTAAAGATCAGTCCCTTTTTATAATTTACCCTACTTAAAAATCACTAACAAAGGTAAAGCCCCATCAGGTATAAAATATACTTTCATCGCTGAAATCAATTTTCTCATAGGACGAGAAGGAGTTGGATCATTGATTCTGGTGCTTTTGTTCATATTTGCAATTTGTTGCATCTGTTTCAGGAAACTAGAAAACTCGATGAAGGGGAGATAGTCTTCCAGATGGGATCTGATGCATCTGTTGTATTAGCCTCTGCCTGGATATGTAGACTATCATTATCTAGTGGGAGAGTCCTTGTACTTAAAGAATATATTTATGTTCCAAATGTTAGAAGGAACTTATGTCAGTATCTAAGTTAGTTAGAAATGGATATTCGTTCTTATTCTGTGAGAAACTTGTCATAAGCCATTATGATAAACATATTGCAGATGGTATTCTAATTTCTGGGAGACGCTATGAATTGTGTATTTATGAATCTATCATGGATGCAACACTCATAAAAAACCCTAAAAGATCTAGAGAGAATGGAAATCATTCAAATATGATTTGGCATCAAAAGCTTGGTCATTTATTTGTTGATAAGATCAATAGATTGATAATGTACAGAGCCTTAGATTTTTTATAGGTCCAAATTTTACCTACCCGTGGACATTGCATTCGAGTTAAAATGAACAAAGAACCCTTCCGAAACAAGGGTATACGATGCAAAGGTATTCTTGACTTAATACATACCGATGTATGTGTTCCCTTCAGTATCGCAACACGAAATGAACATCGATATTTTTTGACGTTTATTGATGACCATTTGCGATATGGATTTATCTTCCTATTATGTCATAAACATGAAATATTTGAAAAGTTCAAAGAATTCATGGTTTTGGTTGAGAATTAAACCGATTGGAAGATTAAATGGATTCAATCCGATCGAGGTGACGAGTACCTCTTAGGTAAATTCAAAGAATACCTCAAAGAGAGGAATTGTGTCCAATCTCACTTCTCTTGGAACTCCCCGACTAAATGATGTTGTTGAATGATGCAACATGATCATCGTGAACATGATCCGTTCAATGTTGAGTAAAGGGCATTTACCTCTTAGTTTCTGAGGATATGCAGTACAAACTATAATATATATTGTTAACAAGTTTCCTAACAAATCTGTACCCAAAACCCCTCATGAGCTTTGGTTTGGAACCAAATCCAGTATTAGACCCTTGACGATTTGGGGTTGCTTAGTCTATGCGAAGAACATGGACATAAGTAAGATGGAATCTTGCATTAGAGAGTGCTACTTCATTGGTTATATAAAGGACGATATTTGATATCAACTTTACGATCCTAGGACTCAAGATTTTCGTCTCTAGAGATGTAAAATTCTTACAGGATGACTTCCTTAAGAGTCAATACAAAAGTAAAATAAAGGAACTCATTGAATCTGTTGAGAAAAAATAAGAGAATTGTTTATTCCATACGCCCTAGGCTCTTTTATATAGGAGAATAGGATATGGGTAAAATACATCAAGAGTCCAAAATGAAAAAGAAAATACGAAACGGTACAAAGGAAGATAACATATATCTCTACACTCCCCCTCAAGGTGGAGCATAGATGTCAATCATGCTCATCTTGGATGAACACTTCTGGAACGGCCCTCGAAGTAACACCTTGGTAAAGATGTCAGCAGTTTGGCCCCCTGAGCTAACATGGGATGTAGAAATAAATCCCTTCTAAATCATATCTCGTATGAAGTGACAATCAACCTCAATATGCTTGGTTCGTTCATGAAATGTTGGATTATTTGCAATGAATAGAGCATATTGATTGTCACATTCTAGAGCCATAAAGAAGAGGGACTTCTATATATAGATCTGTAAGCACAGCGTTTACCTACATCATTTCTGTACTGACTTGGGCCATAGCCCTATATTCAGACTCAGCACTGGATCTTGCTACAACCGTTTGCTTCTTGCTTCTCTATGAGACCAGAGAGTCTCCGACATACACAACAAATCCAGTGGTGGACTTCCTATCCTTGGGGCATCCTGCGTAATCTGCATCTGCACATGCTGAGATAGTAATCTCCTTGTCTTTCTTGAACAGCAGACCTGCACCTGGAGATGACTTAAGGTACCTGAGTATCATATGTATAGATTCCATATGTACCTGACGTGGTTGCTCCATGAACTGGCTCACCCGGCTTACAACAAAGGAGATATCGCGTCCGGTAATAGTAACATAGAGAAGCTTGTCCACCAGTTCTCTGTATCTTCTCCTATCCACCTCATCAGTGTCGTCATCATATAATTTCATACTGGGATCCATAGGTGTAGTGGCAGGTCGGCAACCAAGCATTCATGTTTCACTCAACAGGTTAGTGCCATATTTCCTTTGGGTCATTACCAGCCCACGAGGATTTTTAGTGAATTCCAGACCCAGAAAATATCTAAGAACTCCAAGGCCCTTGGTGATAAATTCACGACCCAGCATTTCTTTCGCCGTCTGAATTCCCTGTCCATCATCACTTATAATAAAGATATCATATACATACACCATAATTGCAATAATACCTTTGGGTGTCTTCTGTACGAACAGAGAATGATCTGCATTGGAACGTATGTACCCTTGTTTTTCAAAAGGCTTAAGAGCTTCTGGAACCAAGCTCTAGGGCTCTGCTTAAGGCCAGAGATAGCCTTATGAAGTCTACACACCTTAGAACACTCCCCCTCAATAGCAAAATCAGGTGGATGTTGCATGTAGACTTCCTCCTGCAAGTCACCATATAAAAATGCATTCTTGACATCTAATTGGTATAGTGGCCAATCACGAGAAACCGCAATAGAGAGGAGGATCCATAGGGTGGAATGGCGAGCAACCGGCGAGAATGTATCAAGATAATCCACCCCATGTATCTGTGTAAAGCCACGAGCAACCAGACGTGCCTTGTATCTGTCAATACTGCCATTTGCATTCTGCTTAATTGTAAAGACCCACTTGCAACTCACTGTAGACACATCGGCAGGTGCAGTAACAAGGCTCCAGGTACCTCTTAACTGAAGAGCAACCACTTCTTCTTCCATGGCTAAGCGCCATCGACTATCCTTCAACGCATCTTAGTGATTGCGTGGAATATCCACCGCCGATAGTGCAATGACAAAGCTCCTGAATTCTCCATATAAGCGATCAAAAGACACAATGGATGCTATTGGATATGATACACAACTGCGCTTCTGCTTTCGAAGTATAATAGGTAGATCCAAATCACCTGCATCCTCATTTGGCCTCTGTAACACATCCTGCTCAGGGATATCGTCAGATCCATCAATATTGATTATATTCTCAGAATATACCTCAGGCGAGCTAGATGATGAGCGGTGACTATGAGCAGAAGCAGGCCTATGGGTATAGTGGAATGACAACGAGGAAACAGAAACGGTAACAGGAGATGTAAGGGATGGTAGTGGTGAAGGTGGTAATGGTAGTGGTGGAGGTGGTGATGGTGGTGGCATGTATATAACTTCATTAGTGCCAGAGGATACCAACTGATCACCTGTAGAAGAGAAGTACATAACAGACTCGAAAAAGATAACATCAACACTAACAAGATATCTCATGCGCAATGGATCATAACACCTGTACCCCTTTTGTGTTCTGGAGTACCCGACGAAAACACACTCGACAGCCCTAGGAGAGAGCTTGTTGGAGAGAGGGAGAACTGGTGGACAAAGGCCACTGAGCCAAACACATGAGTGAGGGAGAACAATTCTCTTTCTGTAAAAACAAGGGAGAAAGGAGTCTTCTCACCTAAGACAGACGATGGCATTCGATTAATGAGATAACATGCTGCTAGAACAGCATCGTCCCAGAAAGAATGAGGGGCATGGCTATGTATGAGAAGCGACCTGGTGACATCAAGTAAATGACGATGTTTCCTTTCTACAACCCGATTTTGTTGAGAAGTATAGGCACATGATGTTTGGTGGATAATCCCTTGAGTTGAAAAATAATTGGAGTATGAGTACAAAATTACAAGGCATTATCACTTCTCACAATCTTTACAGATGCAGAAAAAACATTACGAACTTCGTTGATGAAATTTATGATAATATTCCGCGCTTCAGATTTATTCTTTAACAAAAAGACCAAAGACACACGAAAGAAATCATCCACAATAACCATATAAAACCTGTGTCCCTGATGATCAGGAACACGACTAGGACCCCAGATATCGACATGAAACAACTCAAACTTGGAGCTACTACTCCAACTCTGACGATTGGGAAAGGTAGACCGATGGTGCTTTCCCAACTGACAAGCCTCACATTGGATGGACGTGTGAGGTGAAACCTGGGGTAACACATGACACAGTTTCTGAAGCGGTAGATGTCCAAAGCGTAAGTGCCACAGGAATGGGGAGATAGATCTAGCAGGGAGAGAGGAGGCTCTGGCATAAGGGGTCCGACTGAGACGGTATAGGTCGCCTTGCTCATAGCGATGTCCAATCACGTTGCCCGTAAGGATGTCATGAAAATATGAGAGAAGATGTATCAAAAATTGCTCGACAATGTAAATCCTTTGTAAGTTGGCTAATGGACAATAAATTCATAGAAAAATCAGATGCGTGCAACACGTTCTTGAGGTGCATAGAGGGTTTCAGGCTAATCTCCCCCTGACCAATGATTAGAGAATGCGTCCCATTGGCAATAACCACAGTACGGCCTAGAGGGACCTGTCGGTGGGCTGTAAGTAGGCCTTGATCACCACACAGATGATGTGTGGTACCAGAGTCCATAATCCACTCTAAAGTATCTGATCCGCTACTGCTAGTAAATGCATAA
The DNA here is from genome assembly GCA_037367405.1 of Ottelia alismoides. Taxonomy (NCBI): domain Eukaryota; kingdom Viridiplantae; phylum Streptophyta; class Magnoliopsida; order Alismatales; family Hydrocharitaceae; genus Ottelia; species Ottelia alismoides. The sequence goes on from JAZKJV010010871.1 coordinate 234,350, forward strand.
GTGCTACCTGAGGTACTGGTGGATGCAGAAGAAGCAACATCGGAGTGACTATCAGAAGAAGGTACTGATGCAACTGGACCAGATGGAGGAATAATGCCCCTCAGATGGGCTACAAGATCATCAAAGCGTTGATCTAGAGATGAAGCAGATGGGGGCTCAATCTGTTCAGCTACTCGTGCAGAAGCAGGAAAAACATGTTTGGAATAACACGTTTCTTCAATATGCCTAAACCGGTGACAAAAAGTGCATGTTGGACGAACACGACCCCCTCTACCCCGAGGTCCATGACCACGGAACTGATGGTGACCTCCACGACCTCGATTCGCTGCCATGGCTGAGGTGGTCTGATTTGCAGTGGATGAAGGAACAGTAATACGACTCAGTCTATGAAATACTTCCTCCATCGGAGGAATAGTGGAATCTACTAAGATCTGAGAACGTGTTGCCTCATACTCTGGATCAAGGGCTGCCAAACGCCAACCATAGTGGCATTCCGGTACGTCTTCTGTTGCCCAGGAGTGGTTGTAAGAGGCATGAAGCTGTAGAGCTTCTCGAACATTCCACGTAAAGACGTGTACAATGAGTGTAAAGGCCGACTATTCTGTTTGATTGTGAAGATATCATGTTGTAGTTGCATAATCTTCGTCTCATTCTTTGCCTGTGAATATGTAGCAGCCAGAATGTCCCACATTGATTTTGCAGTGGGCTGATGGAGAATATCATTGGCTATCTCAATTTTCAGAGTTCCTGATAGCCAAACCTTGGCATTTGCATCATCTGCCTCCCATGAGGCGTTGACCCCAGTCTTCTCAGCAGGCTCTTCCTTAGTAAGAATGTGCTTCTTACTGGTTGACTTCATCATACTCATGAACTGCATTGCCCACAGTTCGTAATTTGGCCCATCCATCTTTACAATGAATGTTGGATCTCTGAAGGCGCCTGTAGATGGAATATCTGCCTTGCTCTCTGACATGATGATAATAGAAGATTAGGGTAGTAGACTGAAGATATGATCGTCTACACAGACATTCACGGGTTTAGTTGCATGTGTAGACTCAAGCAACCAAGCCCATAGGCTTGAAAACTCGAGCGAGATTCTCCTCTATTACGAAGGTACCCTAGGGTTAGGCAAACCCTAGGATATGAGACCGCTCGCACAACCACCGATGTATGTCCACGTGCGCACACACGGAGTTAGGGTTGCACGCGTATGCACGCAGGAGTTAGGCACACAGGATAAGGCGCAGTGCCTGGGCGACGCTAACCGGAGCCGCACGGGCACAAGAGAACCCGCACCGGAGGCTGCACATAAGGTGTAGTGCCTGGGTGCGCAGGAGGCGCGCGTGGGCTACACGCAGATCTGCATGGGGTGCACAGGAGTAGCGCGCAAGGCCGTGTGGAAGGCCGACGTGGCGGCTCACAGGGGCCTAGGACCGTGTGGGAGGCCGAGGCAGTACGGAGGGCTTGGAAGTGGGGTCTAGGGTTAGGGTTTTGTTTGAGAACTCTGGTCTAGGACCGTCGCTCTGATACCATGTTGAGAAAAAATAAAAGAATTGTTTATTCCATACGCCCTAGGCTCTCTTATATAGGAGAGTAGCCTATGGGTAAAATACATCAAGAGTCCAAAATGAAAAAGAAAATACAAAACGGTACAAAGGAAGATAACATATATCTCTACAGAATCCCATGAGGATATTGAGCTTCATGAACCAGAAACTGAAGATGTGAATAAAAATGAAACCCCTATATCTTTTCGAAGAAGTTCGAGGATGGTTATACCACATGAAAGGTACGTATTCCATGTGTCAGGTGAAACAGACGATAATCCAACTTCATTTGATGAAGTACTCGTGGATTATGACATTGATAGATGGATGCTAGCAATGAAGTTTGAAATAGATTCCATGTACAAGAATGGTGTATGGACCCTAGAGGATCCACATAGAGAGTTAAAATCCTTTGGGGATAAATGGATCTTTAAGAGAAAAAGAGGACATGATGGGAAGGTAGAGACCTTCAAGGCACGACTCATAGCCAAGGGCTACATACAGAGAGAAGGCATCGACTACGATGAAACATTCTCTCATGTGGCTATGCTTAAATTCATCAGGGCATTCCTAGGTATAGTTGCATATCTTGACTATGACATCTGACAGATGGACATCAATACTGCATTCTTCAATGGATACCTTGAGGAGGATATCTATATAGAGTACCCCATGGCTTCATAAATGAGGAAGGCAAAGTATGCAAGCTGAAGAAATCCATCTATGGGCTTAGACAAGCTTCTCATAGGTGGAACATCAGATTTGATGAAACCATAAAGAATTATGATTTCGTTCAGAATCCTGATGAATCATGTATGTACAAGAAGCTTAGTGTGAGCGTCATTGTGTTCATCGTGCTTTACGTAGATGGCATCATTATCATTGGAAATGATACATGGATGATGACTAGTGTTAAGATATGGTTGTCCCATACCTTTGAGATGAAATATCTTGGAGAAGCCTTTTATATCTTAGGTTTGAAGCTGTTCAGAAATAGAGAAAAGAGGATTTTGGGATTGTCACAACATGGGTAAATTAAGAAAATCTTGGAACGATTCCATATGGAGAATTCCACGAAAGGCTTTCTTCCCTTAAGACATGGTATACACAAATCTAAATGGATGGCTCGAGGATAAGAAAGGCATGGATGGATGCTCTTTCGCATAAGCTGTGGGAAGCCTAATGTATGCCATGATGTGTACAAGGCCATATATATGCCATGCAGTGGGAGTGGTAAGCCATTACTAATCTTGCTATGGAGAACAACACTAGAATGCAGTAAAAAATATCTTTAAATATCTAAGATGGACACAAGATTACATCTTTGTCTATGGAGATGGTAATCTCCAAGTCTTAGGATACATAGATTCAGACTTCTAATCTGATATAGATTACCGCAAGTCAATTTCAAGGTTTGTATTCTTGTTGAATGATTGTGTTGTGAGCTAGAGAAGCAAGAAGAATGATACTAAGGCCGATTCAACAACAGAAGCCGAATATATTGCTGCATTAGATGCTACGAAGGAGGCAGTGTGGTTATACAAGTTCGTCCTGGAACTTGACGTAAGTTCCTATGATACTGCCATCCCGCAGCTCTACGATAACACGGGAGCCATAGCTCAAGCAAAGGAACCGAGATGGCATCAAAAGAGCAAACACATAGAAAGAAAATACCCATCATTCGGGAAATTCAAAAGCGGGGTGACATCGTCATCACCAAAGTGGTCTCTGTCGATAATGTTGCTAATCTCTTACCAAACCTTTACCCCAAAAGATTTTCGACCATCATGTAATGAATGCGAGTTTAAAGAGAATACTTGAATGGTTCTGAGGGCTACTGGGAGATTGGTAGACATGTGAGCTCCATGCAAACCATTTCTATAATAAATGTTATTGTAATCTTTTGATATATCAATAAACGTTATTGATTTATTTCACTCCTTATTTGAGATTAAATGAATGCACTTATAAGGTCCCTTAGTACGATTAGGATTGTGTACCATGATCATCTTAATAATCATACAACTGTCGATTTAATGGTTGAATCATAGAGTTTGGTGCTTGGATGATATCTACATGGTTAGATTGAGAAGGAGGTGGCAATCATTCTGTAAAGGTTGATATCTGACCAATCTCTTGATGCAAGACATCTACATAGGAATAGAGATTCAGAGGTGTCAGATAAGTTAGGTTAAAGAGTTGACTTAACAAGATCGAGATAACCAAGACATATGACGTATGCTATCACGATATAGGCATGCATCCTTTGACCAGAGACATATATTACTATATGTCTAAGTATGTACATTAGGCAGACCATTAGGTTGATGACCTAATCAAGGTCTATACATCGATAAGCTGGCGTGCATACAAGGGCATATAAGTAATAGCATCTCTCAAAGGGATCTTACAGGTTCACTACTGAACTTGAAGACATGAGATCACTCATGAGATATTGGGACCAATCAAATTCCATATATGGTCATCTTGCTTTGGAAACATGATAGAATTTGTAGGCATGATATATGCTTTTGGAAAGCATATGATCGATACCAACTCCCAATTATCGAATGAGAAATTTAATAGCAAAATCATGAAGAAGACAGTTCGAATATGATCAAAAATTTCGGATTTATTATAGGTTTTCAAGTATGCAGGATGTATGGGTATTAAAAATACTTGAGGGTGATGTGATTGTAAATGATTTTATCACCATGATACTCCTATTTCGAAGGAGTGAGAAACATGTTTGGATTTTAATGACTCCTCTCAGAAGATTAGGAATTTGATCTTAGTTCAAATGTTGGACATTGATCTGGATATGATTCAGATGCAATGAGAAGATTACATTTATGGTTTGATTTAATCAAACATCTTTGAGAGGTCACCTAGATCTGGATATGAGATAAGATCTCAATATCCAAGTAACTATACATGGAATGTATAATTACCATGTCCTTATCTTCAAGTATCCACGAAGATGGCACATTGTTCTTGAAAGAGTTCAAGAATAATTCTATTGTTGACAATATAACTGAGTATTGGAAAATTGATGATTAAATATAATTTAGTTATCATAAATATTGTGAATGTGATTCATATTATTTGGACAAATGAGGAGAGTCATCTAAGATAATTAATTGAGATTTAATTATCAAAGATATGATTAATGTGGATATCATTGTCCATAATAATCACAAGTATTATAAATATGATTTATAATATCATGGGGAGATTTTATTGTAAAAAGGATTTACAAATTAAATGTTAATGCGAATTGGATTTACATTGTACAATTAATTGTAAATGTAATTTACATTTTATATTGGCCGGTTGAATATGATTCATAATTATCAATGGTATGATTGAAATTGTTACAAAAAAATTTGAAATTATTTTAGTGAAAATTTAAGCAATAATAGTTGTTACACATGTGGAATAATTGATGAGATACGAAAATCTCATCAATATTAGAAAGAAATACTCTTGATTCCTTAATAGGAGTGGACGACCCTTATGGATTCTCTCCATGGTGGTCGTCCACCCTTGTTATGAAAGGAGGCTCCACTCCTTTCCATACTATTCCACTTGATTTGATTTAATTGAATTTAAATTCTTGAAGATTGTTCAACATATTTATTTTCTTTTAAATTTATTAATTGTTGCAAATTTTATGCAACAAAATCATGGTCATTGACTTCAATTAGGAGTGCATCTCCACCATCTGATTTGTTATAAAAAAAAGGCTAACCTTAGCTCTTTCTTTAACGCAAATTGAAAGCAACAAATATCTCTCTCTTCTTCTCATACAAGTTCAAGAGTCTCTCTCTCTCTCAACCCTAGTGATCTTCCACTTGGTTGTTCTTGAGAGCATCACCGTCGTCGTGTTGTCGTTGTGCTGTCGGATCGATTGCTCGTGGATCTCTACCTTCTTCAGTGCTTCGTGTTCGTGAGGAAGGCTACGGATTTTGTGAAACGAAAGCAGGAGATTCCACGCTCAGATCGTCAACGCAGATAGTGGGAAGCACACATCTCATCCTGTTAGAAAATAAACATGCGGAAGCGAACATGGAAAAAGATAAAGAAATATAAAGAAGACGGGATTTTACGTGGAACCCTACTCCGTGAGGAGCGGGATGAAACCACGGGAGAAGCCCTCTAAAGGGCGGATATTCTATTGAACTTTCTCATCTGTTACAGGAGGCCTGGGGCTCTTTATATAGCCTCCACAAGGCCTCCAAGTCCCACCACTGGACGATGTGGGACAAAACTCAGTGGTGGGGTAAATGGATCCTGGAGGGATCCATTTACCCACCTATTACATAAGTGACGCATGCTCCAAATACTCTAACACTCCCCCTCACACTGGAGCATGCAATGCTCAGCTTGGACAAACAGAAAGAAACTCAACTCACAATACATGTCACTACAGACAATATCAACCCAACGCGCACAACTGCTGCAGTCGAGGACGTTGCTTCTCATGGCGTGCATGTGAGGAGGACGAACGGGGCTGGAGTGTCTATCTGGCTCAGAGAATGGTACTCTACTGTGGAGTCCCTATGATACCACATGAAAACCCTTGCCCTTAATGGCATAGGGAATAGTCCTCTGCTCTGGAGTCCCTATGGCTCACATGAAAGCTCTGGTCGACCAACAAGAATGACAAATGATTGGCATGCGTCATCGTCGAGTCTGAATCTGAAATAGAGTCTGAACATCTGACCGGTCTGGAAAATCTGATATCTGAATCTTGGAACAAGACCTGTGACTCTCTATATATACTCCCCCTTTCTCTCATACTGGTCGGAATGACATTGTTGACCACGTTGGGAGAAGATAAGATAATACATAAATATGGGGACATAATACCAAATAAGCCGTTACATTTTCTCGGCTTTACTTGCATTTTTTTTAAATTGCATACGGCTTTTCTTTGTATGCGCCTCTTTCTTCTTCCTTTTTTTCCCTCTTTTTTTTTCTTTTTTTTTTTTTTGAAAAAAAATGCGTACGGCTTTTTTCCTTGTACGCGCCTCCTTTTTTTTTGAAAAATATTTTCTTTCCTTTTTTTTGTAAATACTGGAGTTATTTTTTTCTGCCCATTGGGCATGCTCTCTCTCAAAGCTCTCCCCCTTTTTTTGTTTGAAACTATACATTTTTTTTAAACACTGTCCTGGACCCTCTAATAAATAACCCTTTAATTTTTTTTATAGCTGCAGGATCCTTCTGTTAGGGTTCCCTCAATGGAAAACCGCCCCCGATGCTCATGAGCGGGCGCCGCCAAGAATGGAGGAGGGGCCACGCCGCTTGCAGCAGCGCCGCCTGGAGAGAGCCAGGGCTCCGCATGAGCCGCCACTTTGATGGGAGCATGATGCGCTTGCGCCTGGCGGTTTCTTCGAGATGGGGCGACGCACGAGATGGGGCGAGGAGGAGATCGCCTTAAGCTTTGAGATGCGCGCAGAGGCTCTGGACCTGAAGATGCGATCCGCACCGCCAGAGTCGATGGAAGAAGGGAGGCGGAGCCCGGGGCCTGGGATCTACTCCTCCTGGAGGCACGAAGTAAGAGGGCGACGCCTGGGTGTGCGCCCTCGTGTCGCACGAGGGAACTGCTCGAAGGAACTGGAGGCTTCGCCTGGGGTACGTGCCCTCGCGTCGCGCGAGGGAACTGGAGTTAGGGCCCTGCGCCATCGTGCCTGGAGGAGAGAAATGAGAAGCTTCGGCGTGGGGTCGCCGCCACGTCTTGGAAGAAGGCGGACGAGGCTTGGGTTTCCACCTCGCGCCGTTTGGAGGACTCGAAACTGAAGTATGCCGCCTGGGGTAGGGTTCTGAGAACCCATCTTCTGAAGGAGTTTTGAGAAGGCCTGGATGACATCGCCTGGAGAAGCCGAAGGAGATGAACATGAGCGATATAGGCGCGTGCGACTCGATCGGATCTGTTCCATCGCCCTTTAAGAAGGGCGGCTTGAGAAGAAACATGCCACACCGATAGATGATAACGACCACTGGGCGCCGCCGTTGCAAGATTGGGTTTCAGTCCAGAACCGTGGAACCCATCGAAGAAGAAATAGCGGGCTGGGGATCTCCGCCTGGATTGGCTTTTCCTGGAGCACGCGATGGGAACCGAGCCCTGATGATCCTTATTAGGGTTTTGTGAAAAACCCTAGAACTTGAACACATTATGAACACGATCTCGAAAAGTAATTGAACAAGATGATTTCGAATCTCGACTAAAACAATAAACACAAAAATCTCGAGAATCGAACCCGCTCTGATATCATGTTAGAAAATAAACATGCGGAAGAGAACATGGAAAAAGATAAAGAAATATAAAGAAGACGGGATTTTACGTGGAACCCTACTCCGTGAGGAGTGGGATGAAACCACGGGAGAAGCCCTCTAAAGGGCGGATATTCTATTGAACTTTCTCATCTGTTACAGGAGGCCTGGGGCTCTTTATATAGCCTCCACAAGGCCTCCAAGTCCCACCACTGGACGATGTGGGAGAAAACTCAGTGGTGGGGTAAATGGATCCTGGAGGGATCTATTTACCCACCTATTACATAAGTGACGCATGCTCCAAATACTCTAACACATCCACCTGCCCACAAGTGCATCCTTCGTTGGATCGGACTTGAGACAAGTCTCTTCGTTTAGAGATACGTGGTCGCAAATATGCTCCAAGAGGTAATCCTTTTATTCATTTGTGATCTTGATGAAACAATATGAGAAAGGTTGTCATGTCATGTGGTTTCATCTTTGTTAAAAATTTTAATTTTCGCTTGCAACTAGTATGACTAGTTGTTCATTATCGCATGTGATGCGGTGTTCATGCTTCCGTGATGCGCTAAGGCTTAAACCCTAGCATTCAACCATATGAGTCTCTCCCTCAGCAGCAAAGCATGATGGTTGTTGCGTGTAGACTTCCTCCTGCAAGTCACCATACAAGAAGGCATTCTTGACATCCAGCTGAAAGAGAGGCCAATCACGTACCACAACAACAGAAATAAGAATCCTCAATGTAGAATGCCGAGCTACAAGAGATCGTATCATGATAGTCCACCCATATGTCCGGGTGAACCCACGAGCGACAAGTCTGGTCTTGTATCTATCCACACTACCATATGCATGGTGTTTCTCTGTAAACACCCACTTGCTCCCCACAACAGATATACCAGATGGAGAAGGAACAACACTCTACGTGCCACGTGACTATAACGCAACCATCTCCTCTTCCATAGCAAGGTGTCATTGACTGATCTGTAATGCTTCATGATATGTCCGTGGCATTTCTACGGCAAATAGTTCAACAAAAAACCTCTGAAACTCCTTTGAGAGATGGGCAAGAGAAACATGGGAAGCAAGAGGGTATGTAGCACAAGTACGCATCTGCTTCCTTAAAGAAATATGCACGTCAAGGTCCTCATCCTCCTCAGTGACCGAGGCAGGAACATCTATAGTCAGCTGCTCATCTTATTGTAAATGCAAATCACCAGTGCCATTAATTGAAACCGAGTACTCAAAACATACGTGGGGCATGTCGGATGATGGAGGAGGCCTATGAGCATGAGGTTGATGAGTGTAAACCTGTGGCAAAAAGGTGGAAGCTATTGATGGAGGAGGAGGTGGTGGAGGAAAAGGGACCAATAGAACGAGGGATGGAGTAATAGGTGTAGTAGTCGTAGGCATGATAGAAGAAAACGAAGGTAGAGGCATGTATACCTTTTTTTCAGAATCCGAAGGAATCAACCTATCACTGTTGTAGAGAAAAAACATAATAGACTAAGAGAAAGTGGCATCGACACTAACATAATATTTTCATCAAACAGGATCAAAACAATGGTATCCCTTTTGAGTTCTGGAGTACCCTACAAAGACACATGACAACTTTAAGAGAGAGCTTGTCATGACCAGGAGACATGTAATGAACAAAGGCAATAGACCCAAACACGCGAGGAGTGAGGCAGAAAAGAGCCTTCTCAGGAAACGCAATCAAGAACGAAATGTTTTCTCCCAATACAGACGAGGGCATACGATTCACCAGGTAGCATGCAATTAGAACCGAATCTCCCTAATAGGAATGATGAGCATGATTCTGAATCAATACGGTTATGGTGACATCTAAAAGGTGGCAATGTTTACGTTTAGCCACCCCGTTTTGTTGGGATGTATAGGCACATGGAGTCTTATGTACAATACCAAAGGCTCTGAAGAACTATGAGGGTGCGTTTGGTTGATGGGTTAAGGCGGGTTAAACTGGTAGAGGGTAACCCGTTTTTGGATTTTGGTGTTTGGATAGAGGGTTAAACTGGGGGTGGGTTAGAAGTGGGTTTGAGGTGATATGATTGTATTGAAGTTTGAAAAAGTGAGTAGTTATTGTGATGTGATTGCATTGAAGTTTGGAAAAATGAGTAGAAGTGGAGTAGTTATAATTTTTATATGATATGATGGTATAATATATTATTTTTTGATAGGATTGATGATGTAAAATTAATTTATTTAATTTTTAAAAAAGGAATAAAGTGGGACCCACGGGGAGAGAGGGGGATGTAGGTTAAGGGGGGGTAAACTCCCCAAACTCGCCGGTAACCCACATCCCGAACGCCGCCTGAGAGTTGTAAGCTATATAATTCTAATGCATTGTCAGAACGAAATACTTGGCATTTGCATAAAAAATGTTCTTTATTTCATTAATAAAAAATTGTCATTGACAGGACCGACATCGGACTTTTTTTTAAGTAGAAATACCCAAGACAACCTTGAAAGTCGTCAAGGTTGCATAAAGCGGTAGTCGGTACTCGATCGGCGGGATCACCTACTAAGGATTAATCGGCAGTCGGGTGACTAATCGGAATTAATCGGTCATTATTCCGTTTTAATTTTTTAATTATTTTAAATATATAAATCATTTTTATGCATATATTCTTATATATATACATATATTTGTACATTTTATATTCCATCATAATGAAACAAAAGAAGTAATTGACTTTATATATAACATTAAGCATATTAGAATATGTTTGCTTTAAAAAAAGTGAAAAACTAAAAAAATAAAAAAGGTTGTTGTAAAAGTCGGTCGAGTAGTCGGCCGACTAGTCGGGTGGACCGACTAACGGCCGACTAGGCCTAGTCGAGTCGGCGACCCCCCTAACTCGACTAGTCAGCCTAGTCGGCCGACTTTTGCAAGCTTGAAAGTTGTCAATTGCAATAAGATAAAATATGTGTCCCTGATGGTCTAGGACATGACTCGGGCCCTAAATGCCAAGATGGATCAACTCAAACATACTAAGACTACTACGAATCTGACGACTCTGAAATTTAGACCAGTAGTGCTTCCCAAGATGTCAAGCCTCGCACTAGATGGTAGAGCGAGTAGAAATCTGAGGACATACATGACACAACTTCTGCAGAGGAAGGTGACCAAACTGAAGGTGCCACACATAAGGAGAGACTGATCCAATGTGAATAAACGAAGCACCAACATATGAGGATTGGACCAGTCTATAGAGGCCTCCTTGCTCACAGCCAGATCTAATCACCATGACCGTAAGAATGTCCTGAAATATAAGAGAACAAATTCACAGAAAAATCTGGAGCATGAAGAATATTCTGCAGACGTATTGTCGAAGTCAACTACACCTCCCCTTATCTAGTGATGGGAGAGTGGGTCCCATCTGCTATAACTACAGACCTGCCTGGATGAATTGATTCATATGCACTAAACTGTCTTCTATCACCACGGAGGTGGTGTGAAGCTCCTGAATCCGTAATCCATTCTGATAAATCTGCTCTGTAACAACTAGTCAAAGCATATGCAGTACCTGATGTGGTGGTGGATGCTGATGTAGCTACCCCTGAAGATCCTAATGGAGTAGTAGACGACCCAGGTGCATGCATAATCTCTCTCAGTCTTGCCACAAGCTCATCGAACCTCTGATCATATATCGGAAGAGGAGCACCGAGTGGTTGATTCTGTTATGCAACACGAACTGAAACAGGGAAACCATGCCTAAAGTAGCATGTATCCTCAGAATGACCTGGTATGTGGTAGAAAGTGCATGACTGACGGGGTCGACCACCCACTCCCCTACCACGGTACTACACCCTCTGAACCGCGCAGAACCCCTTCTACCATGAGATGCAGCCATAGACATGGAGGTATGTGTTTGCTGAGTAGCACCACCAGGTGTTATAGAAAGCCTACTTAATTGGTGGTATGCCTCCTCTATTGGAGTTATAATAGCATTACTAAGAATTTGTGATCGAGCTGCTTCATATTCAGAGAGCTACTAGAAAAACTCCGGTCATCACCTAATCTCTGTAAGTCTTGAGCTATTTTGGTGAAGCAATCAAGGGAATGAAACCGTGGAGATTCTAAAATATACCCTTGAGAGAAGTGTAAAGGATATGAAGAGGACATTCATTCTGCTTTGATGTGAAGATATCATATTGTAGTTGCAGTATCTTCGACTCAGTTTTTACCTGTGGATGTCCCACATCACCTTGGTGGTAGGATGACTCAGAATATCATTGGCAATCTCAATCCCAGACAACCAGACATGCACATATGCATCATCTACCTCCCACGGGGAATTAACTCTAGTCTTGTTGATTGGAACATGGGAGCATGTTCCAATCGACAATGAGCTGGTACATCTATACTCTGTCTTGAAGAAAAAGACGATCGGAACATGGGAGCCTAGGACAACAGACGAGGAAAGGGAAGAAAACAAAACTTTTTCACTCAATATTGGGCATCAGCAAGCCCTCGAATGACCATTGTTTGTCAGATCAGAGCTAGTAGGACCTAGTTTCCTTATTGCTTTGCATGGCCACAATCAAATTGAAGCATATCTTCTTTCTGCTAATCTTTGACGTCTGTTGATAGTTTTAGCCCTGACTTAGCCTTAGCCAGTGGGAGAGAGAGGAGTCGATCTCATGCTCGTTATGTCTCTTTTTCTGGTAATATCTTGGATGATGAGTTAGAACATAGACAAAAGTCTGGTGAGCTCCCTCTACGAGAAAGACGGGAATCATCCCTGACGTCAATTCTGCCCATCTTGAGGCTTTTCCCCTCTTTTACCCAATGATTCAGAGGTTTCAATATATATTCGTAGCAGGGGACCTCAGCTCTAATATTGAGATCTCAATCCTCAACAGTGAAGGGCGGCCTCAGTTGGTATGATGGGATCCAGAGTGGACGGGTGAAGTCCCAAGGATAGGAGCCAGACAACCTAAGAAAGGGCCTTACCTACCACGAAAAGTGAGGTCATAGCCTTACATTTCCCATTTATATTAGCCTAGAGATATTTCTTCAATAGTTAGCTCTTTCTTAGGGCCTGGTGGTTTGGTTCGTCCTGCGTCAGAATGTGCTTCTTACGTTGCACTTCATTAGGCTCATGAATTGCATAGCCCATAACTCATAATTAGTCCCATCCATCTTGATAATCGATAATGAACCTTTGAAGGCACTCGAGGATGAGACGTCGACCTTGGAGTTGACCTTGTTGTCTGACATGATGATAATTGCTATGAAAACCAGGGCTATAAACAAGGATGAATGCATTTACACAGGCACACAGGAAGATGGTTGTGAATGTAGACTCATACCACAACCTCTTCCATCCATTAGAGGCTTCTCCGAGTAACTAGGGTGGTTTAGATGATCAAAATCACCCTAAAAACGGCGAATCCAATTGTTCTTAACAACGATTTCTAAGCCTCAACGAACGAAGATGACCTCTGGGGCGCCACGAGAGTTGGCGATAACCCCACACAGCTATGGCAGCGATAGAAGATGTTAGGACACCCTTCGTGGGGCAGAAATGGTGACAGCAGGTGGTCGTCGCTGTAGTTACTTCATGGCGGCGGTGGCCGTAGGCGGTTGCTGTTGCACAATAGTGGTAACAGTGGTAGCATGTGGCTGTTGTTGTTGCTGCTGTTGCCGAGAAGGGGAGATGGCATCCCCTAGAGCTTAGGTGGGGAAGGGGTAGCTAGGGCACAGGTTCTGATCTAGGATCATTGCTTTGATACCATGTGGAAAGGTAAAAGGAGTCGATGCATTACATTGTGACCTTAGGTTCTCTTATATAGGAGAAAAATCCTAAGAGAAAATTACATAAGATAGATTGAAGAATAAGTAAATAAAATAAAGAATAAACAAAACATGTATCTCGACATTTATGGTGACCTGCAGGAGGAAGTGTACATGCAACAGTCGTCGGGGTTTGTTGTTGAGGGGTAGTGCCATATGGTGTGTAGACTTCATATGGCTATTGATGGCCTTAAGCAGAGTCCAAGAGCATGGTGTCGAAAGCTCTCAAACTTGATAGAGAAGCAGGGGTTCATGAGATCGACCGCATATCACTCATTCTTCGTTCAGAGGACTCATACATGTACAATTGCTATAATGGTCTATGTTGATGATATCATTATTATAGGGGATGATGCGTAGGTCATTCTTGCAATTAAGGATTTCCTTGGTTAGAAGTTTATAATCAAGGACCTTGACGATTTACGTTATCTCTTTGGACTTGAGCTCGTTAGGAGTTAGCAAGGTCTCGTTATGACCCATAGGAAGTGCATTACAGATTTTCTCTCCGAGACATGCATGATCGATTACATGCCTACCACTACTCCCATGGACCTGAGTATGACGTTATATGATGATGACACATAGGTGGTAAACAAGAGGAGGTACATGGAGCTCATTGGTAAGCTCTTATATGTGACCATCACCAGGCCCGATATATCCTTTGTAGTGAGCAAAGTGAGCCAATTCATGGAGCAGTCTAAACAAGCACATATGGATGCAGTCCATATGATGAGGTATCTGAAGACCTCTCATGGCATTGGTCTTTTATTTAGTTGAAGAACATCCCTTGCCGTTAGAACATGCGTAGATGCAGATTATGTGGGATGTCCCAAGGACAGGAAGTCTACCTGAGGTTTTGCAGTATTCATAGGGAGCTCCTTGGTATCATGAAAGTGCAAGAAGCAAACGGTGGTCGCCATATCGAGTGCAGAGTCAAAGTACAGAGCCATGGCGTAGGGGAGTATAGAGATGATGTGGGTCGAATCCATTCTGATTGATCCAACTATTGATGTGCCTCTTGATGTGCATCTCCAATGCGACAACCAAGCTGCTCTTTTCATTGCTAACCCTGCCTTCAATGAGAGGACCAAGCATATTGAGGTCAACTATCACTACACTCGTGACATGATTCAGAAGGGCTTCATCTCCACCTCTCATGTCAGCTAAGCGGAACAGACAACATATGTTCACCAAGGCCCTAGCCAGAGGGCATTCCAGAGATGTTCCATGTTGAGCATGATTAATATTTATGCTCCATCTTGAGCGGGGTGTTGAGATATTATTTTTCCATAATTCCACGTATTTTCTTTTCTTTTAGTCTCTATTATGTAATTTGCCTAACGGGTTTCTCCTTTTATATAAGAAAACCCTAGGACCTCATAAATAAGCAATTTATACTTTTCTCTCCACAGTTCTCCTCTCTCTTTTTGCTCAGCCCTCCTTTTTGTCTCTCTTTTTATAGCAACTGTGGGCCCCAAAATTCATTTCATGCTTTTCTATTTTGAAAACCTTATCAGTCTCTCTAACCTTTTTTTAAGGAAGGAATGGTTATCACCTCCCTTATTCACACGCATATGACTACGATTCTAGAGCCCCATGTCAGCGCCCCTGTGTTAAAGAAGAGGCATAGTGATCATCGCTTCTGGTGGAGCTGCTAGACATGCACATGGAATTGTGTTGCCTAGGGGGGGCATCATCATTTGAAAGCGAAGCGCTAGGAGGGGGTGTGGCGACCATGATGACCAAGAGAACGGGAACCCATTGCCGGGATCGTAATTTCATGGAGGAGTCTCGTGGGTGCATGATAGGCACACTACCTATGCGAGGAGTTGGTAGTGGGTCAGTGTTTCCACGTGAGCGAAGGGTTCCAGATCACTTGGAGCGTAAGGCTAGGGTTCGAGAGTCTACGCATCACAAGCGGAGGAGTGCGAGGGGTGGTCCTTGGCGGTTTTTCTAGTGATGGTGGCATGGAGGTGTTGTCTGGAGGTGTGGCCCCATCGGTAGAGTGGTTTGTGACACGTGCACAAAGAAGGTACCAGCCTAGAGGTGGGTGCATCGATTTATGCCATGGCATTGAGGATCACACTCGTGGTGGCGTTAGGTGGTTGACGTGGCAAGGACTTCGCGTGGGACTTCATGTAGTGGCCTTCTTCTTCTCCAGTTAACAGTAGAGGTGTTGTTTTAGATGTACTGGAGTTGCACTTTGTGGTGGTGCGTGCAAGGGGAGATTTGATCGTGTTGCTTGGGAGTATGCGTTGAGAAATGAGCATTGAACCCAGCATAGAAATCGCAAATCAGATCGGCGTTGGTGACAGCTGCATAGAGTTAGGGTTTCATCATAAACATTAATAACTTTTTGAAGATGGCGATGTGGAAGATGTGATCTTCGGATGTTGTGCATATGCGCTGAACATCCTCTTCTCGAATTTTGAACAAATCTTGAGAACATAATAAAGACATGAATCTTCAAGAATAAACTCTAGAATCAAACCCGCTATGATACCATGTAGAAAATGATAATGTGGAAGCGTAATCATAGATAGAAAGATACAAAACAACATAGAATGCGGGTATTTACATGGAACCCTACTCCGTAAGAACCATGATGAAAGTTGAAACCACAGAAGAAGGCATTACATGGCCTATAATTTTCTCTATGAATACAAATGGTGCGATGTTTCTTATATATCCCCACCAATATGACCAAGTCCCATTCATACACGATGTGTGGCTAAACATGAGTACATGAGTAATTGGATCCTTGAGAGATCCAATTACCCATCTAGATGTATACTCCATTGTCTTCTCATGCTTGAGTTTTGTGGGGGGAGATTTATGCTTATATAAAGGCTCTTGTTTTTCGATTGTTAATGTAGAAAAATCTTTTCAAAGTTTACACTAGTTTCCCCTATAGAATAGGATGACTCTGTGGCATCAAAAACCCATGTTAAACCATCATCTTTATTCTGTAGATTTCTCTCTTATCACGTTTTATTCAGTAAGCCAATTCTATTATTGTTAAAAAATTAACTTAATAGTTGACCGGATCTGATTGTCGATCTTCACTATGCTCAAGAGCTAAAAGGCACAACATAATCTAGAGCTGAAATGGAAAGGCATGATTTAGAACTTTTTTCTCTGCAAATGATTAAGCCACACAACTTATGTTTTTTGTTCATCATCCCGGGACTTCTTTTCCTGAGGTTACTCGAACAAAGAAACATGCTTTTGAGATGGATCATCTCTCTCATTACATTCCAATTGCATATTTTTCAGATGGTTCCTTTTCATGGTCTAGATTTTAAGTCACTTGTAAAAAGTTCATTTTATACTTTACTCATTGGATGCTGTATGTTTCAGATCGGAGCTTAGGAGACTAAATTTTTGGGGGTTCTACACCATTATTTTGGAGAATGGAGATGAGCTCATTTCTGTTGCAACATTCAGGTGGGAGAAGCTGATCGGAAATATCATCTATTTTGTTATGTGATTACGACTTCGGATATAATCTGAGCATGATTTGGGACTATCTTTTCATTCGCAGTCTCACTTGTATCATTTACAGGGTATACGGAGAAAAAGTTGCGGAAATGCCATTTATCGGAACACGTGTTCAGTATCGGCGAAGGGGGATGTGCCGGATCCTTGTAGATGAACTAGAAAAGGTTTTCTTCACAACCACATAATTTGTATATCAGATTTGCATTTACACCTGTACAATGAGTTAATTGAACTTTGCTACAGATTTCTACATGCATGCTTCTTTTAAATTGCATTATACGTCTACTTGTATGCAATATTTTCTCAATTTGCATCATCGTGAGGACAGCATGCAATAATTTCTTTATGTGGAACTGGCACTCATCTTAGAGGTTGTAGATCATTTCAGTTCGTTTGACATGTATACCATTAGCAGTTAGCAGTTAGGCTCATTAGCAATGACTGTTGTAAGTTGGGAGTCTTTTAGTAACTTGATAAGTGCTGAGAATTCCGTGATCACTAGAGCAAAGTATTAATGTTTTTTTATTGCAATTGTGTTTCCCAGTTGCTGTATACAATGGGAGTGGAGAGGCTCTTGTTGCCAGCTGTTCCTCAGCTTCTACCAACTTGGAAAAACTCTTTTGGGTTTTCAGAAATGACGCAATCAGATAAATTGGCGCTTTCTAGTTATACCTTTCTTGGCTTCCAAGGCACTAAAATGTGTCAGAAGCTCCTGAGATCACCCACTGCTATATCAGAGAAATCAGTTGGTATGGTTGACAAAGGAATCTGACTTTCAAGATTTTTTTTAAAATCTAATTTATGGCATAGACTGAAATTTATATCCTTCTAATTTCACAGGTGTCAGTAATAGGATGCGGAGCATCAGCTATGATTGTAGCAATACAAAAAGCAACTGCAGTTTTACTTCCGAAATGGAGAAGCTGCTAGTCAACAATGTACCCTCACCTTCTTCGGAGGCGTGCATTTTGTCTTCTGAAGATGCAAGATGTATGAATAGTCTGGCTGATGATTGCCATTCTTCCCCTGCTACTACTTCTGTAAGTAGCGAGCTCTGCATTCAGTGGTCTACATTGCCTTTCCAAAGCAAAGCAGTGCAGAGATCATGATGGAAGTTCTTTGCCACTTTTCAAGCTCTTCAGAATTTGATTGGTCATTTTCACCGAATTTTTCAAACTTCGCTGTGTTGCTCCAGCCAATCTCATATGCAAGGGCTTTGAAGAAGCCATGCCGTAAATCATCGTGGCTATGCACTTTCTCATCCGTTATGACTTCGGATCCGTTTTAACTTATACAACAATTTCTTCGCTTTCGACCATTTTGGAGGAAACCTGCATAGTCTGGAAGGCAAGGTAGCAAGGGAATGTTACAAATTCATAACTTTTGAGGAGACTTCACTGATGATGGAAGACGAAGCTAATTGTTTTACTTCCCTTATATTTAAAAGGGGATTTTTTGCTAATTTGTATAGTACTCTTTGTAGATAGGCATCCTTATATCTTTACAACGTGTTAACGTTTGTACATACAGATGTAGCACAGCAATTTTGTAGGTTCATATCAGGTTAATAGTTCTCTTGGTGGTATCTATTTATGATATTCAATATAATATTTGAGAACTTATTAAGGGCATGGCATCATCATTTATGCCCCGAGTTAGATTTGATTTAAGCATTAGAACTACTTGAACATGATTCTGAGTTTGGCTGTCTACTTAGAAGACCTACATGTGAGAATGAGATGCTATCTAAAACATCCAAGTTCCTGTTTCCAAGTTCCTATTTATGGTCTCTAGCATTTTCTTGCATCATACTTTTTTATACAATGAAGATTACTTTTTTATACCTTGAAGTTCCTCTTTTACTAGTACACTCCTATTTGACTTAAATCAGTTTGACTTAAATCAGTCTTTGTCAGTAATGTATCTGTTTATTTGATAGAATTTGCATAATCATATGATTAAACATGGGTATTTACTAATTTGATTGAAGTATAACTTCAACGTTCATTTCAGAAATTTTTCACAATCAGATATGTAATATGTAAACGATATACTTTAAAAATAAGATCAGGTGAGACCGCAATAATTTAATTTATCAACATAAGTTGTGTTTAAATTGCATACAAAATGTTCGAGGCAAATTCCCAAGTAGCGTTCTGGAAAAACATAAGTCTGCCGATATGGTCAGGAACATTTTAATTCTGTGTATCAAGTAGTGATGTCATGTCATGTTCAAAATGTGACATCTATAATGCATTTGGAACATGTGACCTTTGTAGTGTAAAAAATCTTGGACTTGAAAAGAAAGGCAAAATGTGACATCGCATGGTCTAAATGCGACATCACCTTTTGCCATTTTTTTCGCTTGTTTCAAATGTCATATAGATGTCACATTTTAAACATGCAACATCACTATAATTTTGGAGAACTAAATTGTTCCCTACAATATCAATAGACTTTTGTTTTTCCAGAACGCTATTTGAGAATTTCTCTCTCCCCAATGCACAACTTATTTATTTATGTTGGAGTATGTGTTATGTGTCACTTATGGTGTAGATGGGTAAATGGACTACTCCAGAATTCATTTATTCCCACATCTATCAATGGTGGGACTTGGAGGGTCTACGGAGGCTATATAAAAAGTCCCAGACCTCCTCTATTCAGTGAGAAAGTTCAATGCATAAATAAGCCATTTGAGGCGTTCTCCCGTGGTTTCATCCCGCTCTTTAGGGAGTAGGGTTCCACGTTAAATCTCGTGTTCTTTCATTGTTTATTCTTCTTTATTTCTGATATGCTTCCGCATTATATTTTCTAACACAGAGTGGGTTCGATTTTCAAGGAGTTTATGTTTTTGTTTATTCGAGATTTGGTTCTTGATTGTTCTTGGAGATTCGTTCTTGTGGATTATTATTGTTCATGATCATCCTCCAAGTTTTGGGTTTTTGTTGAAACCCTAAATTCCGAACGGTTCTGTTAGAGTATACGTGTTATGCGTCAAGTAGATGGGTAAATGGATCACTCCAGGATCAAGTTACCACATCCAGAGTTTAGTCCCACATTTACCAGTTGTGGGATGTGGAGACTCAGTTACGAGTAGCGAAAGCAAAGTAGCACAAACCAAACAAGTAAACACACATGCACAGAGATTTACAAGATTCAATCTCAACTGGCTACATCCTTGGCGTAAATAGTTGGTTTCACCATATTGGAGAATGGAAAAATATAGAGGATATGGAAAATCACAACCTTAAGGAGATTATATAGTACTCTCAATACAAACGGATCCCAAAGACAAACATGATCGAATAGAAAAGACAAACGAAGGCGATGATGTAATAACCGTTTGTTGCAAATAGTGAAAGCAAACAAGCATAAACCAAACAAGCAAACACAAGTGCATACGGATTTATGAGGTTCGCCCTTAACTAGGTACGTCCTCGGAAGGTGGTGATTTGTTTCACTATATATGGAAAAAGGAAAATTACATAGAGTACTGAAAACCCTAATCCTAGGGAGTTTATGTAGTACTCCAAGTACAAACGGATCCAAAGACAAACAACGAGACCCCTATGAGATGCAAGTTTCGCCTGTTGTTATGGAGAGTGCTGAAAAAAAAGGTTCAACTGGGCCAGTAGAAGACACATGATTAAAATTCAAGATATACCAACAGCTCCTTTTGACTTCTTGTTCCCATCATGATGTTTTTAAAGAGTGATGCAATCTAGGAAATCTGAAATTCACCAAATTTCAGAATGTTTTTCTGGAGAAAATGTCCTTTTCTTTTAGGCTTACTGTAATTCCTTTTGAAAATGTGTTAGAAAGGATGACGGGTACCAAATGAGATTGAAAAACACTGATACGTTGATAATAAATCCATGCAGTTACTGCAAAATAGGCTGGTGGTATCTCGTGGTTGAAAACTCACTTGAAATCAGTTCTGGTCATAAGTCCATTCTATATCATGGTGATTAATAAGCCCTTGACGAGGTAGTATCCCTGTGGTGGGTTTGAAATAGTGAAATGTAATTTATCGGTTCCATATGTTCAACATTTGGATCTGGAGTTGAGCTCAGATATTTCAAAAAGTGATCTCTGAGTGAATTTTTTTATGTGATTGATAGTTTTTGTAGAGAGTTCTTGATCTTCTCATGTTCATTCGTTTACTTTGCCTTCGGTTGATGATTAAATTCTAGATATCTGTTTTCTTGTTTTGTTTTCATTTAATTATAGACATGCAGTTTTAGAGGCCAAAATCATTTCTCAAAAGACATCTTTCGCACCACAGCAGCATAAGATAATTATATCACTGTTTGCATCAGCAACCGATATACCATTACAAGCATCACCAATAGACAAAACTAAGCATTTAGCATACCGAATACCAGCAGTTTGACTAAAAAAAACAGAATAACAGCAGCTGCTCCCCAGTAATCCACTGTTTTTATGCGACTTTCTTCATGGTCTCTACTGGGAACATGCTCTGTTTCTGCGGAATTACCCCCATTGCACTTTCTTCTCGTCCATCAATAGAGAAAGGAATAGAAAAAGTAGATAGCCTAAAAGAAGAAAAGAATTATTTTTTTCCCAAGAAGAGATGGTTCTTCTTTGTTTCTTTCTGGTTGTCATGCTGTAGGGATGGAATATTTGTCTGCTCAAGCAAGCAGAACTACTGTTCTTTCTCACATAATCAAATACTAAATAGGGCATCTATTTGAACTCATGAACGGATCAATGCCAATTTTGCCGATCTGTGTTTTTTCTGTACTGCAATAGGCCCGTCTTTGTAGTCGGATGTGGCCCACAAAGTGGTAAATATTTGCTGAAAATGCCTGCTAGTCTGGACAGAGTATTTGATAAACATATGTAACTCAACAAGATAAATAGGTGCTGCCTCATACCTGTTTAGAACAGTATGATGAACAAAGGACACTCATGTATGAACAATGACACTCATGCTACGGTTGTCAGTTATGTGAAAATTGCACGCGAGAAGTTCTTGTGTAGATCCATGGTGGAGGGAAGGGTAAAGATGTTCAGTGAGAATCGTCTAGTGAGTGGTAGTGGATATGCTAATGAACTGCATTCTATTAATATTCCTCCAAAAAACAGTTCCCAGGTATTGTTGAGGTTGTATTTGGATCTGATTAACCTTGCCTATATAAATGGTGTACACATGCCTCCTTTTGCTTCTAAAAGAGAAAGAGAGAGAAAAAGAGAGAGATTCATATCGAAAATAGACTAACAATAAGTTCTCTAAATGATAACCAAGAACTATGGAGTTTTAATTTCTTTTTTTGGGGGAAAATAGGGAGTCAGACTGTGCATATCCTCTGTTTAACTTATTAATTGAATCATATTTCCTTTAAATCCAAAAGTTTGCGAGGATGCACTGAATGGAAAACGGTGACTATGGTAGAGGGTGCATTTCACATGTTCTGTGCATGGGTTAATGCACCTCTTACTTATCACTTGAATGGTCTCCATTAAAATCCCTATATTTTGTACAACGAATGCTTCTCTCTCGAATCTTTTAGCCTCTCTTTCCTGTTCAGCATATATTCTGGCGATCTAAACAAAGGAAAGTGAGTTATTCTTCTGCTTCTTTGCTTACTTCCCAATCCATTTCTCATCACTGCCTTCTTCCCTAATTGCTTCAACGAAGAAACATATATTCTTGTCATGGCAGTGCCGAATCGGACCCATATTAACATCTTTCTCTGATGCACATATACCGAGGCGAATTGGGAGGTTTGGTTTTTTAAAGCTGGTAAATTGAATCTTCTTTTGTCTGTTTCCTTCTCCATATGCATCAACGTCAGAAATCTAAACAAAAGCCCTTCTCTCGAGAGAATCCATTATTGCCTGCTGACACACAGACAGAGGTTCCTTCCCACAGCCATGTACAGAGACTTTATTTAAATCATAGTGGAAAAAAGTAAACACCTCTCTCTCGAATCCCTTCCCCATTCCTCTCCGCTCCACCTTCATGGCCTCCTCCACTCCCCTCCCACTCACTATCATCATCACCACCTTCCTCTTCCAGCTGCACACATCCTCTTCAGCAGTCCTCTACGGCATGAGAAGACACAGGGACAGCAGCCACCACCACTCCTCCATCAACAACCACTCCCTCTGCGACATCTTCACTGGCAGCTGGATCAGAGGAGAAGGTAAGATCTACTCCTCCAGTTGTCCCTTGATCGACTCCCAGTTCAACTGCCAGCTCTACGGCCGACCGGACTCCGACTACCAGAGCTTCCAGTGGAAGCCCAATGCCTGCGAGCTCCCGAGGTTCGACTCTTTGCTCTTCCTGGAGAGGATGAGGGGCAAGACTATCATGTTCGTGGGGGACTCCCTGGGGAGGAACCAGTGGGAGTCCCTGCTCTGCATGCTTTCCGCTGCGGTGCCCGCAGCTTCCCCGACACAGCTCGTGAGGGCCGACCCGCTCTCCACTTTCAAGTTCTTGGTAATGGACTAAAACCCACAATGCATGTTTGTGTTTGGGATTATAGCCATTAAGTTGCTGTTCAAGATTCAGTTCTTGAATGTCTAGACAAACTTAAGATACAACGGTCAAGTCATTCAAATAAACCTGACATTCAGTGTAGTTGATAATGTTGGAAGGATCTCTTGGATTGTTGTGATTTGTGCAGGACTATGCCGTATCAGTGAACTTCTACAGGACGCCGTACCTTGTGGACATCGACACTGTGCAGGGGAAGAGAGTGCTGCAACTGGACGATATATCGGCCAATGCGGCGGTGTGGAAGGATGCAGATGTGCTCTCCTTCAACTCGGGGCATTGGTGGACACACAGGGGCTCTCTCCAGGGGTATAGTTATTGAGTTGGTCGATCTCTACTCTAGATTTTGCTTCTTCATCGTGTTTATCTGATGTTGACTAATCTTATGGTTGCACAGCTGGGATTATATCAGCGACGGGGGAGGGTATTATACGGACATGGATAGGTTGGTTGCATTTCAGAAGGGGTTGCTGACTTGGGCTCGCTGGGTCGACACCAATGTCGACAGATCCAAGACTCGTGTGTTCTTCCAGTCCATTTCGCCCACCCATTACAAGTAAGATCTCTTCCCGTAGTTATCATATTTGATTGAATTGGCCCAGGCTATCCAAGCCGCACTGACTGATTTGGTTAAACTGGCATGTTAGAGTTGGATTACCAAATTGATGGAAAATGCAAACTTCCCTACTTGTCATCCCAGAATAATCCAATCCAACATGCATCATTCCTTGCATCCCCTATCTTTGAACTAGCATAAGCTAAGAGAGCTAGGCCAATGCCACAAGGGACAAACATGTTCCATTGAGGCATTTGGTCTTTCCTGCATGCTTGTTCTTCTTATATTTCAGTATGTGATAGGTAGATTGTTGGGAACCTGGACTTCCACAGGTCAGTCTAATTGTAAAAAGCGACCTTCAATCTTGCTCTATTTTCACCAATGACCCCTATTGTCTACTTTCCTAAGCCAAATTGTGTTACCTCCCGGGCTTAGGTCCATGGTCTGTTATCAAGAAAAATTGGTTCTGACAACTTGTTGGGTTCAGATCCAAATGGATCTGTTGACAACAACCCAAAATGCTTAAACCCAAGTTGTCAAGTAGTAATCCCCATCACTTATAACCCACCCTCACACTTTGTGAGTTTTAGATGTGGGACTATGTTTGGAGGTATGAGTGTTACAACCTCCCCCACTTATATTCACAACGTCCTCGTTGCGACATGACTTATCACTTATTCCTAGTGAAACTGGCGGATGCACGCTCCGGGTAGCCATTTCCTCCATCTCTTTGTAGAGGCCGCCCCCTCTTGGGTAGCCCTTTCCACTATCATAGGAAAATTGGCTCTGATATCACTTATAATGTCACGGGCTTAAGTCCCCGGTCCATTATCGAGGAAAACTAGCCCTGACAACTTGTTGGTTTCGGACTCAAATGGATACGTTGACAACCACCTAAAATGCTTAAGCCCACGTTGTCAAGTAGTAATTCCCACCACTTATAATCCACCCTCACACTTTGTGAGTTTTAGATGTGGGACTATATTTAGGGGTATGGGTGTTACAACCTCCCACGTATATTCACAACGTCCTCATTGCGACATGGTCCATCACTTATTCCCAGTGACAGTGATGGCTACACGTTCCGGGTAGCCATTTCCTCATATCACTTTCTATGGTGGAGATTACTACTTGATAACTTGAGCTTAAACATTTTGGGTGGTTTGTCAATGGGTCCAATTGGACCCGAACCTAACAAGTTATCAAGGTCAGTTTTCCTCGTTAACGGATCGGGGACTTAAGTCCGGGACATTACAAATGGTATCAGAGCCAATTTCCCTCTGCTAGTGGAAAGAGCTAACCGAGAGGTGGAGTCACCCCAACAAAGAGATAGGAGGAAATACAGAGCGTGCAACCGCCACTGTCACTGGGAACAAGTGATGGATCATGTCGCAACGAGGACGTTGCGAATATAAATGGGGGAGGTTGTAACACCCATACCCCTAAATATAGTCCCACAACTAAAACTTACAAAGTGTGAGAATGGGTTATAAGTAGTGGAGATTACTACTTGAGAACTTGGGCTTAAGCATTTTGGGTGGTTGTTAATGGGTCTATTTGGGTCCGAACCCAACAAGTTGGCAGGGCTAGTTCTCCTCAATAACGGATCGGGGACCTAAGATCAGTGCGTTACAAATTGTTAACTAAATTCATGCCCTATCTCAGACTAAACAAAACCTCCGTGCCCTATCTCCTTATTCTATAAGAATGGTGGATGGGCAAAAAATGTGGATGTGGAGATGATTATAAAGAGATGAATAATGGGAGTTAGAGAGGTGGTGGTGTTGAATGAGAAGTTAGATTATTGGTGGAGTTGAATGGGAGGTTGGTGGAAGAATATGGAGTGGAATGGAGGT
Source organism: Ottelia alismoides (assembly GCA_037367405.1). NCBI lineage: Eukaryota > Viridiplantae > Streptophyta > Magnoliopsida > Alismatales > Hydrocharitaceae > Ottelia > Ottelia alismoides. Next base: position 260,427 of record JAZKJV010010871.1, read on the forward strand.
TGAAAGAAGACTTGGAGGTTATTGGAGAAAGGGAAGTTATTGTAGAGAATGTGATTAAATAAAAGAAAATAAAAGTATGCTACTTTAAATACAATAAAATAAAGAGAGAAGACAAATAGTGGAGAATTTACAAAAGAAGACAAAACATCATGTACAATTTTTGTTTACTTTTCTAATTTGTATTTTTTTGTCTTTTTAATAAGAGATATTTACAACGGAAAAATACTATAAAATAATATAATTAAAATACAACACAATCATGATATTTTTGTATTTTTAGCAATTATGAAAGATACAATAAAAATTAAAGAAAGAATGAATATATAAAAGGTATACAATGTACATCTAGGTCCCAAAATCCAACTTTTGCAAACGAGCTCCGATTTTAATGAAACCACTTCCGTTGGATAGATAATTTTCTAACTTGAACTTTAAAAGTGAGTTTGGTGAATTTGGAGTTCATACGGAGCGGAAATTTAGCTTGGAAGTTGGTCTTTACGGCTTTTTCCCATTGGGATCTAGGAGTATTTTTTTGAGATATAATTTATTTTGTATTTTTGTATTTTATGTACATTATTATGAACAAGTTAGAGAAAGAATTAGCCAAAAAGGAGTTGAAATGAAATTATTAAAAATACATGAAGTTTTGAGCTATTTACAGGTATAAAACTCCTTTATTTTTGCGGCTTTTTAGTGTTATTTATTTGTACAAACTTATATACAATAATTAGTGTATTTTATTTAAAAGAGGTATTTTGTTAATTTATTGATTTTATAGACATTTATTAGGGAATTTACTCATGGATTTTGCTAAGATCAAGATATTGCGATGATGAATCGCGGATTCATCACCCATTGATCACCCTACTTTGTGAGTATGCCATATGAAGTGAGCTCGACTGCATCATTAGGGTCAGTGGCGACCTTTCCTTTATAGATTGCACAAACTCCACCTAATCCAAGCAAGGGTGCCTTCTACAACTTTGTCGATGCCTCTTGAAGCTATAAATGTGTAACGATAGATGGCTCGACAATATTCTTGGGGAGATAGGTCTTCTTCCTCCAAGAATATAATGTGTATTAAAATGAGAACTTGATTTCTCTGTTGATTGGCTTATGTGAAGTGATTGACCCTCCATTGACGATGATATAACGGAAAGGTCAGCCCTGGTATGTCAGATGCCATGAGGGTTCGTAAAGTGTTTAGTTAGGTATGATCAAGTCTTTGGTGGAGTACTTTATTGCAAATCGTCACATGTTAGGAAAGCATGAGACAAGGAAAGACACTATCCACTAGAGTTGAGGTGATTGACTGAGGTGCAAGATAGAATTGCCTCATGGTTACTGGTTAGGGTCTGGGGCACACGAGGGAAGAAATATACTAATCATAGAGATTTTTTTGGTAAATAAAATGGGGTGACATTCATGAGAGGCCACCCAAAATGGCATCTATATATTTACAGTTTTAAGGCCTACAATAGGATGCAACTTTGAGACGGCCTCTAGCATCACCCTCCTTGTGTGAATTGGCCTAAAACCTCATCCATGTTATGTCACTCATGAGATACCCCCCCCGTATCAACCTCCACGCGAAGCGATGTGACAGATTTGCTAGCATGAAGTAGATGGGCTTGAGGTTGAGGTTGTGATTGATGTACATCTGGCTTATGGACTTGAAAGGCAGTAGTTCATAATAGTGCTCCTTCGACGCACGTCTCAGCTGCTTCGCACCCAAGGAGAGGCTTTTTGATAGTCTTGTCAAGAGCTAGGCTAGGAGATCATGTATGCGATAGCTGATGGGGGGCAGAAAGTGAGTGCTTGGGCAAGAGTCAAGCAGGTGCAGGGTGGAGGAAAGGTCTGAATCAACTATTCTTGGACTGCGGATACCTCCTTCCTCCTCGCGATTATCAAGAATATATATCTCAAATGCTTTCTTTCTTACAGAGAAGACAAAATGGACACACCCTCCTAATAGTGAGCTCTTGACTGAGAAAAAAACAAGGCATCAAAAACTGCCCAAGGCGAGGTGATGAATCTGTGATTCATGACTCTAAAAGTTGAAAATAGAGCCTTTGTTCCCGAGTAATTAGCTGCATATTTCCACATATATTGCATAGTTAGCATTTATGCATGCATTGATAACATCTGCATTTTAACATTCATATTGCATAAATAAGAAGCCAAATTCATATGTAAAAATCACTTGTATATTCTTCATATTTCATCTATTTGTATATATCTTATACTAACTCCGAATCCAATAAAATCAACTCCATAGTGTATATATTACTAACACTAATCAAAGAAAAATATCAAAAAAAAATACTAACTTGTAAAATTGACCAATAAAATCCCAATCCAAGTTTGAGACCGTGAACCTTAGAATGCACATATCTCGCTCATACAGCCTTCGAATTAGGTCTACTCACTTTTAAAGTAATATACATTCAAAAACCTTCGAAACAAGACTAATTTCATTAAAATCGGAGCTCATATGCAAAACTTGGGTTTTGGGCCCCTTTTATATATTGTACATATTGACCGTTTGCCCTTCATTTTTATACTTTTATTTTCTTAATTATTAAAAATCCAAAAAATTAGATTAAGTTGTAAATATTCCTTTCATATTTTTCCTAACTTTATTTTGATTTTTCTCTTAATTAAAAATGACAAAAATTAGAAAAGATAAAATGCGGTATTTTATATTTATAAGGTACCACCCAAAAATACATTTTGTACAGATGATTTCCTTTGATTTTCAACTCTTCACGAAAGTTGTAGATCTCGTCGAGACGAGCAACTTTCGTGTTGACCACTTTTTGATTTAATCCCTTTTGTTATATCTTTTTTGAATTTTCTTTATATTTAATTTTTGAATTCTCTAGGAGCGACATGTGGCAGCTCCTGGAGCCGCCACATGTCACCCCATTATTTTATTATTTTCGGATTTATTTTATTATTTTCGGATTTATTATTATTATTATTTTATTATTATTTTAATTATTTTAAGTAGCCTACTATATTACTCTATTATTTTATTTCTTTTAATCCCCCTTTACCTTTTCTCCTTTCTTTTCCCCCACTCCAAGCCACATCTTATCCACTTCCTCCACCATTTTCTCCACTCTCTCCATCTCTTCTCTAACTCCCTCTTCCTCTTTATATTCTCATCTCCCTCTCCATTCTTCTTCATCCGCCATTTTTCGACAGAAAAGAGAGAGAGCTTCGGATATCTGTAGGTGACATCTACTGAGAACCACCGTTGAGCGACGACCTCTGATCACGGCGAGATCCGAAGGTTCCCAACCTTCGTTACTCCTCCTTCTTGGAGGAGCTCTAGCTTCTCGGTGTCTCGTTGGGCATTGATCGAAGCGACAATAGAAAGCCGCACATCGTGGCTCCAAAATCGACGAACCAAAATGGTAAGTATTTTCCATCATATATTTTCATTTCATTTTTTATCTAACATATTTTCTTCCTTGATCATCATCACAATTTTTACCACAAAACATCACACACAAATCATCATAAAAAGCACCATCATTCATCATCATCACATCATTCACCACCTATTTTTTATTTCATTTCCACCACTATTTTCTGTTTACAAAGAAAATCACAAAAAAAATTACAAAGGAAAAAAAATAAAAAAAAAGCAACACAGGGAAGAAGTTGTGGCCGTCCCCTCCCTGACCGTTCCACCTCCTCCTCCACGTGTGGCCGCCAGCCACGCATCCTGTCCGCCCGCGCGACGGCTGCCGGCCGCAAGCAGCCGCCGACCACCTACCACAGCCGTTGCACGGCCGACCTCCCCCCGCCGTTGCCACCGGCCGCAAGCAACCTCCGCCCCGCGGAGGCGCACTCCTCCCGACCGCCCGCGCGTCGGCCACCTCCAGCTGCTAGGCCCTCTTCACCGCGCCTCCTCTGCGTGGACAAGCCAAGCCGCCCGATGCCCAGCCGCCCCCCTCCGCGTGGACAGGCCAAGCCGCGGAGGCACACTCCTCCATCGCCGCTCTCCGCGAGGCGCAGCACTGCAACAGCACGCCCCCGCGTGCCTCCCCGACCGCCATCGCGCAGTTGCCCTCCCACGAGCGTGCCGCCCTCCAGGCCGCGCGTCCATCCGCCGACAACTGCACGACCTCCTCCAGTTCACTCGCCCCAGCTCCAGGCCGAGGCTCGGTCGTCGTGCCTACCGCCCGCTGCAGCGCAAGCCGCCGCCCTCCTTCCTGCCCCGCGGCCGCGCGCGTGCGCGCAACAGTCCCTCCGTGCCTCTCCTCACCGCGCCACTCCACACGTCGCGCTGCGCCTCCGCTCCAGCCAGCGACGCGTGTCGCCACCCTCACCAACTTGGATTGGGATTCGGAGGCTGTATGAGCGAGATATGTGCATTCTAAGGTTCACGGTCTCAAACTTGGATTGGGATTTTATTGGTCAATTTTACAAGTTAATATTTTTTTTGATATTTTTCTTTGATTAGTGTTTGTAATATATACACTATGGAGTTGATTTTATTGGATTCGGAGTTAGTATAAAATATATACAAATAGATGAAATATGAAGAATATACAAGTGATTTTTACATATGAATTTGGCTTCTTATTTATGCAATATGAATGTTAAAATGCAGATGTTATCAATGCATGCATGAATGCTAATTATGCAATATATGTGGAAATATGCAACTAATTACTTGGGAACAAAGCTCTATTTTCAACTTTTAGAGTCATGAATCACAGATTCATCACGGGGAAGAGGAGAGGCAAGATCCAGGTTGACGTGAGTGAGGTCCTTCGATGGGGACCGAAAGGGCAGAGAGGCTAGGACTGTGTGCTGTGCTTTCCACCTAGTACTTATATGAGTGACGGGGAGGGGCGGATCTATGAATAGGGATCAGCTGACCCCATAGGTTTAATGAAATTCCCAAAACAAGATCAGATTTCAAATAGCCCTTCCACTCTGAGGCTTCCAGCTACATAGCTCTTCCACTCTGAGGCTTCCAGCTACTACACTTGCATGGGTTTTGGTGACTGATTGATGGGGCTAAGCTATGTATACGAGTCGAGTTAGACTGTACTAAGGCAACGAACTCGGGTGAGCAATTAGTCCACAAACGCAGTTTCAGTGAGAAGAAAGACGGTGTGTGCACGAACCATAAGGCCATAGACACATCTAGTCAACTGTCCTGAACCTGCGGCTAAGCATAGGTATGATTCGCGTAGGGGTGCAAGAAGCGAGGTCAAAGGTCAAAAGTGAGCAAGCCGACTTAGGTAGTAGATGGCTTGCTCGTACCTGCAGTAGCATTCAAGTAATGTCCTTTGATTTCACCTGTTCCGGCTTGCGCTTTCTAAATAGCTTCGGCACTAAATAGGAAACGGTGTGCTCAGCTTAGCAGGAAAGTGAGTGCTCTGCACCGATTTTCTTTTCTTCTCCCCCGAGCCGCCTTATCGTTTGTGTTTCTCCCACGCTCGGCTAAGTCGTCGAACCTTCGCGCCAAATATCGATTCGAAGAAAGCTCAGATGGGTGGGAGCTTGTTTGATTAGTTTGGAGGAACTGGACACTGGGAAGCCTACATCTGAACTTCATTCTTTCTGATTCAAGAATCTATTTCTAGTTGAAGATCCAAGTGACGCGAAGTAGAGTCTCGATCAGCCTAGTGCACCAACCACGTGCTACAACGGGAACTCGACAGACCTGGCAAATGGAGGGTGGTCAAGATAGGTCGGGCTAGGTTGTAGCTGAGCCCTGAGGCTTTTTGGAGCGGGATTCTGTTCCAATAAACTGAGGATCTAACAGAAAGAAATTGTTCGTCATCTATATAAATATGTTTGTTCAAAGACTATATACTCTGAAATTGTACGGGTATCAATATTGGTTCTAATGGGAGTTGGTTTCATGAGAAAGAATCGAATATGTACCCCACTCTTCGAGGGCAGGCAGACGTCTGCTTTGAGGGCTTTTGGCTTAGAGGCATTGCCGCGATAGGTCGAGGGCTAAGAATGATTACCAGCGGCTATATATAAGTAATCTGAATGATGATTCCAATAATACAAACTATTGATATTAGTTATCCGGTTTGATTCCGCTCTCTGAGTGAGAGGTTTTCTCGATTTGGGCAGAAAAAGTTTTGGGAGACATGCAATTCTCGATGAGGGTGAAGATGTTGTGGAATGATATTCCCTCTTTTCCTTTTTCTTGATATTTGACTAGTGGAAAGCGCTAGCGTGAAGAGTCCTCTGTTGGGTACGACTTATCTTAGTAGGAGTATGTAGGCGACCGACTCTCCCCTCTTGCCAGAAAGGACAGATCTCAACAGACTCAGTGAACGAAGCTTCCTGAGAGGAAGGTTTCGTCTTGATCCCGCTGTCAGCTATGCTTTGGAACTCAGAGGCTTTTTCATGTGGATTAGCCTTTTTGTCCTTTCAAAGATCTCGGTTATGCACTCTTCAAATAGGAATCCATTTTCTTCAATCTCCTGGCTTTCGTGCTTTGGTGAGTCGTCCGAGATCCTTTCGATGAACCCATTTTTCATTGGTCTGACCGTGATTTGAGATGTTGTATATATCTACTTTCCTGTACTAGAACTTGAAGTAGGCTCTCACTTTCGCTCCACCTGTTCGCGATGCATGGAAATAGGATCCAGCTGAGCTCCTTTTCCAGCCCCTCATATCCATCACCTTCTCTAGGAACCTCTAGAGATTTAAACTTGGAGGCTTTTCCTGCACCTTCACCTTCCTCATGACGGTTCATACATTCATTAGCAATCGTGAGCCTATAAGGATGCTGACAAGTGAATCAGGGGTAACAAGCATAGGGCAACAAGGCGCGGCCACATCATCTCCTCCGTGATGGACTCTACATAGGGGAGCTGTAAGATGTCCTCCACCTTTTGAGGATTCTTGATGACCGGATTGAGCTCCTTAGTTGCCTTAGAAATAAGGAGCTTGAAAATGGTTGATTCCACCTCCATGATAGAACTCTTCATGCTTCCGTTGAGATCTTGTGAAATCATGTCGCAGAACTAGACATTGAGCGAATACAGACTATTAGCATGAGGATGGAGATGAAAGATAGAAAAAGATGAAGGGAGAGGGGATTGGGGAATAGAAAATAAGGTTTTGGCGCTACCCCCTTTTGAGAATTCACGAATAACATATATCCCTCTGATTATTTTATGATACTCGATGATTCTTACATACATACATATATATATATATTAACACCAAGGTTGTAGAAATCGGTAGTCAGTACTCGATCGGTCATGTCACTGACGAGGGATTAATCGATAGTCAGATGACTAATCAGATTTAGCTGGCCTTTAGTCAATTTTGAAATTTTTTTTATTTTAAATATATAAATCATTTTTTGACATACATTCTTATATATTTACACAGGGGAGATGTAAGATGTCATCCTTCACCCTTCGAGGATGTGTGGACTTGCAGGGTGGAGGTATACATCCTTTGCAAATGGCTAAGGTGGATGAGTGGACGTACACGCAAAGATCAGATTTCAGAATGATGCATTCAAAAGGAAAGTTGGTATGAGAGAAAACAACTTAAGATGATTTGGCCATTTGCAAAGGTGGCCGGTTGATGCACCAATTAGGAGATACGAGTTTTGGGATGTTGAGCCAGCCAAGAGAGGGTGATGAAGGCTCAAGAAGTATTGGAATGAGACTATCGGAAGGGATCTTAGTTTTTTCGATCTAAGCTCGAGAATGACCTAAGATAGATATGAATGGAGGCAAAGAATCCATGTAGCCAACCTTATTTAATGTAAGAAAAGGCTTTGTTGTTGTTCATTCTTATATATTAACAAAGATTTGTACATTTTCTACACTATTATAACGAAATAAAAGTAATTGAATTTAAATGATAATATTAAATTTATTAGAATAAGTTTGCTTTTAAAAAAATAAAAAATACAACAAATTAGTTTCTCCATGTAAAAATCAAACGATTAGTCGGCCTAGTCAACTGAGTAGTCAGCTAAGCGACTACTGATTGATTAGTTAATAGTCAGTCGGTTATCCTATTGAGTCAACTAGTCGAACCTATTAGTCGGGCTAGTCGGTTGACTTTTCCAACATTGATTAATACATATGCGCCCTAAGTTAACCCTATGTAGGTCAAATTGTTAGAGATGGTGTCAACGAATTAATGAGGAGAAAATAGAATACAATCTATATTGTATATTAAATTTATTTTTAATTATTTTCATCTTCTTCTACCGAGACTTGTTTCCTCATTTCTCTCTCATGTGTAGCACTTTAGGACATGAATGCAAATTTGATAATGTATCAAATATTGACCAAAAAACAAATGTAAAAGTAATGCAAGAACCACAGATCCAAAGAAAGAAAAATGACACCAACCCTCTTCGTCTGCATAGGGTGTTGGTATGGAGCTCCTTCTTGTGATTCCTCTGCAACCACCTTGACAACATGAGCACAAATGGAGGGCAAAGCCCTTTCTTGAAGGAAGGGGTTATGCTGGAGGCAATGTTGGGAACAGATTTCCCGTATATATCGAATCACGGAAAAATATCAAAGTTGATAGGTGGATCATGTGCAATATATCTACTACAACTATGGATAAAATCACAAAAAAAAGTCTACTTCAGATACATGGAGAATTTTGAATATGGAAAACCCTCGATATGATGGGAAAAATCACAGGGTTGATTACAATCCAAAACCGAGCACTATAATCATATAATCTCCGTGAGGGTGTTACACAAAGCCGACCCTCTATACGGTGCTACAAATCATCAAAAAATGGAGAATAGTCGAGAGGAGAGATATCATTAAATTGATAAATGTTTCATAAAATTGTCGGGAAGAATGATGGAGAAGAACCGTATAAAGAACACTCCCTCCAAACTTTGCGGTTGCCACATACATTTTTTCTCCCTGTCTCTCTTTTTTCTTTCTCGTGGTATGAGAACTTGTGTTGGAATGATGTTGGTTTGCACCACATGCCCTCTATTTATACTCCAAGTAGATGAGAAAATAAGGAAACATGAAATCATACTTCCCACAGGAATATGAAAAAAGGACTTTTATTTTAAAAGGTAATTGATTTCTTTCTCCAATTAAAACTACCAATGTCCTATATAAGTGTTTGGTTCCCATAAGAAGGGGAACCCACCCTACAAGTCTTCTCCTCATCGACGATGTGGGAACTGCTCTAAACATGTGGCTCTCTAACTCGTGACTTTCTAGTTGAACTAAAAATATGGCAGGTTCCTAACTCGTGGCTTGCTAGACTGCAAACTTGCAATGAGTTCAATAAAGAATATGATATGTTGGCTTGAAGACCTCTTATGAGTTCGAACTAAAATTATGACTACACCTTATACACATGGCAGATAAGATTTTGGATGCTTTTTGGGGGGTGGGAACAATTTTCAAGATGGAAAACACTAAAAACAAATTTATTATGATTTGTATTTTTCCCATTTTAGTTCTTTAATTGTGTCTCTGATGATCCGAGTCACAGATCGTTAAGTAATTAAAAAGTAGGTAGGGCAAGCATGTTATTTATAAAATTCAGAAGGGCGCAAATGTAAAAATCTCAAACGTAGCACATTTTTAAACGGCCTTTTTTTTTTTGAAAATTTGTGTTTATTTTTTTATAGAGCAACTAACAAAACGTAAACTATAGAGCAAACGGTGTAAAATGGAACAAAGTTGATATAAATAAAAATTCATAAGCTGCGGTGTAATCGGACAAGAAAATATGTGTCGCGGTGTAAAAAATCCCTGAATAAAAAAATAGATATTGGCAAGAAATCAAAAGAGGAGCCTTCGGAGAACCTTACTCTGCTCATAGACTCCGAGTATGGATGCAAATGGATGAATACATTTATAGATATTATCGTATCTTTATCCGTATTTGAATAAGGATATGGATACGAATATTGATGGATAATAAAACTATCTTATCATATTCTTTAAAAAATGGGTACGAATGTAAAACAGATGTTGATCGTCTACGAGTAATGTTTGAAATGCCCTATAGAATCGACTTAAATATATACGAATTGGATGGAAAACACATGATATAAATTTACTACATGTGTTTGTTTCATAAAATTATACAAATATGGTAAAAGAAGATACAGAATCATGTTAAATGGGGTTAAAAATAAATTTATGACTATATTTATATAGGAAAACGGATATACGGATGCGAAAACATATGTTTGGCGGATGTCAAAACTATATTCATATCCGTAACCATTTAAAATGAATACGGATGCAGATGTCAAAATCTGTATAAAATGGATACGATGACGGATCGGATATAGATATATCCGTAACGGTTTGCATCCCTACTCGTGAGTCCTTTGTTACTCCACAATTATCTTAATTATGTGATAGAAATAATAATATTGTTTAGTAGTGTTGCCATCCGTACACTTGTAACAAATTACATGACAAGCTGGGTCCGTTTGGTCACTCGGGGTAACCGGGTTTGTATTCCGGTATTTGTGGATTAGAATTCCATCACAAATCAACATGACATCACATGGCATTTTTTATTATAACCCTCATAATCATCCATACGGCTATTATTCACAGGAGCTTACTCCAACTCACCCCATTCCCGTAACCAAACATAGCTCGATTTCTCCAGATCTTCACTGTCTCGCAAGCAAAATTCTGACTTCCATTGAATAACCACGACGAATGTCTTGAAATCGTCGACTATTTCTTTATAATTATTTGTCGACCAAAAAGTTCTTGTTGAATAAAAGAGAGAATACGTTGTTAAACCGTGGGAATTGACAGATCAATATTAAATTGCTGAACTTGCTGTCTTAGACGATTGATCCGGCTACTAAACAATAGTTTATCATCAATTCAATCTGAACTGATTCCAATTTCTTCCTTTCAGCCCGTCGGAATGGGGCGATCCGGTGTCCAAGAACTGCTACGGCGAGACGGTCCCGGTGAGCGGGTGGACGTACTCCGGCGCATATCCCGACCAGATGAGGGTCCTTGTGGGTGTCCTTGGGGCCATGAAAAACCCTCCTTACCTTCTGGACATAACGAATCTCTCCGGCCTCAGGAAGGATGGTCACCCTTCCATCTACAGCGGCGACCTGAACCCCGACCAGCGGGCGAACCCGGAGCGCTCCGCGGACTGCAGCCACTGGTGCCTACCTGGGCTTCCTGATACTTGGAATAGGCTCTTCTATACTGCTCTCTTCTTCTGAATGTGCATTTTTGTAGGACGTTCCATTAATTTTCGCTATTATCTGCGTCATTTAGCCCGTTTTGATGAAGGAAGCAACGAGCTTTAGTTAATTGAGATTTCAACGTATGTGCAGTGTGATGGGTATCTGGATCAGCTGTTGTGGGGCATTTTACCCCTAAAATCTTGTCTAATTACACATTACTCCTATAAATTTGTTTAGTTACGACCCTTATAAATTACATCACATCCCCAAAATCTTACTAACTCTTGCGTCATAAGCTTTGGAGCGTGGATCGTCTGCTGAAGAAGACCCCTGCTGTAAAGCAGGGGATCCGTCGGATGGGGAATGGACACCCCTTATAGAGGGCCCACTATCCTCGCACCCCTATCAGGGGGTGTCCATTCCCCATCCGACGATCCCCTACGCTGCAGCAGGGGTCTTCTACAATAGACGATCCCTTCACTAGCCTTTGAACGGCTATAGAGGTGATGTTGTGACGTGGCTTCCAAGCCCAATGAAACCGGAGACGAACACATAAGTTCCCGTGTTTTAAAAATTAATAAAACGAGATTGACCATAAAGATATGACCACCTTGATTATTTGTTCCCACGATCTATGCCTTCTTAGTAGAGACACAAACAGATGTTGTAATATTCGTATTCATTCGTATTTGAATTTATTTTTAAGAGGATACGGTTCTTATTTTTTTTAAATAGGCAAATATGAATACGAATATTCTAAATAATTTTTTTGCGGAAAAGAATTCGAATACGAATCTTGAGTTAACGAATACGAATACGAATAGAATACGAAAAAATATGAATTCGATTACAAATACGAATATTCATAGTATATATTTAATATTTTAAAATAAAATTAGGTTTAATATCCCCCATCTCCAGATCCCCTCCCCCTACCCCAACGCCTTCTTTCTTCCCTCGCCAGGAGGCCCACCCCTACTGGTTGTCGCCCATCGCCTCCACTTGTCGACCTCCGCATCCCATGCGCCATTGCCTCCCCTACCACCCCACCCCACCCCCTGTCGCCCCGCCTCCCCTCGTTCCTCCGCCTCCACCACCACGTCCGCCTCCCCCTGTCGCCCCACCTCCCCATTCACCCTTCGCCTCTCCCACCTCCCCCCTGTCACCCCGCCTCCCCGCCACGCCTGCCTCCTGTTGCCCCGCCTCGTCCTGCGTCCTCCACCACTCCCTGCGACCTCCGCCTCCCCCTCCTCCCCCTACCGCCCCAACTCCTCATGCACCCTCCGCCTCCCCACCACGCCTGCCCCCCCCCCCCCCCTACCGTCTTACCTCCCCATGCGGCCACCCGCCCCCTGCGTCCTCCTCATGTGCCCTTCTCCTCCCCCTAACCAATGTCCCTCCACCACCACACCACCCAACCTCTCTCTGCCTCCCCTATCCTCCGCCTCCCACACCACCCCCGCACAACCACCCTCCGACGATGCTCGATCTTTTTGTTGACATTCTCAAGAATCTTGTTTAGATCCATCATTCATCAAGGTTATTTTCTCTCTACGGTTGTCGTTTCCATTCTTAATTCTATGTGGAGTTTTCATCTAATTGGTGCATTCTTAAATTTTACGTCGCAACCAACCTCGCTCCGCCGCAACTACAACCTCCCTCCGTCGCAGCATCCCTCTCAGTTGCAACCCATTCGATCTGGTATAACATCTTAAATTCATAATCTTTTAATATTAATTCTAAGGAATCAAATCTAATTTTTTTTCGTATAAAGGAAATTGGAATGTGAAATGCTTTTTTTGCAAATAGAATGTTATTTTTAGAAATGTTAACGTATTGGATTTTTTTTTCAAAATTAAATGTTTTCTTTAGAAAGTAAACTGTAACGTGAATATTGCAATATTCGTTTAGATATTCGTATTCGTTCATAAAAGATTCATATTTATATTCGTATTTTGAGTATGTGGATCTCGATTTTTTACGTTCGTGTAACATTCGTATTTGTTAAATAATATGAATATGGTTATGGTATGATATGAATTCGCATTCGTATTTGTTCATTTGCATCCCTACTTCTTAGATTACATGTGTCAAAGTCTGTTTAATTTAAATAAATTTTGTTTGTGCAGTTCTCACTAAAATATCACGATGCCAAAGTATATCTCCTAACTAGATTATTGTCTTTTCATATTTATAGAATAACTCATACTCCTAATTTTCTTTGCAATTACGCTCATACTCATCTATTTTTTTACAAAATTTACAGCAGTGCCCTTCCATTTTTGCACCAGTGGCAACATATCACACTAGCAGAAGGATAACATTGTGATTTTATAGGATTATAAGGGTACATATGTAATTGCAAAAAAAATGAATATGATTCTTTTATTTTTAAAAAAAACTAAAGATTTTAATTAAATTTATATTTTAATTTGGAAATGTTGAGATTATTCTTATCTTTAGTATTATTTATGTAATTTTAATTTGTTTCATGTATCTATCGTGTTATTTACCCAAGGGTTTTTCTCCTATATAAGGGAGCCCAGGGGTCCTATGAATAAGAAATCATTGGTTTTTCCTAACATGGTATCGGGGTAATGGTCCTACACCAAGGTTCCTGTATCCCACCCTAACCCCACCCCACGTGCCCCCTCCCTCTCGCGCGTCGCCCCCCCCCCCCCCCCCCTTCTCGCGCGACCTGACCGTCGCCTGCCCCCTGTGCGCCACCGTGCCCCATGCGCACTGCACCACCGCCCATCGCCAGCCACCTGTGCAACCCCCCCCCCCCACACACACACACAGAGCACTGCCTGTCGCCCGCCACCCCCCCCCCCCCCCCACGTGCCCACCACCTCCACGCGACCCCACCGCCCACGCGCGCCAACACTGCCCTTGTGTGCCCACCGCCCTCCTGTGCAATCCCCTGGCACCCCTTGCTCCTCCCGCTCTCCTGTGCGATCCCCTGGCGCAGCGCAACACGCTCCTGTGCGCCTCCTGTGAGCATACCATCAGCATGCATCATGTGTGCACATCTGCGTGCACCGGCACATATCAGTGCGCACCCTACGTGCATCCTGTGCACATCCAGTGCATCCTGCATGCATCTGTGTGCATCGCAACCCTTAGCTCTCGTACAACCTAGCCTACAAATACAGGAGATGAGGATGGTTGTATGCGTCTACTAATACAACCAATCCTCTATATGTAAATGTGAAGACTCATATAACGGTCTAGTCCTCAGTTTTGTTCCATATTTCGGCATCCTAGCTACCATGTCAGAGAACAAGAATGATGTACCAACTACGAGTTGTGGTCCATGTAGTTTCGCACCCTGATGTAGTGCCATAACAAGGAGCACAGTCTGATGGATCCAGAACCAAAGGACAAGACTGGGGGTTAATGCTTCTTGGAAGTAAGATGATGCTTATGCTCGCATTTGGCTCTCTGGGACATTCACCACAGAGATTGCCGATGATATTGTCAATCAACGCACCTCAAAGGCCATGTGGGATATCCTAGCAGCCACGTATGGACAGGTGAAAAATGAGAGCAAAATTTTACAGTTGCAATTTGATATTTTTTCAATCTAGTAGAATGGTCGACTTCTTCATGTTCACTTCTCGCATCTTAGAGGCATGTTTGAACAACTGCATAGCTTCATGCCTATTACTACGAACACTGAGAAACAACAGTCGTATCACAATGCAACTATGATGGGAGTATTTTTGTCATCTCTAGACTTTGAGTACGATGCAACACGTACTCAACTTCTTACAGGAGAGACGATACCTCCAATGGAGGAGGCTTACAAGAGACTGAGCAGAATTACTACATCATCTACTATTGTGGCTCAGACTCCTTCTGCTATAGCAGTCTCCAGTGGCAGAGGGAATATTTGCAGTTCTGTGGTTGAGGACCACGTGGTCGAGGAGCAAGTCGTCAACGAGGTCCATGTTCATATTGCCACTAGCCAGGTCATTCTAAGGAGATATGCTATCAGAAGCATGGGTATCCAGCCTCCCCCGAGTTGCTGAGTAGACCGAGCCTCTGTCTACACCTGCACTGGCTCATGATGCACGCTTTGATGATATTGTTTCCAGGCTACGAGAGATGATGACTACTCCAACTACTTCACCTGCAGGTTCTTCAAATGTCGCACATATTGCTGGAGCCTCTTCGAGCTCATCAGGTATTGCTTATTCCCTTCTTAGTAGCAGCAGTTCAGATTTGTCTGACTGGATCATGGACTCTGACGCATCTCATCATATATGCGATGATCGAGCGTAGTTTACTTCTTACAGATCTATCCCTCCAGGTAGATCAGTGGCTATTCCAATGGGGTTCATCTGTCCATTGTTGGACATGGGGATATTGTTATATCTCCATCGATGCATCTACAAAATATCTTACATGCTCCAACATTTCAGATGAATCTTTTCTCTATTAGCCAGATTACAAAAGATTTACATGGTCGTGCCATATTTGATCCTTCTTCTCTTGTGTTTCAGGACATACTCACGGGGTGGTCGCGAGCAGAGAGGACTTTACAGACTTGTCCAGCCTCCTTGTGCAGGGGCTGCTAATCTCCCTTCTGGACATGTCTCCCCATTTCTGTGACATCTTCGATTTGGACACCTTCGTCTACAGAAGCTGTGTCATGTCCTCCTATAGATCTCTACTCGTCCTAGTCTGGAGTGTGAGACGTGTCAGCTTAGGAAGCACCATCGTTCCTCCTTTCCAAGTTGTCAGAGTCATCATAGTGGTCAATTGTTTCACTTGGTTCACTTTGATATATGGGGTCCTAGTCGCGTTCTTGATCATCAGGGACATCGATTTTATATAGTCACTGGAGATAATTATTCTAGATTATCTTGGGTAATTCTGATGAATAATAAGTTGGAAGCTGGTTCTATTATCAAATCTTTCCTTATTGAGATTAAAAATATTTTTTTTGCTAATGTGAAATTTATTCACACTGACAATACCTTGGAGTTTTCTACTTTACAGTTATCGAACTTCCTCAGATCTATTGGTGTTGTTCATCAAACTTTGTGTACTTACACTTCACAATAGAACGGTATTGTTGAACACAAATACCATCATCTTTTGGATGTTACAAGGACTCTTTTGATTCAGAGTCGAGCTCCTCATTCTTTCTGGGGTGATGTGGTTCTTACTGCATGTTACTTGGTGAACCACTTGCCATCCACTATGCTTGAAGAAAAAGTTCCTTTCTTGATTGTGTTTACCGAGAAGGACTTATTCTCACTTACTTCAGAGTCTTTGGATCTGTGGCGTTTGTCCACAATTTTACTCCTGATCATGACAAACTCTCTCCTAGGGCTGTCAAATGTGTGTTCGTTGGCTATTCTCATACCCAAAAAAGGTACCGGTGTTTTGATCTTGTTGAAGGAAAATATTGTGTGAGTGTAGATATCACATTGTTTTGAGCATATTATGTACTTTTCTCCTGTAGGTGACAGGTTGTTTA